>OZ023336.1:21101896-21104396 GCA_964007535.1 Brachyptera risi
TATTGATCATTGAAATTTTGAAAATGCTCATCAGAATAACATGTCGAAAAAAGGTGAAACATGTAGGCCCACATCACAAAAACTCGAAATGTTTCAAGGGAAAAAGATGGCGAAAATGTTTGACAAGTTTTCATGAAACTTGATTGAAAACCAAGGTGTAAAGATTTGATTTACATTTCATGTAATTATCTCGCTTACCTGACAATGCGTGTACTGTGTGGCGAAAGTTCATAGTGACGAAGATTGCCTGATAATTTAAAGATAATACAATCCAAATTCTCATTTTCATTTGTTTATTAATTAATTAATAATTATTGTATTCATTGATCAAGATCCTTACTAAGCTTGATCCGTGATATAACTGTATATGAAATTGTTCTCACTCTATTATCTGTATGGAAAACAATTCTTCTTTCAAACCAAGTTATTACTTTATGGAGATTACAAATAATTTGTTCGAAAATAAGTCAATTTTTTTTCGCAACAATTTTTTAAAATTTTCAGTCAACATTTTTGTTTCCATTTTGTGTGGCCATATATATAGTCGGTAAGGTGGTATTACCTTCAAGACTGATTTTACATTGTTATCTATGTGACGTAATATGTCGATGTCATCACTTCTAATTGGCTTAACCACTTAACAGTCAAACAGTTAGAGATTACCTGCAATTAGACCCCAAAGTGAACCTTCGCTTTTAGCCGATCTCCAAACAAACTTCAAACCGTCCGGAGACAGTATTAAATACCATAGCAACTATAGAAGTTGAGACAAACAAACTTTTATAATTCATAATATATATATATATATATATATATATATATATATATATATATATATATATATATATATATATATATATATATACATATATATATATATATATATATATATATATATATATATATATTTATAACATTACAACATACATATATTTATACATAACATTACCAATGTATACTGTGGAAAATAAATTATTATTATTATTATTATTATTATATATATATATATATATATATATATATATATATATATATATATATATATATATATATATATATATATATATATATATATATATATATATATATATATATATGAACAATCCTTTCGAGCCCACCAATATATTTCGAAGTTGTGATGATGAATTAGGAAAGAACTTTTCTTACATCTGTAAATGAACACATCCACACTTCCTTCCCGCAAGTGTAAGTGTCACATGATAAGTGCAGAGTCGTGTTGAACTAAGTGTTACTTCCGTTCCAGCACTTGATTCCGGCCGACCAAATACCGTATACTGTTGAATATTGATTACATACCCTGTGCAAGGAATTGTGGGTTTACGCGAGGCACATACTAATCCAGAACATCCTTCAAACTGGTATTCAAACTATTTCTGATGGACAATATTATCTATTCTACAAATTTTACAAATTTTTGGTATTTTCAAGCTGGATTTCCATGCACGCGATTCTCATATCGCGCGATACCATGTCGCGTGTCATGGCGGCGCGCTCGAATGTTGAACAAACCTCAACTTTCGTGAAGCGATTCGCGACTTGTCCCTGATTGGTCAGTGGTCTGCCGCCTCGCGACTTTGAGCCACCATGACGCGTGACATGGTATCGCGCGATATGAGAATCGCGTGCATGGAAATCCAGCTTTAGATCTTTATATAATGACATACCGATACTGAACTTATGCATTACTACTTGTAAACATTTTATTTATGGATTGCAATAAATAAATTAATATGAGATGCACGAAGTGTCACGTGCAGAACATTTGAATAAAATAGCTTTGACTGATTTTTCTAGTTGAATGAATGAATATTAGGGTTTTAAGGCGCATCGACAGCGAGGTCATTTAGCGCCTGATTTTTTCTAGTTTTGTGAATACTAAGACCAACTGAATAATCGCAAAAACTCGACCAAATACAAATAAACTAGCTGCAACTTTAAAGATGTGACGCTTTTGAAAGATTCAGTTGCGTTTCTTATCATGAATCTCGTCCTTGGAAATCAAATTATACCGCGTATCAAAAATACCACAGCTTTATACAAATATAGTTCTGATATATTTGTGTTTTTTATGTTGATCGATGTCTTTCTTCTTCCGTGGATACAAGTGTAAGGTGGACTCACCCACAGCTTGGCATTTTCAGTGTCAACATAACATATAAACGATCGTAGTGACTTTCCGGTTGAACAAACTGCTTCACACCATTCAGAGAAGAAGCATCTTCTAAAATATTGTCGATCCTTAATGAACATTCACAATATGTTACGTGTTAATTATTTTGTATGTAACGGTAGGCGATGAGATAAATATGTTACATACAAAACGATCTTTCCACCTTGATATTATAAAATTTTACTCATTAGCATTTTCGAGAAATATTGTCTGCATCAGATGATCTATTTGTTAATATTGTATCAATTGCACGGTTCATGTTTCACCATCATTCAACACCCTGGCGGGAACTTTTAGCCCTATGGAGGC
>OZ023336.1:21109396-21139396 GCA_964007535.1 Brachyptera risi
CTAGATCATACGGAGAACACGGATGTGTTGATAATCTGTGGAAATCTGGCATTTTAGAAATCAGAATGATTGAGATATTAAATGTATAATTGATGGATATGATTGTATATTGTTAATGATGCTTGCCGTTACATGAAGAGTGAGTAGTTAATTGTTTCAAAAATAGAATAACAAGATTCCTAATTGAAAAAATACAAAATATAGAAATCACTATTTTATAATTGATTACATGATAAAGTGTGTAACCTACATAATTTATAATGAGATACAAATACTGGAGTTTTTTTCATTAGAAATAGTAGTTATTTGTTTCTGAGCTTCTTTAATATATTTTGAACCTTATACATTCAGGCCTAAAGAATTATGACGTATATAAGATCATTTCAAGATAATTTTTAGTTTATATCTATGTGTTCAATTTTAGAACTTTATGTTTTGGTTTCAACTGTCAATGCGTATTCCCCCTCCCCCCCCCCCAAAAAAAAATCTCAGCCTTTTTATTAGCAATGTGTCCAGTAGCAACATCGTACAAGTAAGGGTAGGATTCCTCTATGAACCGGATGACAAGCAGCACGCGTCAATACCCACCCTGTACTTCCTAAAATAAGAGCGAATACTGGAATAAAGATACCACCAAGAGTGAACTTGGCTTGGCGTGTTTACTTAGAAAGACGATGGCGTATTCGAGGAAACGATCATAACCTAACCCAAAAACCCTAACATAGCTCCTTTGTGCTTTAACCAATTCCCCGAGAAAATAGCTCGTCTACGGCATTCCTACACGTCAAGCCCTCCTTCACTCTTAGTAGTGTCGCTATTCCAGTATTCGCTCTTCAGCGCCCCAAAAAGGGGTGGGAAAAACTGTGGAGTAAGATTGTAAATAATTAGGAAAGAGTAAAGTTTAAGCACAATTTAGGTCAAAAAATGACTTCGTTACAATGTGATTGAGGGACATTTTTTGTTAAACGACGTACTCTACTGATGGCTACGATCTATTGACGTCGGTGAATGATATATGAAAAGATGGGATGATGAGATGAGAGGTTATTTCATTATTTCTTATTGGATAGTGGTAAGGAGTCGGTCGTGGCTTGTCATTAAGAATTTATCCCAGTATTGACCTGAACGACAGAGATAAACCACGATGTACCCCCGTCAGAATGGTCGACCATGGCAGAAATAGAACCCCGGTCTCCTGAATGACGGTTCAGTGTGCTATAGCCACTCGACCACTCGTCTCGATATGGACATTGTTGTCTACCTCTTTCAACAATCTCTCGACCGCACAAGTGATAGTGGTAGCTCAGTATGAGGTATAATTGATGGCGACAGTCGATTGAATTCTGATATCGATTGGAGTGTAATTACAGTAGACACTGCCTTGATGTTGGTGGTATTATCCAATGACTGTTTAGTTATTAACCGGGCGGTTAGTTATTAACCGAGCTGTTTTAGCGCTAAAACCTTGCAGGTCTGCCAGAACTTGTCCGTGATAAAGCAACAGACTAGCTGTCACGAGAGTTATTGGTCGCTTTTACCGACATGAAAATTACAAATTTTTAATCTTTATTTATCTGACTGAGACGAGTGATCGAGTGGCTATGCACACCGAACCGTTATTCAGGAGACCGGGGTTCGATTCTCGTTATGGTCGACCATCCTGACAGTATTTTTTTCGTAGTTTCCCTCTGTCGTTTAGGTCAATACATGGGATGGTTCCTTAACAACAGGCCTCGACCGACTCTTTCACCACTATCCAAAAACACCAAATTGAAAAACCTTTCATCTCATCATCCCATCACCTCATATATCATTCATCGACGCCAATAGATCGTAGTCATCAGTAGAGTGCGTCATTAAACCCAGTATAAAAAAATAAATGTAAATAAGCGTACGTAATATTTTGTAACACTCAAGCTTTTACAATTTTTTAGTTGGTAGACGACCTTTTTCTATCGGGAAAACAAGTATAGCAACCTTTTTGAAATGACCACAACCAATCATAATGCACTTTACACTTGCAACAATGCCGAGGTCACTTCGACGACTCGAGACTCGTGATCGTTAGTGTTGAGACTAGAGGAGAGACGGTCGATCGGACCAATTTGACGGATTGATATTAAAAACTGAAGGACAGATTATTGATTATCTGCAGTGAATTTGTGATGATTGAAAAAGAAATAGATGTTTTTTGTTTTAATTAATTCACCATATATATATATATATATATATATATATATATATATATATATATATATATATATACATATATATATAT
Organism: Brachyptera risi; assembly: GCA_964007535.1. NCBI lineage: Eukaryota > Metazoa > Arthropoda > Insecta > Plecoptera > Taeniopterygidae > Brachyptera > Brachyptera risi. The sequence goes on from OZ023336.1 coordinate 21,111,675, forward strand.
ATATATATATATATATATATATATATATATATATATATATATATATATATACATATATATATATATATATATATATATATATATATATATATATATATATATATATATATATATATATACATATATATACATATTTGAATGAAAAAAAAAAATATGTATGAATAATATTCAACATTATATAGGACTATAATATCTTATCCATATTCAGCAATTATCTATCATAATATTATGCATAATATTTATTGAATCCAATTCATCTTGCTTCAATTGGTAAAAAAATGCTGGTTATTTATCAAGATTCAGAAAGTTATTTGAAAAAAAAAAAATCAAGACAGCGAAATCGAAATTCGGTGCAATCACAGATATTTCCAATAATTTGAAAATATGGATTTTCGGTGACTACTGACATATTTATTTAGCGAAACGATATCAGTTTTTCGAGAGTCCTTCCAGACATTTCTAAAAAACATTAATGTCTCACGCAGCTCGAAAGTTCTCACCAATATTTAAAAAAATCAATAATCTGAATAAATAACAAAATAGTTTCATTCTCAAACATAGGCCTATTATGTACAGTAGGAAATATTAGTATGTATATAAAGACTCAAAACAGAAATGTTATACAGTTTGCATGAAAAGGAATGATAAGTCCGCATGAGAGCGTGGTGCTCCTGTGTGCGGACCAACATTTATAAATACATATGGTGATTTTACAACATGCCAGAGAAAAAAAAAAATCAAATTGAAAAATTGTAATTTTACATTTAAATTTTAAAATTTTGAAACATGCAAGTATAAGTCAAGAGTAAGTTAAAAGTAAGTTGCATTACGTCAGAAGATAATTCACGCGACCTGTCTGCAGATTTATTCTAGATCTTCTCTATTCTAGCACCTTTTTGATACAATCCTACATTGCGTAAAAACCACGCCAATTACGCGGCGTAATTAAAATTGTGCACGTGCGACTGTTCCGGTTTAAGACCTCATAAAAGTCTGACATTTCTCGACGTGAAGGTCAGACATGAAAGTCCGTGTGCAAAAACAGCCGCCATTAGTGTGTTATTTCCACTTTTAGAAGAAGAAACAGAAGAAGAAGACGAAAAAAAGAAGAAGAAGACGAAGAAGAAGAAGACGTACAAAGAGAAGAAGAAGAAGAAGAAGAAGAAACAGAAGAAGAAGAAGACGAACAAAAAGAAGAAGAAGAAGAAGAAGAAAAAGAAGAAGAAGAACATAATGATGTTATCATCTTCTATTATGGCCAGCTTCCTGGTAGTAAACACATAAAATTATATGTGACTTCCTAATTTAGAACGTGACATTGAATTATACAATTTCAGCTTCATTCTATTCCTGTTAGGTCAGCTCAGAAGGTTTCTGACAGATCCGTGGAGATTCCATAGCTACAAATACGCTTGGCATTACATTCATTCATTTATATTGGGTTTAACGACGCACTCTACTGATGACTACGATCTATTGGCGTCGGTAAATGATATATGAGATAATGGGATGGTGAGATTAATGCTTATTTCATTAGGTGTTTTTGGATAGTGGGAAGGAGTCGGTCGTGTGGCCTGTTAACGAACCATCCCAGAATTGACCTGAACGACAGAGAGAAAACCACGGAAAACGCCTGTCAGGATGGTCGACCATGGCGGGAATCGAAGCCCGGTCTCCTGAATGACGGTTGGGCATTACATACATTAGAGTGAAAATGAGAGTGGAAATAAAAATGAAAAAAGTTCGAAAAAATAGAGTACGGTACAAAATTTTCATTTCACTGACAAAAAAAATGATTGCAAATTGTAAATGTTATCCAGCTCCAAGCTACACTTCTAATGGAACCAACTGGGGAATAAGTGTTGTTCCTTCAGGGTCTAGTGGTTCTCCGTGGCTCATTCAGCTGAGGCACTGAGTTGGAAACGAAGACAAGTCGGACGTGGGTTCGAGACCCGCGTGAATCACGTGCTTTAAAAAAAAAATTAACCATCTATTCCTCATTTGAATTTATATTTAAGAAATTATTTTTCTCCCAATTTTCCCATCTGGGTTATTCTTATGGGGATTTTCAAATTTTCTAAATTACTTTCTAAAAAGTATTGAATCAATTGCGCCTCAAAACTATAGAGTACCGTATCGACTTGGATGGTGACATTTTATGTTCATACCAAATTCAGCAACATTTTTTGTTGAAAAAACATTTTTTGTTTTTGCATTTTTGGAAGCTCCCTATTAATAAATTCTACCCCTATTTCAATATTAATTTCTTCGTCTCTTTTATTAAAAATAGGAGCAGCTCCATTCCATTTCTGATTCCCAGGTGTTATGGAAGGATTAAATTGAATCAATGGATTAATACTTTTAACGTGACAAAAAATTGCTCCATTAATGTTATTATCGTACAATCTTACAATAAATACATTTATCTCCTTCATTATTGCTCTTTCTGTACTAATTGGGTCAATTGGGGGGTTTAATCAAACATCTTTACGAAAAGATTTTCGTTCGATTTTTTGTTTTGTGGTTTTGTTCAACTTAGGTACGCAATCAATAACAACAACAACAACAACAGCAACAACACTTGTTTTTTAAAATGCGGAAATATTGAGTCTTCGTTTATGCTTATGGAAATATTAAATACATTTTATAATTATCACGAATATTATTACTTATAAAAATATTATATTGTACTTCTGTTTTGACCATCCAACTTCACCTCTGACCCTCTCAAACCTTCACACGAGCAGTCAGGTATAGAGGCCAACAGATCACGTTTGCTGGTTGTCTGCCAACTTGACAAGATAAAATACACGACTGTTATGTTTGCTCTACTGCGTTGCAAGTCGAACCGATGTCCGAACTGATCATAAAACTATCAGATCGACTGTAACGAACATGTTACACGTTACAGAACAATATACGACAGTAATCGTCATGTTTTACTTTGTCAAGTTGGTAGACGAGCGCCAACACAACAGCTGTATAGTATAAGTTATTGTATTACAAGTACATATGACAGGTACTAGAAAATAAAACGATGACAAACATGAAAATTGAAAAAGTGGAACTAGACAATTATTTTTAATTCTTAGAAATAAAATGTTCAGAATTATATTTTAGATGGATTGTGAGTGAGATGAGTGGTCGAGTGTCTATGCACACTGAACTGTCATTCATGAGACTGGGGTTCAATTCCCGCCATGGTCGACCATCCTGACAAGGGTTTTTCGCGGTTTCCTTCTGTAGATCAGGTTAATAGTGGAAGGGTTGCTTAACAACAGGCCACGACCGACTTTTTCCCACTATCTAAAAACATCTGATAAAATATAACCTTCTCATATATCATTCACCGACGCTAATAGATCGTAGTCATCAGTACAGTGCGTCGTTAAACCCAATATAAATAAATAAATATTATTGCAGGGCTATTTATACAACAACAACAACAACCACAACAACAACAACAACAACAACAACAACAAAACACTTGTTTTTTAAAATGCGGTAAAATTGAGTCTCAAGTTGGAAACTTTTCAGTTCACCGAGTTAGGACCAACATTGGTCCTAACTCAGTAAAATGGCCCCAACTTGAGACCAATGTTGGTCCTAACTCAGTAAAATGGTCCCAACTTGAGACCAATATTGGTCCTAACTCAGTAAAATGGCCCCAACTTGAGACCAATGTTGGTCCTAACTCAGTAAAATGGTCCCAAGTTGAGACCAATGTTGGTCCTAACTCAGTAAAATGGCCCCAACTTGAGACCAATGTTGGTCCTAACTCAGTAAAATGGTCCCAAGTTGAGACCAATGTTGGTCCTAACTCAGTAAAATGGCCCCAACTTGAGACCAATGTTGGTCCTAACTCAGTAAAATGGTCCCAAGTTGAGACCAATGTTGGTCCTAACTCAGTAAAATGGTCCCAAGTTGAGACCAATGTTGGTCCTAACTCAGTAAAATGGTCCCAAGTTGAGACCAATGTTGGTCCTAACTCAGTAAAATGGCCCCAACTTGAGACCAATGTTGGTCCTAACTCAGTAAAATGGTCCCAAGTTGAGACCAATGTTGGTCCTAACTCAGTAAAATGGCCCCAACTTGAGACCAATGTTGGTCCTAACTCAGTAAAATGGTCCCAAGTTGAGACCAATGTTGGTCCTAACTCAGTAAAATGGTCCCAAGTTGAGACCAATGTTGGTCCTAACTCAGTAAAATGGTCCCAAGTTGAGACCAATGTTGGTCCTAACTCAGTAAAATGGTCCCAAGTTGAGACCAATATTGGTCCTAACTCAGTAAAATGGTCCCAAGTTGAGACCAATGTTGGTCCTAACTCAGTAAAATGGTCCCAACTTGAGACCAATGTTGGTCCTAACTCAGTAAAATGGTCCCAAGTTGAGACCAATGTTGGTCCTAACTCAGTAAAATGGCCCCAACTTGAGACCAATGTTGGTCCTAACTCAGTAAAATGGTCCCAACTTGAGACCAATATTGGTCCTAACTCAGTAAAATGGCCCCAACTTGAGACCAATGTTGGTCCTAACTCAGTAAAATGGTCCCAAGTTGAGACCAATGTTGGTCCTAACTCAGTAAAATGGCCCCAACTTGAGACCAATGTTGGTCCTAACTCAGTAAAATGGTCCCAAGTTGAGACCAATGTTGGTCCTAACTCAGTAAAATGGCCCCAACTTGAGACCAATGTTGGTCCTAACTCAGTAAAATGGTCCCAAGTTGAGACCAATGTTGGTCCTAACTCAGTAAAATGGTCCCAAGTTGAGACCAATGTTGGTCCTAACTCAGTAAAATGGTCCCAAGTTGAGACCAATGTTGGTCCTAACTCAGTAAAATGGCCCCAACTTGAGACCAATGTTGGTCCTAACTCAGTAAAATGGTCCCAAGTTGAGACCAATGTTGGTCCTAACTCAGTAAAATGGCCCCAACTTGAGACCAATGTTGGTCCTAACTCAGTAAAATGGTCCCAAGTTGAGACCAATGTTGGTCCTAACTCAGTAAAATGGTCCCAAGTTGAGACCAATGTTGGTCCTAACTCAGTAAAATGGTCCCAAGTTGAGACCAATGTTGGTCCTAACTCAGTAAAATGGTCCCAAGTTGAGACCAATATTGGTCCTAACTCAGTAAAATGGTCCCAAGTTGAGACCAATGTTGGTCCTAACTCAGTAAAATGGTCCCAACTTGAGACCAATGTTGGTCCTAACTCAGTAAAATGGTCCCAAGTTGAGACCAATGTTGGTCCTAACTCAGTAAAATGGCCCCAACTTGAGACCAATGTTGGTCCTAACTCAGTAAAATGGTCCCAAGTTGAGACCAATGTTGGTCCTAACTCAGTAAAATGGTCCCAAGTTGAGACCAATGTTGGTCCTAACTCAGTAAAATGGCCCCAACTTGAGACCAATGTTGGTCCTAACTCAGTAAAATGGTCCCAAGTTGAGACCAATGTTGGTCCTAACTCAGTAAAATGGCCCCAACTTGAGACCAATGTTGGTCCTAACTCAGTAAAATGGTCCCAAGTTGAGACCAATGTTGGTCCTAACTCAGTAAAATGGTCCCAAGTTGAGACCAATGTTGGTCCTAACTCAGTAAAATGGTCCCAAGTTGAGACCAATGTTGGTCCTAACTCAGTAAAATGGCCCCAACTTGAGACCAATGTTGGTCCTAACTCAGTAAAATGGTCCCAAGTTGAGACCAATGTTGGTCCTAACTCAGTAAAATGGCCCCAACTTGAGACCAATGTTGGTCCTAACTCAGTAAAATGGTCCCAAGTTGAGACCAATGTTGGTCCTAACTCAGTAAAATGGTCCCAAGTTGAGACCAATGTTGGTCCTAACTCAGTAAAATGGTCCCAAGTTGAGACCAATGTTGGTCCTAACTCAGTAAAATGGCCCCAACTTGAGACCAATGTTGGTCCTAACTCAGTAAAATGGTCCCAAGTTGAGACCAATGTTGGTCCTAACTCAGTAAAATGGCCCCAACTTGAGACCAATGTTGGTCCTAACTCAGTAAAATGGTCCCAAGTTGAGACCAATGTTGGTCCTAACTCAGTAAAATGGTCCCAAGTTGAGACCAATGTTGGTCCTAACTCAGTAAAATGGTCCCAAGTTGAGACCAATGTTGGTCCTAACTCAGTAAAATGGTCCCAAGTTGAGACCAATATTGGTCCTAACTCAGTAAAATGGTCCCAAGTTGAGACCAATATTGGTCCTAACTCAGTAAAATGGTCCTAACTTAAGACGCCCTAGAGATAGGACTCTTTGTAAATCCGAGCCCTGATGTCATAAAAACTTATATTTTCTCCAGATCCAGACGCGTGATTGTTTTGCCCCAACCTCGCTCCGGATTGCGGAACTCCATCCACATGTACGAACAGTTGTACCACAACACAAAACCCATCAGTCAAGTTCAATCAAATGCCGCCAATATCGCGCCAATAAACAACAAACTGTGACAACCTGTTGACATTGACTCAGTTTTTCACGCGAGTCGCACGCAGGCTCGAGACAGCCGTGGTTGATGTTAATCGATAGGAGGGACGGTCGATCGGCGCCGTCATCTTGGGTATGTGAATCCAAGATGGCGACTTTCCATTCTCAGCGCTCGTCCATATTAGAGGATATGGGATGTTGGACGGGTTGGAGTCATGCCGTGATTTAACATGGAATGTTGGACTTTCGAATTAATTGTTTATATTATAGTATTATTTGTAACGGTTCTGCAGATATCAAGAAGCTGGCCGTTAACAATCGAAGCAACAACAAACGATATATCGATAATCGATATGTGGACAATCGATATGCCAACAATCGATAAGTCATAATCGATAATATGCCAAAAACGAATAGGCTTCTGTCAAGTGACGTCACCCATTGTTGAAAGAGAGAGACAACAATGTGCACCAGTTGGAATTGACCAATCAGAATGTTTGGTAGTCCACCAGTTCGCTGTATTGCTATGGTAACGATTGTTTGTCATTTGTTACGTGACAGAAGCCTATACCGTAAAGTGGGGTGACTTTGAACCCCTTGGTGTGACTTTGTCCTTTTGTAGGAGAAAGTTTCAAACTGGCACAAATAAAAAAGTTTCAATTTTTACGCATCCATTTTTCTGGTATCTCAATAGATGCATATCAAAATCAAGATACGTATCAAAATAGATACGATAAAATCAAAACTTTCTCATTTGGCAGTTTGAAAATGTCTCCAACAGAAGGACAAAGTCACACCAGTGGGTCAAAGTCACCCCACTTTACCGGTTGGTCAAGAACGTTAAAAGGGAAGTAGATTCATATCTATGATCTTTGGTTTTCTTTATTTATTCTATCACTCTGACGTATAGGTATTACAGAATCGAAATGTAAAACTATGATATATCAATTACTATATCTTACGGTAAATATGTAGACAGTATGATCTGAAAATCAGGATTATATGTGATTGATTGATTATTTTTTACTCAACGCCCCCACCATTGACTAGGCTATGGGGGGGGGGGGGGGGGGGGGGGGGTACGAATGAGAAAGTGATGATGAAAATAAGAAGTGGTTGTAAGTGAAGGATACTTACAAAACCCCATGCCTTATGTGAGACTCGAACTCACACCCAATTTCTGATGCACCTTTGTATTTTCTCAAATGATTCAGTTTTCCTATTCGGAAAATACGTATACTTTATATGGACATCACCTCTATAAATTCCATTGATTCATCCCAATTCCATATATCAATCAATCTTAAATCTTTGAATGTATCATCATTTGTTGTACTATTTGTTTGATAAACTATAAATAGTTAATGACTAATTCGTTGATAATTCATAAACGATGGCTTACTGCCATACTCAATTGTAATGCTATATTTATAAGTCATACTGTAAAATATGTAAATTGTGTACCGATTTCTTCGATAAAGGGTTAAATGAATAAACACTAACTACAATTACTAACGACACTATCTGGACACTAAATGAAGGTCCGGATATGAATTGTTGATCACATGACTAACTTGAAGAATTGCCAATTATGTCAACAGTTTATCTGAAATTTGCCATCACAAAACTTTTCGTAGCCTAATTATTAATAATAACGGACCGAAAAACGCGTTCTTCTACCAGACCCTATTACATGAGTATACGTGCAAGTCTAAAGGATTTCCGCTAGGTGAAAATCTTAATCAAATATACAGCTAGATAGGCAGACAGAAACCAAATCTTCATTCGAAATTAATATTGTCAATTTAATAAGTTCCCAAACCGGAATCACATATTTGAATCTAATCTATGGCTTTTTTCCAGATCACCGTGGGAAACTTCAAGACGACAAACTACAGTAAACCTGTACTTTAAACCATGTTTATACCGAGAAGAACATCCGTGATCGTTGAAGCTTCGATCGTCAGTTTCTACTATCTCCATCATAGAACGGTCAGTAGTTTCGATCCATCATTATGTAATGAGATGTGTTCTATATGGATAAATGTGAATATGTCATTATTTTCGAATGTGAATTATTGTAATTTCACGTTGTTATGTTTTATTCAGTAGCGGTTTGTTATTAGGTTGGTATTGTTGTGTATTTGAGATGAGTGAAGTGGTTTTGACTCTGGTAGTCCAAGTGATGGGCGTGGGAGAGAGATAGAAGAAGGATGAAAATTAAATCAGGAAAAGTAGTGAAAATAAATATAATAGTATAGTCCTATTGTTTTGTAATGATGCACAATATATATATATATATATATATATATATATATATATATATATATATATATATATATATATATATACTGATTTAAGTGGGATGAAATTTATTTCGCGAAAAATTCACCGTTTTCAGTGACAGCAAGTATGTCAAGTTATACCATAGCAACTATATAGAAGGACAAACAAACAGATACTGAAGTTATGATTGTGGAACACAATTTGGATATATTGTTGTTCACTTACTAGGAAAACGCTATATAAGCGTTGTTAGACGAGCGGAAAGTAATAGTATGTCGACTTCTTTGCCAAACTTTTGCCTAAATTCGCCAATTGGGTGACATTTAAGTTATTAATGGGTAAAAACTGATTCGAGTGGTACCAATTTAGCACATTTCATGTTTTTGCTTCAAAATGGCTGACCCGATCAAGCTGAGAATTTTCAGAAATGTGTATCAAGATGTAATTCAACTTCACACAAAATTTCGTTGTTTTTTTCAAATAAATTTTTTTTTTCCGCCGTGTTATTCTAAAGGGTAGTTATGAAACTTCTAAAATTTATAAAAATAATAGTTACCACCCGATAATGCCACAAAACTATACAGATCCAAGTTAGATGAGGAACCATGATGAAAAAAGTTTGAAGTTGATAGCTGTAGCCGTTTGACCTGTGGAGAACCGAAAAAAAACATGAAAAGAAAAATAAAAAAACAACATAAAAACGAACACCAATTTTTTTCAGTATGTCAAATTGAATCCTCGCTGAAGCTCGTCTAATTACAACAATGAGTGAAGTCACTTGAAAGAAACCTATCTCTCCCCAAGATAGAAATACGATGTTGGTATTTTGATAACCATTAATAATACGTTTGAAATAAAATCGGTTGAGCTATTATGTCAGTCACACTATTTAGTATTCAAATAATTGTACGTTGTAAAACTGTACGTTTTGTATATTATGTTGTATTCAATTATTTTGAGGGGTTGTTATTGCACTTGTGCCTCGTCCGAACGATCCTACCGCTAAGCGGTGAGGTCAAAATCAACGAGAATCAAGTGTTACTGTTACATATACAACTGATCTTTCCACCTTCATCAATATAATATTCAATTCTTCAGCATTTTTAACAGATATTGTCTGCATCTTTGACGTATTTTTTCATTTTGTTTATTTTTCTCTTGAAGTCTGTTCAGTCTCTGTTGATCATTTATATCTGTGAAATCCCCCCTGGTGGGAACTTTTTGCCCTATGGAGACTGAGAACACTTCAATTTATATTATCTCGATTGAAATGATGTAAATGGATTCTAGTTACACGATGGGTTGTTACTAGGCCTACACGGGACATAATGATGTGGGATCTAGAGCTCTAATTACAATATTAATATACTATTTCCTGGTTTTTTTTCTAGGTTAAAGGGAACAAAACAACAAACAATACACAAACATACATGAATTATGTTTATTATTGTAACTATATATAAACAGTAGCAAAAAGCCCAGTCTATCTTCACCTCCCGGTGGAACCGCGTTAGGCCTACCACTGAGCTACAAGTGAAGGTTTAATTAGTATTTAAATTAAATCAACGGATTGTGGAATATAATTTTGAGCTCGGTGTTGTTTAAACTTTTAACGATCTTTGCTCTTAGGAGTTCACGGGAGTCGATTTAGCGAAATATCAATTTTTTGATGATTACTCTGGATCAGTATGTGATGTCAAAGTTCTAATACGGAGGTAACACAGATATATTCAATACCTTCAAGATGACGTAAAATAAAGTTACTAATGACATGACCACGCTGTCGATGTCACCCAAAAAAGAGGAAGGGTTTTAGTCGGTAAGAATCCGAAACTCCCCGCAACTCGACCTGTCTCATGCAAGATTTCCTTAACATACAAAAAAAAATCGCCAGCCTTGGGTTCCAACATTTGCACATGTATGTACAAATGTATAGTTGTAATGTTTCTAAATTTGTATTTCCCCCCCCCCCCCCCCCCAAAAAAAAGGGTTATTTTCAGTTTCATACATGTGTAGTAAAATAGTTTTTACGTAAACCATTTATATAGATTCTAGAAGGTGTTAGAAACATTAGTGATTCTTCGGTATTAGAATTTTGATAATCTCATACCGTTCAAAAGTCATCACCAGCATGTGATATAGGCCTATCACTAGATCGACGCCCTATGCATGCACTCTTACTATATAACAAATTTATAATAACGAAAATAATATCCCGAGAGGTTAACAACTAGTAAATTTGGTGTACACCATGATGTCAGATTTCAAGGGATTTTAGGGAGATTTCACGGAAATTCAAGAAGATTCCAAGGGATTTGAAGGAGATTTCAAGGGATTTCAAGGAGATTTCACGGAAATTCAAGAAGATTCCAAGGGATTTCAAGAAGATTTCAAGGGATTTCAAGAGGATTTCAAGGGATTTCAAGAAGATTCCTCAAGGGATTTCAAAGAGATTTCAAGAGATTTTAGGGAGTTTTCACGGGATTTTAGGGAGATTTCACGGGATTTCAAGAATATTTTAAGGGATTGCTAGTTAGTTTAATACTAGTCAACTAGTTTTTTAATCATTCATTTATTTTCTTCTTGCGTAACTTCTTCCAGGCAACACAAGAGTTCTTCTCTCATGCGAATTTCTTGGTGTAAAATGTAATGTGGGAAAAATTGAAAAATGTATGAAATAATGTTCAAAAACAAGAATAAATGATTTAAATATGAAATGAATGAATGAATGAATGAATGATTTCAAGGGATTTCAGGAATATTCCAGGAGATTTCAAGAAGATTTCAAGGGATTTCAGGAATATTCCAAGAGATTTCAATAAGATTTCACGGGATTTCAGGAAGATTTCATGAAGAGTGTAGGCCTACACTAGATTTCAGGAGTTGTTAACCCCTCGTAATATCCCGAATGAAGTCGCAAAAATTACTTTCTCATCAACCGTGCGACTTTTATGAAGGAAATGGTCAAGATAGAGATTGATGGTTTGACAGAACGTTTTCACATGAGCTATGTTTAAACAGTGTGACGTCACGCTGTGGTTAAACTAATACAGGTTATCTGTGTTTATCTGCTTTTGTTGGAGCGGTCAGATCCTATGACATTACTGTCGCCCGTCATGCATATGTGAGACAGAGAGAGAGAGAGAGAGAGAGAGAGAGAGAGAGAGAGAGAGAGAGAGAGGGTGAGAGGAGAGAGAGAGAGAGAGAGAGAGAGAGAGAGAGAGAGAGAGAGGAGAGAGAGAGAGAGAGAGAGAGAGAGAGAGAGAGAGAGAGAGAGAGAGAGAGGAGAGAGAGAGAGAGAGAGAGAGAGAGAGAGAGAGAGGAGAGAGAGAGAGAGAGAGAGAGAGAGAGAGAGAGAGAGAGAGAGAGAGAGAGAGAGGGGGTGAGAAAATACAGTTTCTCAGTTTTTTATCGATCAATATAAGAATATAGACGTAACATATTAATAATGAAAAATCATATTTTCAGTTTTTTGTGAGGTGGTAATAAAATAAACAAATTAGGCCTTGAGTACATTTATAACAGTATATAAAATTATAAAACATAACTTATGAATATATATATATATATATATATATATGTGTATATATATATATTTATATATTGGCCTATATATATATATATATATATATATATATATATTATATATATATATATATATTCATTTATTTATATATATATATATATATATATATATATATATATATATATATATATATATATATATATATATATATATATATATATATATAATTCAAACATATATGGAACGGATTTTCTGTATCTGGTTCCCATGGATTTTCCATGAGCAACTTGTGTTATTCATCTTCGTTAATTAACCTGTAATGTTTATATAGTCATTGTTCTAGTCATTATTATTTTATTGCTCTGCTATTCTGTATGTTGCGATCAATTGTGTTGCTATTCATTTCCGCTGATCCCTCTTCTGCTAACCAAACTCAGTTGAATTGTTGACATTCTGTAATAATTGTTATCTGTTTAAATGTTCAATGAGATACACTTGCGGTCACATAAAAAGTAAAACGGTCGATCTCGACACGTACAAATGCATTCAGAAGAAAATTAACCGACATTATTCGCACTAAATCTAGCAAATATAATCTAATCGAATCTATAATCTAGCAGACAATATGCATAGGCATTCGACGAACAGTGTGTAGAAATACTTAATGGTAAAATATGAGTAGATTTCATATAAATTTCAATTCGAATTTCGGATAAGTCCTTTTTATACGGCCGCAAGCGTACTTTGCGAGAGTATTCCACAGTCGAGATATTAAATTGATTGCGAATGCAAATTGTGGGAGAAGGGCGGAGGGGGAGGGGGGGGGATTATAGGTGCCGTTTGGTGAAGATTAACAATAGTGAACTTATTAAAAAAAAAATGTTCTAACAAAGCGATGAACTGGGGTAGAAAAGTATCGCGGACTGTACGCTCGGTATTTAAAAAAATATTACAGAGAAGCAGAAAGGAGCTGAGCCAGAGGAATGATACCCCACAGTTTTTGGTGTACAACACCCCCCCTTTTTTTTTAGTAAGCACTGCACAGGTTGCACGGATTTAGATCAACATGAAAATTTTCTCTGGCCACACAAATTTATTCAACTTGGAACTGTATAGTTTTTGGGCCAAAGCGGAGAGACCATTTCTGAGAAACACTATCTCTAAATTTCTAAAATCTCTAAGATTAGGCTGGGCGGGAAAATTTTCAAAAATAAATTCTCTTCAGAAATTTTTTGATATTTTTCCCAGTGAGTGCGTATACCGGGTTATAGACTGTTAGGATACTTGGCACATGTGATTTGTGCCAGGGGAGTGTAATAACACATGGGTTGGAACAAGAGGGGTTGGAACAACCCTCCTGTCACCCCTCTCCGGCCTCCTACCCCCCACACTTCCCTCCTGAGGGAATAGTCTTGGAGGAGATCAATAAGGGTAGTAAATCTTCTTCGCAGTGCTGTCACGTATATAGACTTGTAGACAACCCTAGCATTGTTACCAATATGGCGGTAACAAAATATGGTAATGAAAAGACAATGATTTTTTTGATATCAGGAACATATAGGAAACTAGGAATACTAAGTACTTTGAAATGTTTTTTAAAAAAAATCTTCAGATAAACGCATCAATGTGCAATATATTACCGGTGCAAAATGACCACAGATGTTGACGCGCCGTTAAAAACTGGTAATTTTAATAAAGGCAACATATGCGTTGTTGGATTGGCGATCGATATGGACATATTTATATGAAATTTAATGGAAAGCTATGCACTATAAGTTCAAAACGATTATTTCACTGCCTTCCTGTTTCATTAATTACTCATTTTAATCGTTTCAGAATTTAATTGGTTATACCTCTTGCTTAAATTTCTGATGGTTTCTTAATAGCTTTGATTTGCGAAAAAATTACAATATAATTTTTCTTCCTGAAAAGGGCTGATAAGTATCATGAGTATGAACCGTTTTTTGTGAGGCTTATTTCATTGGTATTGAGAGTGAACTAAACTCACGAATGTTGATATATCTTACACTTTTGAACTTGGTCTCTTTAGCAATGTTTATTTCCATCCTTTGAATATTATTATATTGGTTATTATACTGTACAATAATTATCAAATGATTAATTAACCTGAGATGAAGCTATAAAATTACCGCAATTAATCTTTTTCGAAGCATGTTTTAAAATCAGAGAATAGTTTATAGTCTCATCTTCTTCTCATTCTCAAAAAAAAAAAAATATATAAGGAAGTGTTTTGCATTCACATCACGACTACTAACCTAACCACATGAAAATACCTGATTTCTAATTGTCCCCTTACCTTGATTAATTACCTGCAGCTAGCTTCACGCGAGTCACACAATCTCAACGGGTCGAAACACCCAATCGGCAATATTATTAGATACAAGAGACGGTCGATCGGAGACGTCTGCTAGTGTCATGCGCGATAATCAAGTTGGCTTATAAGGAGATAAACAATGATCTACTTTTAGGGAGGATGCCATTATGCGCAGAACACCAGAACGAAACGACTGCGCATGTATTTAGAGAGTGTGGGAAAATTGTTTTCATTGATCAATGTGGATTATTTTTCTTATTAATTTCGACTTACTTATTTCCTGATTTGAATCTTTATTTTATTTGAGAAACGTATATTTATAGATGGAGTAATCTGAATCTATAATAATTGATTTCAGATTTGCGGTCGAGCTGCACTTTCATATCTAGAGTGCGGTGGATTACGTAAGCACAATAGTTGACATTTGAAAAGTTGATAATAATTCATGATTTTTCTCAATTTATTAGAAAACGGTATACATTCGTGTGTTCTTGAATGAGTTTCCCAAGAAGAAAAATTACATCAATTTCTTTCTTTATAATTCTGAAGGTGTTGAAGTTCATTAGTTTTAAATAATTAAAATGGGGTGGTAAGATCGCCTTTGTGGTGCCCCGTCCAAACGATCCTACTTTTCATCCTTAGCCTTAATTGGGGAACAATGATTTTGTATCAAGTTTCGATGTTATTAAAAAAAAATAAAAATTCTCGACATTATATACGCCTACTCTCATGTATTATAATTATATACTACTATTATGATGGCTCATACAATTATTAATACTTTTCAAAATGTATCAATTTTATGTGTTCGTCACTTTACATCTATCCTGATCAAATATTTTTACTAACAATGACAGCAAATATATACCATACTACATGATCTCGTTTACAATTCGTTTACAAAAACAAAAAATTATGAATTCATTTCAGCATTCTGCTCTCTCATCCCAGCCCGTGTCCATATATAGAATTTCCCCGCATGCAACTCAAGCCTTCTGTTCCTACATGCTTCGAATAGTTTCAATTGTTTCGACAAGGCAGTGGATAATGAGAAGATTTATCTATTGTTTGTCTCGGATTTTAAATTGTCGAGTGACCTTCCATTGTTTTCAATTATCAGACACATTTTGCTCTGTCAAGTTTGAAAGAAAGTAAAGCAGATCGAGCTATTGAAAGGTTAAGGTACCTTCACAAGGTGAGCTCACATAATGAGGAGTGAATTTTGTAGATATGAGAAATCCGGGTTCGAATCCATGAAGTCGTAAAGTGGTTAATCTGTTAATAGGATGAATAATAGTACAATATGAATAATTGTCCAACATTAGTAACAAAGATTGTGATTGGCTAATATCAATTTGTGGACATTGTTGTCCGTCTCTTTCAACAATGAGTGACATCAGAAGATAGAGAAGATTTATTTCGATCAAGAAATGAAAAAATCGTACAGCGAAAAGTGACACGATTTTTTTTTTATAGAATGTTGTTGGTGATGATTTATAGATTGGACATTTTTAGTTATTGAATTTATTTAAAAATAGAATAACCTGTGGAGATTTTGTGATACGTCCACTTGAACAGCCGGCTTCTTTCAAGTGACGTCACACATTGTTGTAATTAGCGGACAACAAAGTCCTCCAAATTATGCTCTCCAATGACAAACTTCAGTATTCGTTTGTTTGCCCGTAACTTCATCTAGTTGCTATGGTAACCTAGCCAACAAACCATCTTGTTTTACAAGGAATATATCATTATAAACTGTTGTCCTGCAATGAAATGTTATTCATGTTTATAATAGCAAGCATAAACCGGACTGGACTGTTTGAAATAAAAGATCGGAATTCTTAAACAGTTGATAGATAGATTTATTTAGGCTCACAAACCTAACCGACAATAGAAACATTTCAAAACATTTTAAACGCACCCAATTTTTCATTTTTTTTAATAAAAAAATCTTCCGAACAAATTCTGCACGCATCAAGAATTGGTTCACTTTTAATGGGCGATATATAAACGGTTACCATGCAATCCAGTTAAAGCTTTCAGGCTGTTGAAATCTAGAAGTCCTGTAGGTAGAAATGATTAGGGTCCTTAAGTTCTCGGGCGTCGTCCTTTCAAACACAACATGCATGAACATGCAGGAGATTAACACAGGTGCGAGAGATAGAATCATTTGAATGAAGATTAGGAGGGTTTTGTCTCGCTTTATTACAGTGTTATTTGTATTAATGGAGCGAGAAAAAGGATTATTGAGTTGATATCGCGTTAGGCACAGCCCAAGACCTCAAGGTAAGCTGGAGCGATATACAGGTGGTTTGATAAATGTTGTATCTATATTAAGAATAGATTTAACGATTGGATTGAAATTGAATAATCCAATTTATTTGTGAATATTATTGTGTACGTAACGACCCCACCAGCAACCAGATTGTAAGGGGTATACGAATCAGCAGGTAATGATGACATTATGAAGTGATGATAAGTGAAAGCACGTTTATCAAAACCGATCAAAACCCATGTCTTATGCGGGACTCGAACCCACGCCCAACGGTGATTTCAGTTTCTGAAATAGTGCTTCAGTTGACTGAGCTACGGAGTCAAAATCTGAAAACCATCTTATTTAATTTTATTTACCAAATTCTTTTTTTTTCAATTTCACTTCATAAGGTATATGTAGGTAAAATAGAATTGGTGGATGAAATAAAGTTGGATGGTTTTCAGATTTTGACTACATAAATACATACACTCGGCCAATGAAGTGAATGGAAATGAAATTTTTGATTATTATTAATATTCATACAGCTGCTAGATATTTATTCCACATACTAGATATGCAGAGAGCTCGATTTTAGGTTCATTGTTGTCCATTTATCACAACATTGTGTGACGACACTTAAAACTAATCCCACACCATTTTCTAAACAACCTTTTAGCAATTCTACTTCTTCTATTCATCGAAACACAAAAGAACTCAACTCAAATATAATTGATATTTAAAAAAAAACTTTTATATCTTTTTATCTTATTCGTGATGATGACACGACCATGCATTTCTTCGCACCAAGAGGGCAGTGAAACAGTCGACCTCCGCGCTGCCTTACATGGTCAATAGTGTCAAGGGTTCCATCTGGTGCATAAAATCGTAACCCTCTAGGGGTCAACTGTGACCGTGACCTTGCGCGTCAGCTGTGCGCATAGAGACACAAAGGGATGACACGGATTATGACTTTCTATAGGCGTCATAAAGTGTCGTGGACGTAAATGGGTGATAATTGATTTAAGTAGATTTTTTTTCTAGTGTGCGGAAAGATGAATTATGGACATGGTATTTGTGTATATTTGGTTTTGTGGCACATCGAATTGTTTAAGGAACATATGTGGACTCAATTTGAGTGATGGTTTTTTTGGTCATATTCAATGGATTTGGTGCCGGAATTACCAACGTGGGATTAGCTCTAACTCGCAGTCAAGTTTTTGTTATTATGGTGACTATGATGATGATTATTGTTAGTTTAACAACCCCACTAACAGCCAGGTTATACGGGGATACGAATAAGCGGGTGATAATGAAACTATAGGTGAAAGGACGTTTACAAATACCCATGCCTTTATGCGGGACTCGAAGTTCCTGAAGCAGTACCTTAGCTGACTGAGCTACTGAGGGCGGCACGGTTAACATATAAGATGTTTTCATTAAATCTTACCCGGGGCTAAGTGGACTTGCTGGTAATACCGGAAATCAGATATATTAAATTGAAATATACAAATCTATGTGGAGTCAATTAAGTCATTATTTTTTCCGATGACAAAGTTGAAAGCATTTTATTTGTTCGTACACTGAACGTGGAGTAAGCTAATTTATGAATAGAATGAATGAAAATATAAATGAAAAAATAAATCTCTTGAACGTTGAACATATAGAAAGTTTGGTGCGAGATTTTTCTCGCAAATCAAAGGGGTTTGATCGATTGTTTCAATTTATATTTTCATAATAACATTTACAATTTGACAAAAGTCATTGTTTCCCGATTGAGGTCGAGGATGACACGGTAGGATCGTTCGGACGGGGCCCCACAAGGGTTAAATAATCATTCATAATATAACTCACTTAAAAGACTGAAATGACGGAATAGTATATACATTTTTAATACAACTCATTCGTAAAATCTAGTAGTTATGGAGATTCCCTTGCTAGCATCTCGCGACCCAACATCAACCCAAGTGTGAAACTTTTTACATTCGCAAGAACTGAATAAATAAATATATTATTACATATAATACAACAATGGCATGTACTGGCACTATGTGTACATAGACTTGGCATATCCACGAGAGATGAAGGCTCGAACCACCCGTGCGCTAGTAATGTGGAATAGGGGGGACGGTCGCTCGGAATCTCCACCTCTCATGAATACAAGTTACACACGAGAGATGAAGGCTCGAACCACCCGTGCGCTAGTGATGTGGGATAGGGGAGACGGTCGCTCGAAATCTTCAATTCTAGAGGACAAAGTCATAAAAAGGTTGTTTCTTTACAGCAACATGTCTTGTAAGGCGACGTCGTAAACCCACTTGTTGCTTGTGTGCATAACTTGCATAAAATAACAAGTACCTAGTATATTTATAGATAGTGCTGGTTGATTTTTGTATATGTTATTCAATTAATGTATCATTGAGTGATACTTTTAGAGAAGACAGGTATTTATTATAATACGTCATGTCTTTTTATGTAATATTCCATATATGAATATATATATATATATATATATATATATATATATATATATATATATATATATATATTATATATTATATATATATATAAATTTGACTTTCAGACTAATACATAAACACTTCATATATATATATATTTATATATATATATATATATATATATATATATATATATATATATATATATATATATATAAATATATATATATGAAGTGTTTATATATTAGTCTGAAAGTCAAATTTTTCAAAAAGACGAAATTCGGGAAATAAATTTCATACTTGCTGCCGTTATTGTGTCGAAATGATTCATTTTATTTATCCAATAAGATTAACCAATATCATGTAATAATGATCAACGAATCATTACTATTATTATTATCAAAGGATATTATTATACAGGATAATGAAATGCGCCAAGCAATGGTACTTTTATTCAAAACTCCGGCTGAATTAAGAAAAGTATCAGAAATATCGCAAGTGAAAATTGACCTGAAGCAATGGGTATCTAAGAATGTGCAATTACTTGACCAGAAATGAAAAATAAAGACACACGAATGATGCATACCTAATATATATATATATATATATATATATATATATATATATATATATATATATATATATATATATATATATATTAGCTATATATATATATATATATATATATATATATATATATATATATATATATATATAATGCTTCATTCTCTTATTCACTTCTTGTAGCCTATTTACTTTTTCAATCGCATTGTTCAAAGGGAAACATATATATTTTGCCATTCAACTGTTTTTATTCTTATTTCGCGTAGCTTTCCAGATGTTTATTTTAATGACCATATATGTAATAAGTTAACAGTGTGTAGACCCACAGACAAGTCAAATCTTATGTGACTTTGTGGTTCTACGTTATTATTATAATGTACTAATATAACATGTCAATAAAACGCCTTAAAAAAATTATTATTATATATTTCGAATATCGTATATTTTATTTAATAATTTGACTTTCCATATAGGCCTATATCAAATTTTATAGATTATTCTCAACGTGTTTTGTAATATCTTATAGTCTACTTGGACTAAAATAAATGAAAATGAATGATAATTATATTATCTGATTAAATTTTCCACCATAAATGACGTTTATATAGGACATATTATATTCCACATATCTTGCACAAAGGAATGCAGCTTTGATTAATTTGCTTCGTTGAAAAATCTTGTGGGATTGTACAGAAACATTCTAAACTCAATCAATCCAACTACTTTGAATTTAAATAATTAATGCAAAATACCATCATCTAGTGAAATGCTTCAATTTATGAACATCTTTATTATTCATGTTCAGAATCATAAAAATAATATAGAAACTAGATGAAAACAAAGATGAATACCGGTAATGAAGATATATTTTCTCATGAAATATTTCAATTTTTTCCTCACAGAATGTATTTTTTGAATACATTCAGTAATATGAATTCAGATAGAATACTGAGAGAAATAAGAAAATTTAAGATAAACAACAAAAGAGATACAGTATCAAGTAGGCCTATATCACGCAGTAGATCTAGCTACTCTAACCAGAGTATCTAACATCCATACACACATTCATTCATAGCATCAGTTTTCATCATTGTTATCCTTTTTATACTAATTCCATATTACTGTTTATATTAATCCTTCATCATCATTTTATCACTAATCGTTCGTGTTGGAATTATTATTATTATTAATATTATTGGAATAATTTTCACTTAGAATTCATTAGGATTTTTTTCATTCGATTATTATATTATGTGTCTTCGGCAACCATACCAACCAAAAAATAAAAAAATACCAAAAAATACCAAAAAATAATTCCATAGGAGAAGTGTGAACCATATTTTCAATGTATTTCGATGTATTCATTGGGTACCTGTTATTTTTAATGTTGTATGTTGTGACTGTGTGTTGTTGTATGTTAATGTACACAGAAAAAACTGGCTGCCAAGCTATTTAATAAAATGAATAATAATAATAATAATAATAATAATATATATTATGGTATATTGTCTTCATTTGATAAAGATTTATGAATTGCTGTTATGCTCTGAAACTATTCTGTTTTCGCTGATCCTGATATTGAGTGATGATATCCTTAGCTGATATTACCCCTTGACACGATTAGCTATATAAGGCAGAGAGAGGTCAACGACAGCAGCTAGCAATGGGATGGAGAGAGCGCGAGATATGCTAAAGAGAGGTTACAGAGGATAATGAAAGGCGCCAAGCAATGGTCTATTCATGGGGACAACGGTATAGTTGAGTGCTCTTCTTAGTGAATGAGTTGTAGTAACAAGCTGTGTGTGTGTGTGTGAGTTGTCGAGTGGCTAGCACACTGAATCGTCATTCAGGAGATCGGGATTCGATTTCCGCCATGGTCGATCATTCTGACAGTTTTTTTTTGTGGTTTTCGTTTTTTTTTTCCCCCTTCATCAGTTCAATACTAGGATGGTTCCTTACAGGCAACGACCAACTCTTCACACTATATTTAAAACACCTAATGAAATAATCTTTTATCTCATCATCCCATTCTTCGACGCCAATAGATCGTAGTCATAAGTACAGTGGGTCATTAAACCCAATACAAAAGAATAGAAAACTAGTGTAGACCCTATGGCCAGGTATTACGAAATGTTATTCGATCCTGATTGGGCTTATACTAATTGTCATCCTTTGCGTCAATTCAATTGAGGACGAATAATTGTTCTGAGGCAAGTCCAAAAATATAATAAAATATACGGATTATTTATTGATGACTATACCACGTTTACGAATACCGTAAGTGTAATGTATTAATCATGCTAATTATACTAATTAAGGTGAGAAAATAACTTTGATAACCGGAGCTCATAATAAGTTAATCAGCTACTATCATCACCCAAATAAGGATTGAGGGATAATTAGCGTATTAACTCTTATTTTAACCTTGGTTATAGTAATGATATTTTCTATACTTCACTTCATAATTATTTTGATTGATACATTTCAATCATTCATAAAAGCGGTTTTAAGAAGTATATACTGGAATATATATATATATATATATATATATATATATATATATATATATATATATATATATATATATATATATATATAAAATATATATATATATATATATATATATATATATATATATAAAATATATATATATATATATATATATATATATATATATATATATATTATATATATATATATATATATATATATATATATATATATATATATATACATATATATATATATAAATATATATATATATATATATATATATATATATATATATATATATATATATATATATATATATATATATATATATATATATATATATATATATGAAGAATAATATACAATTTCTCAATATAAACTACAAATATCATACAAACCACGAGGTTCATCTTAGTGACCGTATCTCATGGCGACCAACATACGGGATATACAACTCGAATTTAAATATTGAACTATTTAATCGCCATTCCGCACATTCGATCATGCTCCATCCGGCCGGTAACGAACGCGTGTCTCTCCTATCTGCCAGCACGAACCACCGGTAGTTCCGACCTGTCAGAATCATGACCCGAGCTCGACTGGTCGTGAGTCATGGGACATGACCCAGTAGAGTCGACTCGACACGACTTGGTTGCCATGGCGACCCGACATTTATTACAGTTTGTGATTATATTTGAATACATTATAAATTGTGTTTTAGATGATTTTGTTTGGTTATAATTGCGTGTTTTCGGAGCCCTGAGGCCTTCCGGGGGGGGGGGGGGACTTTCTGATTGAAATGTTGAATAACGGAATAAAATAATGTGGAACGATTAAAGTTTGATTGATGAAGATTTTTAATTATGGAATTATAGTTCATAAATTGGATTCTGAAATTGGTCTTCTTTCATAATGGCCGAAGAATTGTTGTTGAATGATTTATATTTTGTTAATTACTAAATTACGAAAGTAATAATATATCGAAGTATACTTACGTCAGAAAATTAATACAAATTATCTCATAATTTATCGTATTTTCTCTCCACACTATCTTATTTTGAAAGTATCTTAATTATCATGAATCTTTTAGTGACTGACTGTGAATCGACCACATTTTTTTGTATTGACACGTATAATATCACACGAGGTGATCGTTAGTAAGAATAACAAGGTAGGATCGTTCGGACGGGGCAACACAGGTTTAACAGAAACTATTTCACACGCTAAAACTACTTGTTATGAAATCAAATCTACACCAACTCTATCTGGTGATTAGTTGTCTTACAACTAGTATCACATACAGGGTTGTCAATCAGGTTGCCAAACCTTAGAGAAGCGAAACCATGAATTAAGTACAAGTATTACGTTACTGTTATCCAAACAAGAACAGTCCGAAAAATCTGAATACAGTTGGTAGCAATTTGTCAAAAACAAAACAGAGCATTTCCTGGTAAAAGCCTGAAGGGAAAATCATTATATATACACGTGTTCTGAAGTATAGGAAAATAAACCATCACAGGGCACGCATCTCTAATAATTAACTGACGGTTCCGATCGGCTGTCTCGGATATATGATATAACACTATCGATAAGGGGTGTCGATCCTTCGAATGATTGTGGAACATGATCTATAAACGCATGGGGGTCAATTCAGAGAAATGTCAAGTTTTTTGATGATAACTTTTTGAACGAAGCAGGCAATCAACATTCCAGTTCTGTAAAAATACAGATTTATTCAACGCCTTCATAATGGTATGAATTGAAACTAGGAAAACGCAACATATACGTTTGTATGAGAGAGATATTTATGTATGAAGTTTTCATCCAATCAACAGTTATATACGAGCATTACTTTGAAAACTATCAAGTCACTGTCTCCTTCCTCTGATTTGATTACTCTAATGGTTTCACGCGCTAATTGGTTGAGCCTTCTGATCTTTTACCGACCTTTAATTGATCTAAAATACTGAAACAATACATTAAAGTACAATTTTTTTCTCCAAAACGGCAAATCCGAGGTCTGTGATAATGTGTATCATTCACCTGCTCCCATTCCGTGAAAATTTGAATGTATTCAAAGAGAATATTTATTCCAAATTCTTTTGTCTGGGTTATTGTCATAGAGGTTTTCAATCTTCCGAAACGGAAATGTTCTTCTGAAAAGTGGTTCAACCGATTGCGTCTCAAAATTATATATACCCGGACCAAATGATGATAGTGCGATGCCACGTTTCATCAAAATGTGTTCCATTTGAGGATCACGAAAAATATCAACTTGAAATAATAATATTTTTTTAAAAATTAAATTAAATCTCCGCTTCCGCTGATCCAATAATTAATCTTCAACCCTCATATTTTCAGAGGGTAGGGCCTCCCATATACAAGTAACAACATTTCAGCTATTTCCAGTCAGTGGTGACTACAAGATATAATTTAAATCGTCTCATTTGGAAAAGTGTTGAATTCAGAGATTTTGTTGCGGGGGGGCTTTTGTACTTCCCGGGGGGGCAAGGGAAAACCGAAATACAAGTTTCTCAAAAGAAGGACTAAATGCCTCGTGCTTAATGTTTTTATACCGGGGGGCAGACAACGAGCTGCGGGGGGGCCAGGTATTCTGGATTCAACACTAATTTGGAAGGTATATTCAACAGATCAGAGTGTTTCTGTTGTATTTTAATTTTGATATCTCAATTCGTTCTAAACTCATCACCAAAACACTGGCATTTCACTAAGCGACTGTCGTGAGCTTTAAATTGACGGTTCTGAGCGTCCGTCTCCGGTATATACTAGACCATTAACGATCAGCAGTGTCGATCCTTCATTACAACAACGTCATTAACAATCGTTCAAACCTAACAACCTAATCTAGCGTTTTTATTGTTTTAGCTTCGAGCACTTCCTCTTTTGAGACCACTGATCACACCCCCTTCATTTATAATAACTGCCTAACGAGCATTTCAGCCAAATACGTGAGATGTGAATATAATGGACTACATTTCATATTTGTGTACATCTCATTTTGTTGTCATAGTAACTAACTCTTTTTTGAAATATCAAGAAACAAAAATTACAGTCCCTTGACGCTACAAGGATCTATACGATCGATATTATTTGCGTGGTTGAGTTGGGAAGAGTCCAGGGTCCTTACCGCGACTGTCATTCAAAATACGTCTTTGATCAATATTCAGTAAAAGAGCTAAAACTATGACAACACAAGATAATAACAAAGTCACGGCTTGGTGACTGGCTTAGTGAAAAACTTAATATATATATATATATATATATATATATATATATATATATATATATATATATATATATATATATATATATATTGGGTTTTAACAACGCACTGTAATGATGACCAAGATCTATTGGCGTTGGATGAATGATTAATGAGATGTATTTCGTAGTTCATCTTATAAAGCAGTGCTAGG
The DNA here is from genome assembly GCA_964007535.1 of Brachyptera risi. NCBI lineage: Eukaryota > Metazoa > Arthropoda > Insecta > Plecoptera > Taeniopterygidae > Brachyptera > Brachyptera risi. The sequence goes on from OZ023336.1 coordinate 21,137,457, forward strand.
ATTTTGTGTTGACGATTCAATGGGAATATACAAATACTGGAGATGTTGTCATGGTATTTAGCTCCTCTAGTGAATAGTGGGGCAACCAATCCAAGTATGACTAAGATCTATTGGCGTTGGATGAATGATTAATGAGATGTATTTCGTAGTTCATCTTATAAAGCAGTGCTAGGATTTTGTGTTGACGATTCAATGGGAATATACAAATACTGGAGATGTTGTCATGGTATTTAGCTCCTCTAGTGAATAATGGGGCAACCAATCCAAGTCCCAGTCTCTTGAAACTACAAAGATCTATAGGATTTATATAATTCCTATTGGCTGGCGTGTTAAGGTTCCAAAGCATTCGTATATCAAAAGAACTTGATTAATACCAAGCTAAAGATATAATAGAATGGATATTAATTATATCATGCAAATAAATATGCAAGAAATAAATTATGCAAGTAAAATGTTCGAACATTATTCCAAATGGTTATCGCAGTGAGGGTCCAGGGCGTACTTAATTAATCACAAGTACTTGTTCATATAATTTTCTCAATTATTATTCAAATATTTCCTTTTTCGATGATTTATACTCACAACTCGAGCCAATAATAGACTTCAAAGAAAACAACTTAGCGACCTCACCTGTTCCATCCAACATGGCTAACCCATTAACTACCTGTCGGCTCGAAACTCCGCATCGCCCACGCTAGCGGATAGGCCGAGACGTGCGTTCGTTCAACTATTCCGCGTGGTGGCAATGTTGTCTATCTGTCCACGGTGAAATGTCGAGGTTGTCTATAAGTTGTTTAGCCGGGATAAGCAATCAGAGACGTGAGGGACGACGTGACAATAGCTTATTAAGATAACAGTGATGTCATCGCACAAGGAAAACGCTATAAGTACTTGATGTAACGCTTGAAATCGTTCCAATCAAAAAGTAGATATATATTAGCATGGTATACTGTATAATTTAATATTGGGTTTAACGACGCATTGTAATGATAAACTCAATCTATTGACGTTGAACAAATGATTAACGAGATCGGAATGATGAGAGATGGTGATTCAGGATGATATTAATAAAAAAGAGTAATATATACTGTAATAAGTTCTGGAACGGTCTCCTGAGTGGCGGTTCAGAGGCTAACAACTGATCTATACCCGTCTCAGTTTAGAAACTATTGAATCCATATTGAATGAAAAATTGAAGAAAGAGTTACGATATCTTCTTCTAACAGCGATTGTTGCGTCTATCAAAGAGGTAATCTGCACTAATTGTTTCCTAATCTATAGACTGTTTCAAACGTTGTTACATCGACGACAGTTCGACTGCTTGGGTGGTTCACCAAATATTACGTCATCAAATCAACTTCAACACAACATTCTATTGTGATGGTAACACTGCATTTACATAAACACACAAATTCAAACATTTCTCAATAGATTTTATAATGTCGTAATACTTTCATCAAATAATAATTACATTTCTCATTGATAATGAGAATTATTTTAATTACTACACGAAATTATGAATAAATAATGTGATGAGACACCTGTGGAATGTGGTGGCATCATGCAAATGAAGCAAGATTCTGTCACATCTCATTGAGGTGTTAATTTATGAAGGATTTTTTTCTGAGGGCTTTCATAGGATTTCTTTTGAATTATTATACCGTAGTACTCTTGAATAAATATTTTAAATCAATACACTACTCTATGATGAATAAGTGACTCACTCATGGTTGAACGAGACAACAATGACCACAGTATGTTGACCAATCACAATCTAGTATTTCCAAGGTGACGATTGTTGGTCATTTGTTTGTTGAAACAATTGAAAAAAATGGGATCTTCTTTCAATATATAACTTTCTAACTTCGACAATTTAGGCCTTAGGGTCTATTTTCAACAACTAACAAGAGAATATTTCATATCAAATTTTGTTTCAATCC
>OZ023336.1:21144396-21146458 GCA_964007535.1 Brachyptera risi
TAGATGGCAGATCATTTCAGCTTTTAGATATATTCAGAACTCAACTAGTTGATTCATCAGCTGGATTGGAAAAAAGATCAAGTGGAGGAATATTTTCCTGCCCAATTCTATTTCCCAAATTATGCCATTATGTATATTATTATTAATATTATTATATTATTATCATTTATATATTATTATTAATATTATATTTGCCAATTATATATATATTTCAATCAGATAGCTCGAAAATATAGATTATTCAATAATATGTTTTGAAGTGTAAAATACAAGAATGAAGGAATCATTGAATCATGCCAGGATTATGATGATTGTGTATAACGAGACCCCACCAACAGTCAGGTGATTTGGGGGTACGAGTGAGTGAATGTTTGTGGATATAAATGATGTTCGCAAACACCTTGTGAGGAACCTGAACTCAGGCCGGACTTGACTTCGGTTCCGAATGACGACTAAGCCAAGAAGACGGACCAATTACGGAATATTTCTTCTTTTTTTCGTTCAAAGTTGCCACTCAATTAATCAATTATATTCACATTTTATTAAACGCCTTCTTACATAAATCAATATAAAAATTGAAAATTGAAAATGTACAGATTTCAGATATAATATTCTTTTTTTCTCCCACAGTCAAGTTCTTTGGAGATTTTGTGGATTTTTCTGGCTGTTAAGTGTATCCATTATTTATGTAAAAGAATTGATAACAATGAAAAAAAATCAATATTTCTTTTCCCAAACTTTCTTCCTTTCTTAAGCCCCCATCGACTTGAATAACTGTTCTAATATTTTGATGTACAAAGTGCGTTTCTAATTTCACGATGTTCAGACTGGTCTAAATGCGTGACCCCATGGGAGACGACAGAGAAAGACGAGGTACAGTTGCGGGCACATAAAGTGGTCGATCGAGCTGCATTAAAATGCATCACGAAGAAAATATACTGATGCACTGAGACTAGAAAATAATGTGCATACGCATACTCCACGCATAGTCCACGGGAAACTTTTAAATATGGGTAGATTTTATGGTCTTTTTTTGTGTTTCTTGATGGTTTTATAGGATTTAATACGGTCGGATACAAAGTCAAAATATCAATTCAATTCCTTATACGAATAAAGACATTCATGTCCTCCATTTTTTTTATGTTCACAAACCATTGACTGAATGATAAAGTAAATCAACTTCAAAATAATTTCATGCTCTTCAATTAATATGAAATTCTGTTTTTGTGAATTCAATCAGTTTAACGATCATATGTGAGTGAATTTCATCACATTCTTGGCATTCATTGACGTATTACCTTAAAACTGAATTCACAAAAAAATCATATTAATTAAAGAGCATAAAACTATCTTGGAGTTGATATACTTTTTACTCAATTACACTTGTTCCTGTACAATGAAAATAAATCTGTAGAGCTGAATTTTTCCATTTGTGGAAGCTGCGTTCATGAAATTAAATTGAAATTGAATTGAAATTTCAATTTTGTAACTGACCATTTTAAGAGACCGCACGTGTACTACTCAAACAAATGAACTTCTTCCAGCCTGAAAGCTCCAGTGGCGCCACTGGAGTCGGGTCTACCAGCTCGTGACGACCGGCGAGGATCGACAGCTTCAAACATCGCCGCTGGACCACTCTTAGTCTATATTAGTTATTGATTGACCCGACTGATACGGTCAATGTCTTCGATATCTGCCTTTAGTGCACTTTCTTTTCGTGCTTCTTCTATTAAGTACATACTCGGTGGTACATTAGCATACATTATACGTCATTTCTTGCCTCTTTTGGGTACTAATGTCGAGAAGTCGGTTGTATATTTGTATGAGCAGAGTTATCACCATTCAGAGAGAGAGAGAGAGAGAGAGAGAGAGAGAGAGAGAGAGAGAGAGAGAGAGAGAGAGAGAGAGAGAGAGAGAGAGAGAGAGAGAGAGAGAGAGAGAGAAAACTCGATAAACGAGAAAAGTAAGCGATGAAACATCACATATTCAATGTTTTTTTATGTTTTGGTTTGTTCATTTTTTTTGTGACGGTGAATTTTAAATGATTTGTTTTCATTTATAT
>OZ023336.1:21146658-21241658 GCA_964007535.1 Brachyptera risi
TGGGTTTAACGACTGATTACAGATCTATTGGCGTCGGTGAATGATGAATGAGATGAAGAGAAGACAGATGAAAGGTTGGTGTTTTTGGATAATGGGAAGGAGTTGGTCGTGGTCTGTTGATAAGGAACCATCTCAGTACTAACCTGAACGACAGAGGGAAAATACGGAAATTTCCTGTCAGGATGGTCAACCATGACGGGAACAGAGCCCCTGTCTCCTGAATGACGGTTTAAAGTGCTAGCCACTTGACCACTCGTCTCAATCATATGGTGTTTTTTTTCTTCATAACCACAATGTATGAAGCACGAACACTTTGTACTATCGTATACGAAATCTCTTTTCCCAAAAAATATCGTCGCACTACTCCGTTTTCCCTCAATTCGTCCTCGACTATTTTCCTAATATTGAGGTAATTGTGACGTAGGCAAGACAGATCCAGACACGGTCAGATGTCGTGCTTGAATGTTGCAATAGACGCATTAAACAATTACCCAATCATGTTTATTACCAAGAAGTAACGAGCCATTAGTGAAATGACTGGTCTACTGTCAAGTACTTACGACCAGTTGTTACCTGCAGTGATAATATATATTATCGGTTTAAGTAGATTATTGTGTTAGGTGAGTTTGGTAATATTATTATGGAGCATTCATTGTGAAAAAAATGTGTAGAGAGGTAATAATAATAGAGAGAGGGAGAGAGCGAGATAGAGAGAGAGATCATTACTTAATGGAGTACGATTAATTTAGTTGATATAGCGCATGGGAATTGACGACTCGAAATAGGCGTGGCTTCACCAGTCGGTCAGTTGGATCTATTTCATTTATGGTCATTCGGAAATACCCCGATTGGATATTTGAACTTCATCACAGTTCTAACAGCCCTGTTGATTGGACGGTATGATTTGTGACGTCAAGGGGGCGGAGACGGCGAGTCGATTTAGCGAAATATCATTATTTTGGTCATCACTTTTGAACGGTATGAGATATCACAATAATTCTAATGCAAAGAGAACACAAATCATGTCAATGCCTTCCGAACGCTAGAAGTTGAATAATATTTTTCAACCTTGGATTTCACTATTTCTCAGGGATATAGTTGAAAACATATATATTTTTAGCTGTGTATCACTGTGAAAATTATAGGCAATGACTTCTTTTTTTTTTAATAATACAAAATCATTGTTTCCCAATTAAGGCTATGAATGAACGATAGGATCGTTTGGACGGGGCACCATAAGGGCTATCTTACCATCCCATTTTGATGAAATGATTAAAATATTTTGATGATAAAATGAACTAATAATTGTCACATATTTTTCAACCAAGCTAACTTAGCCCATGACTTAATTGAAAGTTGTTAAAAAAAAACATGACGGAAAATTCACTTTTTCTACGTAAAAATATGTTCATCTGGAAAACAGCTAGCTTTAACTCAGATAGTTTTCACTTGAACCATCGTGAGGGTATATTGAAAATATACGTGTTTCTCAGAATTTTACTTCAGAATTCTTGAATCTCATATACCATTCAGAAACTATCACCAAAAAAACTGATATTACTTTAAATCGTTTCCCACACACTCTTCCAACTGAATTCCAATGAATTTCTAAATAAAATACTTTTCATTTTCATTTATTTCATTATTTATTTATTTATCCACACGTTTTATTCATAAAAACACATATTATTTTAATGATGTAAAAATGTGGACTGCTTGTTATATTTTCTACGGAAGATGTACGGACATAAACATTAGAAGCGATCTCTGTGTTTCTGCGTACAAGTGAGAAGTGTTGTTAGTTTCACTCGAAAGGCAACGGAGCATACGTTGTAGATCTTCCTCATTACATGGCAAGGAAAACACCCTAGTTCCCACGCGGATGTCATCAATTCACGACCAGATGAGATCATTTGTTTCTACGTTTGCTATCGATATTAGCCTACTGAAAACTTGAGAAAAATGAAGAAATATGTCAACATAAAAAGAGAGGTAAAGAATTGGTTACTATGCACCATTAAATGATTCAATTATGAAATATAAAATTATAAAATCAATCAATCAATCAATAAAATTATTATGTAGAAGTTGTAGGTAAACCTTGCGTGTATTTTGTTTAGGTATTAGTGTATTCATTGTTATTACATTCACATTTATTTTCATTGCAGCGTGTTCACTTGTGTTGTATTTGTATTGTACTGTGTTTATATTTATTCACTTTTATTGTATCATATCCTAGAGAGTATTATTAGTTTATTCACCCTCAGTGGGTTTTGTGGACACTAAATAGTGAAAAATGTCTTGTAATTATGTAAATTTATTGGATGAAAATAATAATTAAAAAAAAAAACATTTACAGCTGCGCACCAATGAACGGTGGCAAGTTCACCGAGGTCACGACTGTTTAAAACATCTTGAACTTGACTTAACTGAACTTCTTACTTCTTCCGGATGATTTCTGATGATTCGCTGTGACATTGAAAACCAACATGACACTTTTACATATTTCTTGACAACAAAATTATTACAACAAATAAAATGGAACACTACTTCCACAAGGCAAACTCTATCGCCTTGGGGCAAACAGCTCTCTTTTTTTATTGGATTTTAACGACGCACTATACTGATAGCTACGATCTATTGGAGTCGTTGGATGATGAATGAGATGATGGGATGATGAGATAAAAGATTTTTTTTTCATTAGGTGTTTTGGATGGTGGGAAGGAGTCGGTCGTGGCCTGTTGTTAAGGAACCATCCCAGTATCAACCTGAACGACAGAGGGAAATCACGAAAAACCCATGTCAGGATGGTCGACCATGGCGGGAATCGAACACCGGTCTCCCAAATGACGGTTCAGTGTGTCACCACTCGGCCACGCGTCTCGGTAAACAGTTCTCGCTAGGGGATACATTATACACTGATATAAATGAACATAAGACTCAAACCTTGCAAGATACAAAATCAACAAATACATCACAAGATGCAGACAATATTCTATGGAAATGCTAATGAGTCGAATGATATAATAACAATTAAGAGTCCACGGGAGTCGATTTAGCGAAATATCAGTTTTTTGGTGATAAATTTTGAACGGTATAAGATATCAAAATTCTAATAAACGAGAAACACAGATAATCATAATAGCTTCAAGATGATATAAGATTTAACCATTTAAGTCATGTCGCATAACTGTCAAGAGTCGACAGCTAAAAAATGTGTTTTTTTAGCTGTATACTCTTGACAGTCACGCGACATGGCTGGAATAGTTATATCTTATATCATCTTGAAGCTATTATAATTATCTGTGTTTCTCGCTTATTAGAATTTTGATATCTTATACCGTTCAAAAGTTATCATCAAAAAACTGATATTTCGCTAAATCGACTCCCGTGGACTCTTAAAAGATGGAGATATGAGTTGTTCTCCACCAGTCGTTTGTGTTTGTTCAATTCGGTGTATTATTTTATTATTCTACAGACAAGCCTTTTAAAGGCTTTGTAGATCTTTTGGTTAATGTTCATGTATTCGATATCCTATATTCTTGTGACAGTAAAAGAAAATGTAAATAGAAAAGAGATGAATGAACCGATAATCGGTAAGTTCACTTAACCCTTGGCTCATCATATATATAATAATTATAATTAATCAGTGATTAATTACGAGATGTCAAAACCAGCTCTTAGAATTATGAATTAATAGTCTTACTGAGGTGATTAGTAAACATGCAGGGTATAAATAAATTCTATTTTTGAGATTTTTCATTTCAACCAAATCTAATTTTTAAAAAATTATTCACAGAAACGCTCTAATTGACTCAGGTTTTCTCTTTCACACTCTCTCTCTCTCTCTCTCTCTCTCTCTCTCTCTCTCTCTCTCTCTCTCTCTCTCGCTCTACCTCTCTACATCCCTCCTCGGAAACATCCCACATGGTCCATCAGGCACAACCCCCCCTCCCCCCCCCCCCAACTGATCTGCCGTGTTTCACCTCTCAGTGATGGAACACGCACTGCCAGTGTGAGTGACACTCCCTCCCTCTCTCTCACCCCTGAGACGTCCACGGTCGCGCCCCGCTTCCTTAGAGGCCGTCACCAGCATACGTCACACCATACGTCACGCAGCCCTTATGGCGAGGTGGTCGCGGCCCACTTACACCCCAATTCACCCCCAATTCACGAGCCACTTCCACTTCCGTCACAACAACATAAAATAAGAGATTTAAAATGTGGGTGATCTAAAAATATAGTATTTGGCTTCCGATGCGCTGTCGCGGATACACTTTTGATATGTGATGTGAGCTTTCCAATCAACGATCATTTATATTTTCAAATAATTTACAAAAACCTGACTGAATAGAAGAAACAAAATGGAATGATAGAATCTGATTGGGATGCTACTTAGATACACATTACATACTATAATTCGATGTGATTTGAATTTGAATAGACCATGTTTTGAAGTGATTTTTTTGGTGTCCTATACACATGTGAAAAAAATGTGAAATAAGATTGATAGTTTTTATTTATACCGTCTTGAAAAGGTATTAAAAATATCTGTGTTCCCTTCACATTCGAATTTTGATATCTCATACCGTTTGAAAGTTATCACCAAAAAACTGATATTACGTAAGATAGCGACTCCATTAGTTGCGACAATTGTCGACTCGCAGTCTCCGCCCCCTTGACGTCACAAATCATACCGTCCAATCAACAGGGCTGTTAGAATGAATGAATATTAGGATTATAAGGCGCATCGACAGCGAGGTCATTAGAACTGTAGTGAAATTCAAATATCCAATCGGGGTATCTTCAAATGACCACATATGATATACATCCAACTGGCCTACTAATGAAGCCACGCCTATTTCGTGTCATCAATTATTCATTTGGTAGTCGGCCTTCTCTCCTGAACGCGAGTATAGCTACTGTTGTGACTGATCATGACGAGTTTCAAGCGGGAGAATCGAGATATCGAATTATTAACTTGTTCACGTTACACTGAACATCAAACCATTCACACACGGAGCAGAAAGAAAATGTGTTTTCACGACTCAGTTGTGTACTTGTTATTGGATGACAAGATGACTCGATTAATGTGCTTTACTACTAGATTACAAGTACGCTAGAAAGAGACCGACTTCCATTACAATAAGCGTATTAAATATATAATCAAAAAGTTCAATATAGAAACGAATACAGGAGAGAAAATACAATTGTATTTATAAATGTGTGAATTGGGCAATAATTAGCAAGTGTGATAGACAGATAGATGACATATCCATATGGATATATATATGCATATATATATATATATATATATATATATATATATATATATATATATATATATATATATATATATATATATATAACCAGGAAGACTCTCTTACCCTATGACCTATCATGAAATCTGAGCCATGTTAATATTGAAATATGGTATAAATTCAATAATTTCTTGAGCAATTGATTTTTACTGAAAATTAAAACAAGATAAAGATCCACTGATTTTCAGTTGCTAATCAGCATTGAAAATGATAATAATGTTCCGTGCGAGAGATAAACAACTAGTAAATTTGGTGTACACTTGATTTCGAATTTCACGGAATTCCAAGAAGATTTCACGGGATTTCAAGAAGATTTTTCAAGATTTCAAGAAGATTTCAAGAAGATTTCATGACAAGTGTACACCAGATTTCATGAGTTGTTAACCCCTCGGTTCCATGTATGTTGCCTAGTCTATAACTATAATATTTATTCCATTCTAAGCATAGTTATCTCAAACAATATCAAGATCACATTAGTTTTCTATCTCCAGTTAATACCGACACTACATCACGATCTTGTTCTCCAAAACAAGAATCTTGTGCTCTGAAACCATTCATCACTCATCCGATACCAACATCGAAACATACACATACACATCTAGCCGATTTCTTTGCAATTAAAACCACGTGAAAAGTGGTACCACTGGATCGCCACCGTCTCCCAATGAAGACCATTAAGAGTCCACGGGAGTCGATTTAGCTGAATATAAGTTCTTTGGTGATAACTTTTGAACGGTATGAGATATTAAAATTCAAATACGGAGGAAATATAGCTATTTTTAATAACTTCAAGATGGTATTTAATATAACTATCCAACTCATATTGCATAATTGTCAAACATATACGGTAAAAAAAATGTGTTATTTAGCTGTATACGCTTGAAAAATATAAAAAATAGGCCCATGGAAAAAAGGTGTATAGACTATTATTATCAGATTCCGATACTTTTGTTGAAAAACGTTGTATATCCATATCTCCGTTATGTAGAGAGCTCTGGTATCAAATTTTGTAACCATCACATGTGAATAAATCAATGTTCAAAACATTGGACGTAGAAAAAGGTTGTTTATCCAGTCCAAAATGCACAAAATGTTACAAAAAAAAATGTAGAAAATGTAAAAAATGTCCAAAATGTTACAAAATGTTTTCCTCACAATAATCGAAAAGATCTTTACACCCTTTTTCAAGGGGAAAATACGATCTCGATAGTTGAAATTTATACCATCTTGAAGGTTTGAAAATAACATCTGTTTTTCTCGCATATCTTAATTTTGATATCTCATACCGTTCGAAAACTATCACCAAATATCTGATATCTACAATTAAGGCCCGGTATTACCAAGTCCAGTTAGCCTTTATCTGACAGTTCAAACTTGTTATCACCATGGTTACCTATGCTATTTGTTTTCACCATTACTCTCAGATAAATACTAACCGGCCGTGGTAATACCGGGTCTAAATCGACTCATGTGGACTCTTAAAAACCTATAATTGATTTCGCGCAAATAATGAAAGTAGTTATATTCATCATATAATCATATTCATATCATCATATATCATATTACCTTTCTTACACACGGCTCAGTGGAGCTGAAATGCAAGGACAAGGTGTTTAGAAACTGGCAATCGGGAGCTGAGAAAGAAGTCTGTTCGATCGACTCGTGACAGCTGACAGGTATACAGTGGTTTATAGACCAGAATGATCTCTTATAATACTTGTTCGAAGTGTTTTATTCATCATTACTTTCATGGATAAGTTTCGCACGATGTCTGGCCTCTGGGCGTGGCTTCGAGTCCATTATCAGATATGCAGATATACGTTCGTCGATATTTGCGTTCTAAATATACTTAAGCGAGACATCGTGATATCTCTGAGAAAGAAATTATATATTTTTTTTCACAGAATTTGAATACAAGAATAATTCAACTTATTGCAAGGTTATACATGGAAACGGATCAGCAGTTATGAAGGGAGAAATTTAAAATGTTATTTCTTAGATTATTTAATTCCATTGAAATGATCGAAAATGTATATCTAATTAGATCTGCATAGCGAAAGCCGTGAGTGACTAGACTTTGAGCCGAGAGGTATTTTACACTAATCTCTAATAATAAATATCAAAAAATCGAATAAAATGATATTGAAATATCTATGCAAGAATGAGATCAAAACAAAATTTCTATGTGAATTTGAAGTAGAATACCTCCACTAAATATTGAATATTATTACCAATAACATATAATTAGATTAATAACAAATAATGAAACAAAATTCTGAGCTTGGGGCAATCATTCAATAACACACAATAATTATACCCAATAAGAAACCGTTGTTCAGGAGGCCGGGGTTCGATTCCCGCGATGGTCAACCATACTGAAAGAGATATTTCGTGACTCCCTTCTGTCGTTCAGGTCAATACTGGGATGGTTCATCAACAACATACCACGACCGACTACTTTCCACTATCCAAAAAATATCCAATAAAATAATCTTTCCTCTCATCATCACATCTTTCACCGACGACATTAGATCATCAGCACAGTGCGTCGTTAAACCCAATATAAATAAATAACCATTCAATAGTTTTTGACGATTTGCATTATGGTCACGTCACACACGTATCACCTCACACACACACACACACACACACACACACACACACACTCAAGTGCAGTAAACTTCAAGAGCTTTCCATTAAGAGAATCAATCAATCGAACCCAATATACACAAGCTACACGTGTGAGTGGAGAGCATTTTATTTCAGTACACATTGCTCTTGAAAGCTGGGAGTTGGGAGAAAAGTGCAACATAAATAATAACACTCGAGAAGAAATCTATCAGCCGTATCATCCACAAAGAATAACAGCCATGACTTGTTCGAAAATAGACCCTCATGCACTTGAGAGCTCATGAGGAAATTGAATTAGCAATTCTTGTTGCGTGCATTTTTAATGCGGTTACGAGAGCTTTGGGAGTCGATTTAGAAAGAAAACAGGGCTTTGGTGATAAATTTAGAACTTTATGAAATATTGAGGATCTAATATTGGGGAAACACAGTCACTTTCAGTACCAGCTGCGAAAATTTTCAACCATTTTTGACTTATATATCATATAATTTTCATTGTTATGAAGAGAAAAATTCAATTTTTCAACTGTTATATAGACCTATTTTTTTATTATTTCATACTGGGTTTAATGACGCACTGTGATGATAACTAAGATCTATTGGCGTCGGATGAATGATTAATGAGATAGTGAGATCATGAGATGAAGGTTTCTTTATATTGTAGGAACCATCCCAACATCAGCCCTAGCTATTTAGAGGAAAACCACAAAAAACCTCTGGTATAAGATGGACGGTGGCGGGGATCGATCCGAGGTCCAATTCACTCTCACCTCCCGAATCACATGAAGCAAGCGCATTAGCACTGAGCTACTTGTGCCGGTTTTAGCATTTATCTAAGAACTTTGGGATTCAAAATAAATAATTTTAATGTGAAGAGATCTGTTTTTCTGTTGTATTAAAATTTCAATATCTCAAACCTTTCCCAAGGCGATAATCAAAATTCTAATATATCGCTATAAATCGACTAACCACACACTCTCAACTAAATTGAACCGAGCGAGTAACAAATCATAGATAATAGAATCCAGAAGTTACTTCTTCACATAGAAGGCGCGACACATCCGGTCGGTAATACAATCGCATAGGGGAGACGGTCGATCGGAACCTACACTGTCAGATACATTGCTGATACTAAAACTACCACTTTACATTCCCTCCCTACACTTACCCCTCCTCCCCCCCCCCCCCTCCCCACACTCTTCCCTCAGGATCAACTACTTAGTCGACCGGAACCACACATTGACGGGGAGATTCTTTTAACCACAAATCCCCTCGTTTCTACAATTCTACATTCACAAACACACTTCTGTCGTCTTAAACTGTAATGGTTCCGGTGGAAGGGGGTAGGGAGGGGGGGGGGGGGAGATGAAGTTTTGGCGGTTGCCATGGCAACTTGATACAGTTGAACATGAAAGTTTCATATGTTATTTGATATATTTGAAGTTTGGTAAAGATCTCACGAAGGTTGATGAATAGGCCCACATATAGTTTGTTATGAAAAAACTCAAGTCGACATGTTCTTCACCTAGTTTATATAATATATAATAGTATATATAAGTTATAACTCTTCTACTCAAATCGTATAATTGTCACGCGTAAACAGTTAAAAAAACTCAGTTTTCAGCTGTTTATCCGCTTGACACTTGATGCGATGTTAGTTGAATAGTTCTCGCTCATATCGTCTCTATATAAGTTGATGAAAATATCTGTTTCATTCGCATTCGAATTTTGATATCTCGGATCGGATTTTTAATGACGCACCAGTCGACTAGTCGCAGTAGTCACACTGATGGCTACGATCTATTGGCGTCTGTGGATGATGAATGAGATGATGGGATGATAAGATGAAAGGTTATTTTATTAGGTGTTTTGGATGGTGGGAAGGAGTCGGTCGCGGCCTGTTGTAAAGGAACCATCCCAGTGTCAACCTGAACGACAGAGGGAAACCACGAAAAACTCCTGTCAGGATGGTCGACCATGGCGGAAATCGAACCCCGATCTCCCGAATGACGGTTCAGTGTGTTACCACTCGGTCACGCGTCTCGGTTTTTGGTATCTTATACCGTTTAGACATTATCATCAAATAACTGATATTTCACTAAGGCCCAGTATTACCAAGTCCAGTTAGTATTTATATGAGAGTTGGTGAAAACAAATACCACAGGTAACCATGGTGATAACAAGTTTGAACTGTCAGATAAAGGCTAACTAGACTTGATAATACCAGGCCTAAGACCCGGTTTTACCAATCTCAAGTTAGGGTGCTAATCCACTAACTATTAATTAAAGGTACGAAAATAACATATGTAACCAATAGTGATAACAAGTTAATCGGTTAATCCACTAACTATTGCTTAATCCAGTTTCGTAAAACCGGGTTCAAGTCGACTTCTATGGACTCTATCAGTATTCGATCATGGTATTTCTCATGCAACAAAACATTCCTAAGCAAAAATTAAAAAAAAACTAAAAGTAAGTCCTTCACTCATCGCCAGATCCATCTTCTAACTCTCTTAAAGTCTTCAGCAGCATTGTTTGTTCAACACTTCCTCTGCTCTAAGAGTCATTAACGTTCACTCTTCTCCTTGTTTATATTTACGTTCGAAAGATGGCGCATCGGGCGGTTTCCGGTGCACTATTATCCCTGCGTGCGATATGCAATGCGTCTTCCAGTGTAGGTTACTGTTGGACCGACGCCAGTCGACTGATTTATAAAGGGGAGAAGTCAAAAGGGAAGAAAAGATTTTGTTTGTTCTTTTATTAAATTTATCTCCACGCTGGGATGGTACAGGCTATATTTAATCAATTAAATCTTTTTAATTGTGACATTTTTATAAAAATGGGCTGAAGTTCAAAAGGGAAGGAAAAGATTAGGATTGTTCTTTTTTAAAATTTATCTATATGCTAGTGAAATTCAGGCTATTTTCTTTCCATTTAATATTTTCAATTGTAACATTAATTAGAAAAAATGGGTGAAAAGTCAAAAGGAAAGGGGAAGATTCCATTTGTTTTTTCCTTGAATGTATTATATGCTGGAATGATTTCAGGCTTTATTTAATTTCATATTTTTAATTTTGACATTTTTATAAAAATGGGCAGGCATCGACTCAGCGGACCGTCGGATTATGTTATCCAATGCAGACGATGTTGTTGTTGTTGTTTGTGCCCAACAAAACTAATAGAATCTAGCAAGCCTATCTTGAAATAATTCAACCTTTGAACCTAAAACCGACCCAAAATTGCGTCGCTGGCAATATAAACATGTATAGGGCCTACTAATGATGACGGTAATTGTTCGCTTAACGACCCCACCAATAGCTAGGTTATATGGGGGACGCATGTATACTTTAGTCCGGTAACAGCCGCTACGAAGAAATTGAGTGTGTGAATTTATGACTAGGAAAACGCGGGATGCGCGTTGTTAGACGAGCTTAGGGGTATAGAAATCTAGAATGAAAAATAATTTGTCAACCCAATCTACATCTTCAGACCTTGGATCACTCCAAACGTTCAAAAACCTTACGAGAATCAGTTATGACACGGCCTTCCTCTTCATTCATTTCAATCGTTTTGAATTAATTGGTGACACTTGTTGCTATAGATTTAATTGGTTCCCGTAATAGCCTAAATTGATGGGAAAATGCTTTATAAATGCGTTTTCTTCGTTATTTCTCATCCGATTGATGTGCTTAATAGTGCTCTCAAATTGATGTGCTCTCAAAATGTGCTTAATAGTTTCCTTTATATTCGGCGAAAATTTGAGAGGTCTTGAAAAATTTTGATTTTTCAAGTATTTTCCTCCGGGTTATTCTAATGGGGATTTTTGAAATTTCTAAAATTCATAAAAAAAAAAGTTACCACCCGATAATGCCACAAAACTATACAGATCTAAGTTAGATGAGGAACCATGACGAAAAAAAGTTTGAAGTTGATAGCTGTAGCCGTTTGACCTGTGGAGAACCGACAAAAAAACATAAAAAAAAACAAAAAAAAAAAAACATAAAAACGAACACCAATTTTTTTCAGTATGTCAAATTGAATCCTCGCTAAAGCTCGTCTAATAAAGCTCGTCTAATAATATATAGGCGAAGAAATTTATGAGAATATAGGTATGTCATCCAATAGATCAGTAAGCTTCTTTCCGGGCTGCAATTTATCCGTCGCCAACAATTTTGCTTCCTACTTATCTAACATTAAATGTCTAAAAGTGATTTTTCACCCTTGCTTTTCTGTTTTTCACTTTCTTTTCATTCTTTCACGAAACACTGTAATTCCATTTTCAATAAAAGCTTTTCCATTTCCTTTTTCCTTTGTATTTCTCTTATATTTCTTTTGATTCATTAAAGTAATAAACTGCATTATTCTTCTGAAAGTTACTTGAAGTCCATGTTCAACTTTTATACTTTCTCCGAGGGGATGGAAAACGAGGAAATACAGCATGTTAGGGAAAACCAATTTGATCAATTTGAGGATAAAAAATATATTATATCGAACTATTATATTTTAAAATGATATGAACGGTCTAAGAGTCAGTATAATATTGTTGACACACAATATACGAGGAAAACAAATCATATACGTTCCGAAATAAGCGAGATATTTAGGAGAATTTTCACAAACTTCAGTTTTACCTCACAAAGGATTGTAATTCACATATGACATATGACATAAAACATGTCAATGTGAATGTTTATTATGGATCGACAGTAATTTACTCTACCATTTATCATATTGTGAATGTTTGTTATGGATCGACAGTATCTATTTCAATACATATTTCTATGAATGGGGATGCAGTGTGCAGGAGCAGATCGTTTATATGTTGCGTTAATGCTGAAAATGTTATTATCAGCGAAGACAGCCTGCGAGCACTATCACCGAAATCGAATGAAGAGCACCATGACGGACCCTTTGACCGACCGTGCGTCTGACGGCTTGACGGAAGTCAAGCTTGACGGCTCGATCGCCGGTGTTTTCCGTTATGGTGCTCGCAGTTCCGTCATGGTGCTCACAGTTCCATCATGGTGCTCGCAGTTCCGTCATGGTGCTCGTAGTTCCGACATGGTGCTCACAGTTTGTCGCCGTTACCAGGTGGATGCGCCGTGTCTACAATCCCTTTAAATAGCACCCCAAGAGACAGAGCGAGACAGAGAGAGAGAGAACGCACGAGAGAGAGCGAGAGCGAGAGTGAGAAGTCGAGCATAAGGAGCGAAAAGAGAGAGAGAGAGAGAGAGAGAGAGAGAAAGAGAGAGAGAGAGAGGGGGAGAGAGGATGACATTGATTAAAGCGTATCAAAATAATGTTTGAACATTAAATATAGATATTAACAGACACGTTTTGATACACGTGTAAGATTGTCAGACTCTTTGAAAAATTAACTTTTGTTTTTATTTTCTCCAAAATTAACCCAAGAATATCCCTTTATTCAGATTTAGTCGACAGGTGTCAGAGCAGGTAATTGATAGCGGAAGAAAGGCTGAGATTGCCAAGAATTAACGTTAAACTTGGGAAGTCGATATGTGTCCATGATTCAATCGAGATCTGTGGCCCCGGTCTAGACTGCGGTTAATACTGAACCAAACTGAGGCCAACACAAGTCAAGGAGCTGTTTAAATGGCAGATACTTTCTGTTATGTATTGGTGATTAAAAGATTTACTGTTATTATCATGCACGTCCAGAACTAAAACTAGATCGTTGGTTTGTATGCTGACAAGCTTTCTGTTGAATATATATATATATATATATATATATATATATATATATATATATATATATATATATATATATATATATATATATATATATATATTAATAAAATGGAATAAAATTGAGTAATTGAATATTTTAAATATGATTTGAAGAAAATCATCACTACAAAATGTTTGTATTATATTGTGAGATTCATGGTTTCAATCGAGTTTGTTTTTTATTATAACTTATTGATCATAAGTGTTTGTGATAAGTAATGTAGAGTAGTTACATAAAGTCAGATATGTATATATATATATATATATATATATATATATATATATATATATATATATATATATATATATATATATATATACCCTGTGAAAATGAGTCAAGGTAAAGTATAGTTACTTAAGGTAATGAAATCAATCAGTAAAATTGAAATACATTCCTATTGTAACCAATTATGAATAATATTACGAGTCGAATGTCCATTTGTAATTGAATGTGATATATTGTATTTGACCGTCTTTTATCAACTGTACACATATGTGATGTCCCCCCCCCCCCCCAAAAGGATGCAGATTCAAATCAGAACTTCATGCGGGAATAATCAATTCACAGAAAAAAAATGATGAATAGTAAATAAAACAATAAATAGCAATCAACGTCCTTCAAGAGACAAAGGCTATATTATATTACAGCACAATAATACAATAAATCGATAAAATATCGATTGGACGGCAGATTCTCTTTGATGAAGTTCAAATTGTAAACGGTTTTATTGCTTCCTACCATCATGTCAGTGAACCATTATAGACAATATAACAATCTGAAAAATCGCTGAATGATACTAATTTCGTACAAAATAGTACAAGTATCACATTTTTTATTATTGCTTATTGCTTGCTTAACGATCCCACCGACTGCCAGTTTATTTGGGGGTACGAATGAGCAGGTGACAATAAAACTATGAAATGATCAGTGACAGAACGTTCACAAAATTCATGCGGTATGCGGGACTCGAACCCACGGTCAACGGTGACTTCATTTGGCTTGGTTTACTGAGCCCACGGACAGCGACACCAATTTTCACTAAGGAACAACATTTATGATTTCAATTTTGAATATTTTTTTTTCTTTCATATCAATTAACAGTTTTACAAATAGAACAAAAGATTTTGTGATTTTCATATTGCCTCGATAAAACATGATAATTATAAATAAATGATACAGTGATCGATTATTATTTTCTCCAATTGGTGTTCAAATGAATATTTTGGGAAACAATGACAGATAAGGGCTGATATACATATTCGTATTACATTTTTTCATGAATAACTTGAACAATTAATGTAATATGTATGATAGAACATGGTTTAATATAAAATCTAGTCTAATATTACTTTGTATAAACAGAAATGGCCAGGCAATATAAAATTATGAAATGCATACAAAAAAGCATCATCATTATACCACTAATACTAATACTATAATCCTAATACAAAAAATGTGAATGTATGAAGACCGTTTTTTATGATGAATGTATTCGAAAAATCAACGAAGGGACATGAAAGCGTTTACAATATTACGCCTACACCCATTAAATCAAATCTATTCTATTTACGTCTCATTGTTGCGTTATTAATCGTATCAACAATATAATGTAGATACCGTTATCTGCATTGTTGTGACTCGTGACGAATCACTACTTCCAGAAGACACAATAAAAGCCACGCCGACTTCCGGCATCAGCCCTCAACTGACAGCTCGACACACCATAGCGTCAATACTAACTGACCGAGAAAACTGTCGATCGTCACCATCTTGGCCCGCAGCCATAGCATCTTCCTTCTGCAGCTAATTCATGCTTATTACAGATGAATCTCTTGTGGAGGATTGCGGCTGTACTTTATATACGGTAGTAACAAAAAAAAGAACGCCGAGCGTCGCCCCTGGCGGTCTAGACCACCCGCATCACAGACGCCGGGATAAAAAGTTATATAGGCGTTTTTAGCTTTTGGACGCGAGGCGGGATATGATCCAGATAAATCCTGCGGGAACCCTTTCATAGGAGACCCATATTTTAACGGGAATAATAGAGGAAACTTTCAGTTTTGACAATAATAAAGAAAGTATAAGAAGTCTTCAAGTTTTGAGTTCATAACTATTCTCATAATAGGCCTACTAACATTATTTAAGAAACCGACGAGAAAAAGGAGGATGAAAATTAAGGGAAGAGAAAACAGAGATCAACAACAAGTTAAGGGGGACCCAGCCACGGCGTAACATTTTCGGTGTCAACGTAGCATATAAACGATCGTAGTGATGAACATATTGTGATAAAACTGCTTCACTCTATCCAGAGAAGTATATTCTAAAATACTGTCGATCCATAATAAACATTCACAATAGGTTAGGTGTTATTTGTATGAGGTTAATCTTACATTTATTTATAAAAGTAAGGGTCCTAGTGTTCAAGTCCAAGTGTGAGTCCAAGTCTAAGTCCAAGTCCAAGTGGCTAACTGTGAGTCCAAGTATCCAAGTGTGGTTGAAGTATCTAAGTGTAAGTCCAAGTGTATAAGTGTAGTTCAAGTGACTAAGTGTAAGCCCCAGTGACCAAGTGTAGTCTAAGAGTTGAACCTGGAAGAGGAAGACCCTGCTGTCGGAGTGTAAGTTCAAATGTCTAAGTGTGGTTGAAGTATTTAAGAGTAAGTCTAAGTGACTAAGTGTAAGTCCATGTGGCTAAGTGTAAGCCCAAGTGACTGAGTGTAGACTGAGAGTTGTACCTGGAAGAGAAAGACTCTGCTATTTAAGTGTAAGTCTTAGTGTCTAAGCGTAAGTCCAATAGTTGTACCTGGAAGAGCAGGTAGCCGCTGTCGTACATCCAGTACTCGGAGGGCGGCGCGTTGAACGGATCGCCGCCTGGAGCCGTCTTGGGCGCTCCAGAGCCGACCTTCTGGAGCTGGATGGCCAGGCTGCGCTGCAGGATGAGCAGGCATCGTGACCCCTGGCCGACCTTGGAGCCGGGACTCCTGCCACTCATGATGGTCGAGTGGTGTGCGGCATGGTTCTGCGGCGAAAGACAAGACAAGCAGTTAGATTAGGTTGTTCGAAGTGGCCATTTGTCGGACCGGATTCAAAATTGGTTTGGTTTTAGTTTAGATTTAATTAGTTTAGGTCGTTTGTTTGTTCGTGTTAATTAGTTTATAGGTTGTTTGTTTGTTGATTACTTTAGATTGTTTGTTTGGATGTGTTAGTTAGTTTAGGTTGATTTGGATAAGTTAGAATCATTAAAGGACACAAAAATCCTTGAACTATTAACGCATAATAACGATATTCATTTCTCCAACGCCTTCAGAGGAAACTAGTTAACTCAATTTCATCTCAATTTCAGAAATTTCAATTTAATAATCAGTCCTTCAGGATCTAGTTCTTTTTCTGAGCCGTGACGTAGACATTACTCGATTATGTATTCGAATACAGAATCGGTAATGCCTACGTCATGACTCACGGTCTCTGGAGGACAAAAGAATTAATTACAATTCCTGAAATTGAGAAAATTCATTTCCTGAAATTGGGAAAATAAATATCATCACACTCTTTGAAATATAGTTTCAGTGTTGAGATGTCCTTCAAATCAGTTAGGGTATATATTTTAGGCTCTTCTCAACAACAACAACAACAACAACAACAACAACAACAACAACAACAACAACAACAACAACAACAACAACAACGTGGTTTAAAAACTATCAACGAGAAAACTATTCAAATTATTAAATGAGATAATTACACAAATTATTCAATATATATGACAGTTTCTCAGTCGCACCCAACCAATAAAATTCGTACTCAGTCGCGTGGACGCAAATCCCCCGGCAACGACCAATAATTGATCAGAACGTATAACTCGGCACCTCCACATATACGACAAAAGCCATACCTCATCCATTCATCCCGGCATTCTGCCGCAGGACAATAGGGAAAAACGAGGAACGGAATTTACTTCCAGATCAGCGAGCTCACCCTTCATTTCCAGAGCGCTCCCCCAAAGGGGATGGTCAAAAACACAAACAATTCCATCCCCCCCCTCATCGATCTAGTGCGGTTCGATCGAGTTATTTCTCCTTTCAGTCCTAATTGCTATTTGCCCTGATGAGACTTCAAGAGCGCGAGGGGGGGAGGGGGGGGGGGGGTCACGTGGTCGATGACGTGTGTGTGGGGTCCAGACACGGCCTCTTGTATGTAGTGTCGTCACACGGCGCCAGGGGGCCGTGGACGGGATTACTAAGGGATGATTCCCATGCGGGTAGAAAGGGAACAAGTCGAACAAATGGGTTGTTTAATAGCTCTACTCGTATATTCGTATATAGCTGAAGCACGCTGTGAGAGAATATTAACAAGAAGTGTTTTAGTTCACTAGTGTCTAGCATATTTGGATGTTATTTTGTTATTTTAGTACCGGGAACTACTAGATTTAACGACCGAACCAACGGCTATATGGATTTTACGAATGGTTAGTGATTATTATTAGGGTTGGCATGGTTATAAAACGTATTGTACTGCGACTGATTGATCAATCTACAGAGTCGTTATTCAGGGGACCGGGATTTGAATACCGACGGGGTCAACCATCTTTACATAGATGCATCGACTGAGACGAGTGGCCGAGTGGTTAATACACTGTACCGTCATTCAGGAGACCGGGATTCGATTCCCGCCATGGTTGACCATCGCGACACGGGTTTTACGTAGTTTCCTTCTGTCGTTCAGGTCAATACTGAGATGGTTCCTTAACAACAGGCCACGACCGACTCCTTCCCACAATTCAAAAAGTCATAATGAAATGAAAATGAACTTTCATATCATTATCCCATCCTCTCACATATCATTCACCGACGCCAATGGATCGTTGTCATCAGTACAATGCGTTGTTAAACTCAATATAAATAGATAAATAAATAGATAAATAAATAGATAAATAAATAGATGCATCGCGGTTTATTCATGTAGTTTGAGTGGATGGAGCAGACTTCTTTCGCCCTGTCCTGAACATATAATAAAATAATCTTTCATTTCATCTCGTCCATCATTCATCGATGCCAATAGATTGTTATTTATTTCATTTTATCATTTCAATTATCTCATTATTTCATATTTCTGAATACTAGTTTATTGATTCTATTTTGTTATCTATCAAAATACTTCAGCCATTTGAAATTCCGCAAAGAGTCCTATAGGGTCTCGATGATGACAGTGCAATAATGACATCGCAGTTATCATTACAATGCATTGTCAAAACCAAAACACAGGAAAATAAATGAACACGAATGAGTCACGAAGAGATTCAGTTATTTTTTACATGAAGTAAAATTTTGACAGCATGCATTAAATCATCGCTCAAGATGGATCTTATTCACAGCTAGGGTATATGGGGTTTTTGGTAAAGGTAGTGCTCAACGACCCCACCCACTGCTAGGTGATGTGGGGGTCTTCGATGAAGGTGAATCTTACAGCTAGGTTATATTCGGTAAAGGTAGTGCTCAACGACCCCACCCACTGCTAGGTGATATGGGGGTCTTCGATGAAGGTGAATCTTACAGCTAGGTTATATTCGGTAAAGGTAGTGCTTAACGACCCCACCCACTGCTAGGTGATGTGGGGGTCTTCGATGAAGGTGAATCTTACAGCTAGGTGATATGGGGTCTTCGATGAAGGTGAATCTTACAGCTAGGTTATATTCGGTAAAGGTAGTGCTTAACGACCCCACCCACTGCTAGGTGATATGGGGGTTTCGATGAAGGTGAATCTTACAGCTAGGTTATATTCGGTAAAGGTAGTGCTTAACGACCCCACCCTCTGCTAGGTGATATGGGGTCTTCGGTAAAGGTAGTGCTTAACGATCCAACCCACTGCTATAGGTGATATGGGGGTCTTCGATAAAGGTGAATCTTACAGCTAGGTTATATGGGGTTTTCGGTAAAGGTAGTGCGTAACGACCCCACCCTCTGCTAGGTGATATGGGGGTCTTCGATAAAGGTGAATCTTACAGCTAGGTTATGTGGGGTCTTCGGTGAAGGTAGTGCTTAACGACCCCACCCACTGCTAGCTGATATGGGGGTCCTCGATAAAGGTAAATCTTACAGCTAGGTTATATGGGGTCTTCGGTAAAGGTAGTGCTTAACGACCCCACCCACTGCTAGCTGATATGGGGGTTTCGATGAAGGTGAATCTTACAGCTAGGTTATATGGGGTTTTCGGTAAAGGTAGTGCGTAACGACCCCACCCTCTGCTAGGTGATATGGGGGTCTTCGATAAAGGTGAATCTTACAGCTAGGTTATATGGGGTCTTCGGTGAAGGTAGTGCTTAACGACCCCACCCTCTGCTAGGTGATATGGGGGTCCTCGATAAAGGTGAATCTTACAGCTAGGTTATATGGGGCTTTCGGTAAAGGTGGTGCTCAACGACCCCACCCACTGCTAGGTGGTATGGGGGTCTTCGATAAAGGTGAATCTTACAGCTAGGTGATATGGGGTCTTCGGTAAAGGTGGTGCTCAACGACGCTACCCACAGCTAGGTGATATGGGGTCTTCGGTAAAGGTAGTGCTCAACAACGTCACTCTCAGCTAGGTGATACATAATCTTCGCAAAAGTTCTATCAAATTGATTTCACTGTCTTAAAATTATTTCACTTTTACAACACAATAATCTGCATATTGTTTAAACTTGAATATAAAAACCATCACGATCTGATTTTGTTTCTCCGCCAAGGTCGTGTCCAAGTCTCGACGCAAACAGATTAAGCACATCGCAGCGCGATGAAAATCACGACGTTCGATGTCCGATTAGTTTTAGGGAGAAAGGATATAATATATACCGTATATACTGATGTGCAAGATCATATTGTGCTAATATATACAGCCAATTATCATTATCTCTCTCGGTACATTTGTGATTCGAAGTTTCGCTATTTGCAAATAAATCGAACGTGAATGCACTTTCACTTGGCATGATATTAGGATGATTGACAAATAATACTGATTTAAATTTGGTTTGGTGTATTTATGACATCACAACGAATGTAGTAAGTTAATGGTATGTTTGTGAAGTATTTTACCAAGTACCGTACACTATTTTCAGTTTCATCATCATTTTTTGTAGTTTATTCTACACAATTTTATTCAATTGATTCATTTATTCGATTTATTCTATTTATTTATATGATTAATTTTTTTGTAACTGGGAAAACGCAGTATATGGATCGTGAGATGAGTTTAGAAGTATGGAAATGTAGAATCTGGAACCTTGAAAAAAAATCTTCATAGCTATTGTGACGACGCCATATATTGTCATATCACACATTATTTAGATATCTTTATTATTTTTTGAAGTTTATTTTGTACAGATTCATATAATGTGAATTTCTCGTGATGTGAAATATTGAATTATAGCTATTGTGATGATTGTAGCTATCGGTACGATAGCTTTGATCGAAGATGAACCAAGTTACGTCTGAATACATTAATTCATTTTTAAAATATAAATCAGTGAATTAGTATTAAAGAAAATTAAGATTTTTTATAATAATGGACTAATTTGAAATTTTGAGAAGAGGATGAAGAATTGAGTGAATAAAAGAAGAAGATAAATGAGAAGACGGAAACTTTTTTTTCCTTGACATGATTGGTTGATTTGTTCATTAGCCCTGCACTTCAATCACAGCTTATCATATTTGTTCGAACTTATTAGAGTACATTTACATATTATTGAATGATTTACTAAATAATTACTCATTATTTGGGTTGGTAAGGTTGCCCCTGTAGTGCGTCTTCCGAACGATCCTACTTTTCATCCTTGGCCAACAATTACTTTGTGGCTAGTTTTATATACATAATTGAACGTACAAACTATAAATGTTGCCTCATACCGTTACACTTGATCCAAGACATATAATAATAAACCTTCCAATTATTACCAAGATATAAATAATCTAATAAATAAATGAACTGAATGAACTGATAAAACACAATAAAAAATAAAATGAAAATAAATAAACGGAACATCATTACGGGAGAAACTATTCACTCTCTGTATGAAATTATCGCATTGTTGTAAAGTTCAATGGTCAGGGCGGTTAAAAGCAAACAGTATAAACTATAATAAACATGTAGACCTAACCTGACCTTTAACCAGATACTAGACATTCCTCATCCAAACAAACCATCAAGTTTCATTATAAACATACACCAGGCAAAAACACGAAAATTACTACAAGAAAAGAAGCGATACATTTTTGCATAAATTCATCCAGTTGAAATTAGTTGTTTGAACTCTCATTCGAATTTTTTTAGAACTCATTTCAAGTTGAAATGACCTCAAACGTGTCTAAACTTTGACCTTGAAGCATTGAAATAATCTCATTGTTAATCGTTACATGCTGGCTGACGTCATAGTTACACTCGTTTGTCGCAACAATGAAAAATAAATAATCCACATCCAGTTTTCATTGTTGCAAATAATCATCTGCGCTCAACATGTTACGCCCAAGTTGATGACATTTTTAGACGAGCTCTAGCGAGGATTCAATTTGACATACGGAAAAAATTAGTGTTCGTTTTTTTTTTTTTTCTTCACGTTTTTTTGTCGGTTCTCCACAGGTCAAACGGCTACAACTATCAACTTCAAACTTTGTAACATTTTTTCATCATGGTTCCTCATCTAACTTAGATCTGTATAATTTTGTGGCATTATCGGATGTCAAATTTTTTTTTATGAATTTTAGAAATTTCAAAAATACCCATTAGAATAACACGGCGAGAAAAAAGGAAATATTTTTATTTTCAAAAGAACTGAAATTTTGCGTGAAGTTGGGTTACATTTTGATACACGTTTCTGAAAACTTTCAGCTCGATCGGGTGAGCCATTTCGAAGAAAAACTATGAAATGTGCCAAATTGGTACCACTCGAAGCAGTTTTTACCCATTTCTGAATCAAATGTCACCCAATTGGCGAATGTAGGCAAAAGTTTGGCCATAAAAGTCGACATACTATTACTATCCGCTCGTCTAACAACGCATATATGGCGTTTTCCTAGTCTCAGTTTAACGCTAAAAAAATACTTGTCATATTTCAAAATATGTTCATCCTTTTTTAAAGTCGAAGTTTTCACAAATTTTTGACAATATGTATAATGGCAAACAAATAAATTGAAATGGCATTTTTCAAAAATCGAACCTTGAAAATCGAGACGGTGAAATCACTGAAATAAGAATTAGACTGATTGACCCAACCATTGTGGATGTATTTATCCCGAGTCCTGGAATCTGGACACAAATTCTTTGTTCCCCAATTCAGGCTGAGAAGGATCAAAGGTAGGATCGTTCGGACGGGGCACGATAACAGAAATCTCAACACCCCGAAAAACAGTTAATCATAATTTAACTAATTCAATGTTACACTGTAAACTTCATGATAATAAGTTGATGACCAATTTACAACACCTGTCATTTATCAGAGAAGAAATAAATCTTCAAACAATTTCTACCATCGATATTATTTTTCTTTTCGTTCCATTCTTCTTTGGGAGTTTCAAGCCAAAATAAATATTTATAAAATTAAAAAATGATACAATTACGGGAAAAATCTATGAATGAAGTTAATCAACTGATAGGTGCTATTTGTGGAATCGGAGAATATATTAGAGTAATACTAATAATTTTGACATGACATACTAAGGTTAAATTGGTGAAACCGACAGATAAAAGATCAAGATATTATATCAAAATTAAAAACTGAAAAATATGCAACAAACACTAATCATGTTCGACTTTCATTCGAGCCACCATCCAATCAGTATCCGAAACACTAACAAGTAAATCATGTAAGCCCTACGAATAAATATGTAATTATTCGTTTCGAAGATAAAAGTAAAACTTGCATAGTTCAAACTTTAATTATAAGCCTAGGTTTGAAGTCGTGCTGAAGATTATTGGAAGATGACTTCAGTCTTTGTTGACCTGATAACTGAGATATTTGGAAACAATTCTCACCGTGTTCCAGGTCAATTCACTTTCTTTTAGCTGGCATTTCTTTTTAATTTCATGGAATATAATAATGAGATGCATTCGGTTATTAAGTGCATTCGAAAACAATGATTCTGGGTAACGGTATATGGAGAGAGTATATACAAGAAGATTTTCTTGCTTTCGATATACGAAGAGAAAAATCGATTTAATATATTATATGAGAAATAATTCAAAATCGAGTTGAAAAATTCAATCTAATTTATCAAATTTGAAATGATTATTATTATTGTTTTCCCAACGACCCCATCAACAGATAGACTGTATGGGAATACGAATGAGCGGGTCATGATAATATATAAAGTGTTGATTAGTGAAAGGACATTCACAAAAACTCATGGTTTGACTTTATTGAATGCGAGCCCAACGGTACCTTCAGTTTCTAAAGCGGTGCCTTAATTGACTGAGCTACGCAGGCAGGCAATTTTAGAGTGAATAAAGGTATAGGAAATTATCATGCTATCAATATCATCCAAAATACCGAACAACACCCTATACTCTTATTCACAAAAGAAGATTATACACCAACATAACAGACAAAAATTTCACTATTAGATTTGTGTGGCTGTGTGGTATAGTTTTGAAGAATTATTATTTCAAATGACGAGATGTCGGACACAAAACACAACTGCATCTTTCAAAAGCGTTAAATATCGAAAGCTGCATGTAGATTATTCAATCATACTAATTTAGTTGGTAGACGACTTTTCTCTTTCGTGGATACAAGTGTACCTATACTTCAAGTGAACAATTTCAAAGAAAAAGAGATACAAATTTTGATTTTTTTTTCTCTTCTTCACACTGCTTCACACCGCTGCTTCACAATGAAAAGAGAAGTATCTTTCAAAATACTGTCAATCCATAATAAACATTTACAATATGTGACGTGTTATTTGTATGTAACGGTACGCGGTGAGGTAAAAATCGGTGGCAAAAAAATATTGAGTGTTACTGTTACAAGCGATCTTTCCACCTTGATATCATAAAATTTGACTCATTTGCATTTTTGACAAATATTGTCTGCATTTCTGTATTCGATATTTTTATCTCTTGCACGGTTCAAATTTTATAATCATTTACAGCTGTGAACTCACCCTGGCGGAAACGTTTTGCCCTATTCAGACTATACGTACGCCTTAAATCAATTTCTAGTTTTTCTTTGATTACAGTGAATTATTCTAGTGTGAATTGTGAATAGAGGACTGATCGCGCCCCAAGGGGATGTTTCATCCCTCATATCGATACCCGATGCCATTGTGTCTACCTCAAGGGTGTGAAATCATCCCCCAGCGATAAGCTGCAGATGAAAGCAGGCGCCCGGCGCGGCGTCGAAGACAAATGTTATTGTTTGCTGTCTATCTAAGAGCTGTGTCCACAGTCGATGTGTAGATGTCATCATGGAGTAATGTAATTTTGAAGTAATCAAAATATATTACCTTCATTTGCTATAAAAGGTTCAGTGTCCATTTTTAGGAATCATTTATATTCAATCAGTTAGAGTAGGTACATATTTTCTTATTTTTCTCTATTTTATCAGTAATTTTGTTTGTGTTCATTTAGATTCAATCATTATTATTCATTATTATTATTATTTTCTCTCATAATTTCATTCTTCATATTCTAATCTTTATCATTACCCATTCTTTCATCTTGTTATCTGTTATCATATGTTTTGTATCTTGTTGTTTTTTGTTATTCTATGTCGTATCGGCAACCCGAATATGGGCAGAAATCTAAATGAAGATTATACTACTATAACTTGACACTTCAAACTATATCAATTGACCAACTGAATTTTAATTTTTAATTTTGACTTTCAATTAGGCCTATAACTTTTCTATTTCAATTTTGTAATGTACTTTATATAGTAACTTGATTGTTATTTGTACTTAATTCCAATACTTGACTTGGTAGTTACTGGGTATTCATAAAAAAATAGCATCTACCATTTACAACAATTCATGTATATTTTCTTGTTTCTATGTTGTGTGTATTTCATAGTCTTTTATTTTATCCTTGACCGTCCATATGATTCACTCGACGATGTTGCATTTTTTATTGTAATCCACTTGGACGAAAATGAAAATAAATAAATAAATGAATGAATGAAATAGATGACGTTACAACGTACTAGGATGCCGTTGCATTCATTCTAGTAGAAACTTGGTATCTGTATAGTGAATGAATTGAGAGTAGATGTATTTTTTTCCACCAACATCGGAAACTTGCCTCAAAGCCATTGCTTCCCTATGAAGGCAAAGGATGAAAGTTTAGGATCGTTTGAACGGAGCACCACAAGGGCGATAATATCATCCCCCAAAATTTACCCTAAAATTGGATGAATTATTCAGATAAACCGGTGGTGAAAACAATGATTTAATTGAAATTCGAACATTAGTGCCAGTGCTTTTAATAAACTTCTCTCTCTCTCTCTCTCTTGAGTTATTATAATCAGAATTAATAATAATAGATCTTGTCATTTATTGTGCACTCCGATACCAGTTTGTTAATAATGATGTATCATCACATCTCTTATTAACAATTGACCCGAAGTTGACCCCAAGTGACCAATTATTCTTCTCCAGTTTTCACATCATTCTATCTCTCACTCATTGACACGACACACTTACTCTCTCTCTCTCTCTCTCTCTCTCTCTCTCTCTCTCTCTCTCTCTCTCTCTCTTTCTCTCTCAACACCTAACAATGCCAGATAAATGTGATAAAGCGATATACCATGATACACACAATACATATATCTGACCCAGGAGAGAGTATCTATTTGTAACATTGACCTTTTACATTGAATTCTATATGATTGGCAGATAAACGTTCTTTTAATTGACTAACCACTCGAGTTATTAAACTATCATTAGCCGAGAAAAGAAAATGAATAATATTAACCATTCTTTTCAGAGAATGTAAGAGTTTCTGCTTCATCACCTTTAGATAGTTACAAGAGCATTAGAAGTGTTTTACATATACTTGTTTCTTTTTTTTAAATTTAATAATACTGTAACAATCTGCATGCATTTTGAATAGTGATAATAACACACGTTCAAGTCAAGTAAAAGCTGTTTAATATTTCATCGAAGTATTAACTCGAGTTAAATAACCTTATAATTATAATAACTTCTGTAGAAGGCGTTAGAACTATTAGCCGAACAAGTTAGGCTGATTTTATGAGTAAATTAAATATAAATATACTCACAAGAATGTTAACGTATAATCAATATTAGAGAAAATATAACACTGAAATGATTATGTTAACATCGTTACCGGTACTTGATCTTTTTATTGAGATATTTTCAGAGTAGAGAGTAATATCAATCACGATAATTTGAATAATGCAACAGATACCGCATGTACTTTAATTAATAGGAAATACACCGCAATATTTATTAGAGAATATTAATAGTTTTGAATTGAAAAATTGAGAAGGGAGTGTATAGGTATTATATTCGATAGACCTATAGTGAAACTGTTTTCTTTATATCTTTTTTTACATATTTACTTCATTTCATTTCATTTAATTTCATTTCATTTTATTTTCGTCTGATGAAGGATTTACAAGTTTATCATTGAAAAACAACAATAAATAGAATGCAGATCATATAGACAGTCAGTTAAAAATACATAATCACTTTTAAATTAATATCAAAATGAATAAATATAGGGTGAATGCTATTCTTTATATATATATATTAAGCATCGCCAAACCAATAAAGATAAAAAATAGCACAACAATAATTTATAAAATTTTAAAAGTCATATGAACAGTTAATGTAAGTTATAAAATACATAAAATTATATAGGTACGGTATCAGATGAGGTGGAATATAATATGATAGATGCAATTTTTCATTAATACTTAGCATCTATCAAGTCAGTTAAATAATAATAAAACACAACAAAAACACACACATGTTATGTACATTGAAGCACTTAATCAGGATCCAAGGTTCTGAAAACTCATTTTGCACCCCAAAATGAATTCGTCGACACTATAGAACGCACTCTTAATCAGAAACTGTCTCAAAATATTTTCAAACGTCGATATATTGTCAAGAGATCTAATAGAAGATGGCAGTATATTGTACATAATTATCCCAGTAATCAGAAACTGTCTCAAAATATTTTCAAACGTCGATATATTGTCAAGAGATCTAATAGAAGATGGCAGTATATTGTACATAATTATCCCAGTAATCAGAAACTGTCTCAAAATATTTTCAAACGTCGATATATTGTCAAGAGATCTAATAGAAGATGGCAGTATATTGTACATAATTATCCCAGTAATCAGAAACTGCCTCAAAATATTTTTAAATGTCGATATATTGTCAAGAGATCTAATAGAAGATGGCAGTATATTGTACATAATTATCCCAGTATATTTTGAATCTTGTTCAAATGAAGCTGTTTTGTGAGCAATACCACGAATTGCATGTTTATATATTACTTACATATCATATTATCATTTATTTAATTGTATCTTTCATATAAATACCTTAAATCCACCAATCCTGTCTCACTCTGGCTTGGTCTCAGGAAAAGCTTTGTCTCTATTTGTGTGATAAATATGGGATTTGATTCACATTTAAACCTGTCTTAGGTTCTTCTTTGCTCGACGATCCCACCAAGAGCTGGGCTATTTGGGGGAATGTTGGGAAGTATTCTCCAAGCTGCAGTTCAAAACGTTCGAGCATCTATTGAAAGCCTGGTTAATTAGTGAATGTCTTTACAGTCTGAATGCATTTTAACTGTGACTAATTATGAAAGTGTTTTATAAATGAATCATCATTCAGACCTCACTATAGCCCACAGTGTATTGAAAGAGAAGCCCATATCCTATATCATAAAACTGTATTTTTTCAAATTCATATCCATATTATGTGAATTATGAAAAAGAAAAAACCTTTATTGGTCCCTGACTATATTATAAAACAGGATAGCAATCAGTATAAAAAATACATAGAATTATATAGATAAATAGATTGAAAATATGACATATTGGTAGATGAAAAGGGAACTGATCTAATAGAAAAAAATTAAAAACAAAATAGGATTGAATAAAATAATGTCACAATAATAACAATAATAACAGTCTTGTCCAACATCACCATCTGATCAATTGAGATCAATAAATTTATTATTATTATTGAGTATTGAGTTCAGTATCGTTCTAAGATATGAGTATATAAAATAGAAATACATCATTTGAATTTAAATGGTCATAATCCACGACATTTAGTTCAATATTTAAGTGTCTTTTGAGATGTCTTCCTGGTCATAATATCATGATGACATAATATCATAAAATCATACCGGAATAAGAGACATCTATCGGCGTTTGGGATGAATTATAGATTTCAAAAATGTCCATCACGATTCCAATAGTAAATTTATACTTCTAAATTTTGTCGATACTAACTGAAACTACATTATATCGACCTGACATACAAGACATTGCTTTGGCGGGTTATCGACTACTATAGTTATTCCACCAATGAAACCAATTACCCCCTCCCCCCTCCCACCTAACCCACACCCCCTCTGAAATGCACCCTTTATTCTAGGGGTGCTGAAAGAGGGGGAGGGTGGCTGAGTTGGCTCTTACAGATTGAGTGACTAGTCGGGAGTATTCGTACCATTACTTCGTCGCACGGTCAATGTGATAGATATTGAGAAAGGGACGAGGGAGGGGGAAAGGGGGGGGGGGGGTGACGACCAAACTACAGCGTCCAATCTTTGGCACTTTTACAGTCAACCATCCAGTCGACTGATCTTGCAGATATTGTTGAATGTGATTTTGCATCACATTTTATATCTTTAATTTAATAATTGGTGCGATTTGAGAAAAATATCTTCATTATTTTGATGAATTTCAACTTCGAAGTGTTTGAAAAGAGATGATAGAATATGATATATATATATATATATATATATATATATATATATATATATATATATATATATATATATATATATATATATATATATATATATATATATTTATACATAATTCACGTGACAAGTATATTTCTCAAGTCAATATTTAATATAGACCTAGTTGCACTGTTGAGTAATAGGCCTATGTTAACGATGCCAGTTTTTATTGAATATAAATGCATCAGCTGCAAGGCATGCAGTTACGCAAGCCTTCAATGCCACTCTCAATAATACTATTCCTACAACATCTGAACTATGATCTGCTACACACTAATCAATTGTCGATATGCTAATCCTACACCACACACTGCCATTACGTGCTTATAGACGAATAACGCTAAGTAGGAAATGAATTTCTCCTGTTAAGCCAACGGGTCAATCCCTTATAGAGCATGTTTTATTTAAAGAACAGGTTCTATTGAATCATAAGCTATATTTATACTTGCGACAACGAATAAAAAATGTCGTCTACCGACATAACAAAGACAAAATTCATTATTTTATTTGTGTGGTTGTGGTATTTGTATGTCTGAATTTGTCAGGACGAGCTTTATTATAAGAAACGCAACAACATCTTTCAAAATGGTTGAATCCTGGAAGTTTCAGCGAGATTATCTTAGTACTGAAGTTCTTATAAGTATTCAGTTGCTATAGAAGACCTTTTTCGCTCATTCACACACACACACACACACACACACATATATATATATATATATATATATATATATATATATATATATATATATATTTATATATGTATATATACATATATATATATATATATATATATATATATATATATATATATATATATATATATATATATATTTATATATATATATATATATATATATATATATATATATATATATATATATATATATGTATGTATATTTAATATAATGAATAACACAAGGAGATATCGTTTGTACTCTGCATTTTCAGATGGCAGATGGAGATTAAGTCAGTGCAATTGTTGTGAACAAAGGCGGTGATCCCATCACGTCGGCTCGACCGGTAAACAAGAGTATAATAACATCGTTTATCTGTAGACATACCAGGCTGGGGTCTGAACCCGGGTCCAAATGTCAGATGTGTATCGACAGAGCAATCGTGAACGAAGAATGAACGGAAATTTGCTCCGGATTCAGAACTGCCAGAGGCCGGAAATGAAAACTATGGGTAATTTGAATGAATGAATAAAAGAATCTATCAATAAATATGTGAATATATATATATATATATATGTATATATATATATATATATATATATATATATATATATATATATATATATATATATATATATATATATATATATATATATATATATATAAATATATTTATATATATCGTTCAATGGATGAGTTAATAAAATACGTATATTTTTCAACGATTGAGATTCTGATATCAAATCAATTTGAATGTTTTATGAATTGAAACAAATTTGCTTCATTTCATTCAATTGTAGTGACAAAAACCTCTTTTTTAAATGAATAAATGAATTTTTCAATGGATGAATGAATTGATACACGAATGAATATATATTCTATGGTAATTAAGACTTTGAATCGAATCAATTTTAATCAAATGTTTCAGAAATTGTACTCGCTCTATATTATTCAATTGTGGGTCCTTGCTTTCAGATATTCAAATGGCAAAAAATACACAAAATTACTGAAATTTTTATGCTAAAATATAATTTATTCCCATTTGAATAATTCTCCGTATAGGAATCTATCACACTTGGTTTCAAAAAGTGGACAACAATGTCCACTAATTGTGTTCTCCAATCACAGCTTTAGTATCAGTTTGTTTAGTCACAACTTCTCCAGTTGCTATGGTAACCTGAAAGACATACCATCGTATTTCACAATAAATTTTACCAACATTATATTCCAACTTTATTTCCAATGTAATAGAAACGACACAAGCAAAATTTCAATAACAGATTCAATATGAGAGAATAAACAGAATGAAGGATATATTTATTCAAACCAACATTAAACTTTTTACTTGTGCATTACATTGTATTGTTGTCGTAATACAAGTTTTTATAATAGGCATTCAAAGCTATCAATTACAATTTAGTCACATCTATTTAAATGTGTATTTTTCTGCGGTCTAGTTTCCATTTCGTGTACATTGTTGAATAACCCTGCAGCTGCTTCACATTGTGTTCGAATTGCGTGAAAATAATGCATAAGAAACGGTTATAAAAGAACAGAAATAATTACAGGAAAAACAAACATCACGTTTTTGTCAACAATGACCAAACAATGTAGTAACTTTGATCCAGTTTCTGTCATCATTTGAATATCCGAATCACATAGAATTTACATGTAATTTCTCGGGCGTTTTGAATTATTTTCTTGGATATTCATGGGTATAGGTCTATACTTCATTTGCATCAAGTAATCTCACATGAAAATTGAAGTAAAAATTCAGATTGAAATTTGAATATTATATTTTTCACAAACATTTGTGAGCTTACACAATGAGTAAGAATATAGTTTCGCTCAAAATGTAGTGACGATTTGAAAAATGTTTTTTTTTTTTTTTTTTACAATATCGAAATATGATACAAAATTATTGTTCCCCAATTGAGGCTATGGATGAGAGAAGGATCGTTTGGATGGGGCAACACAAGGGCGATCTTACAACCCAATTTTCAATAATTTCTGATAATTTTTTTTGAACTTTGACACCAAGACTGCGCTGTATGTGACCATACTTTTTCGCCGCAGATAAAAGTCTTCAGTTTTCAAAAGTCCCGAACACATTATAAGTATAAACCATCCTACAAATTTATCCATTGTGATTCATCAAACATAAAAATTATATCGAAAATAAGTGTTACAAATATCTTCAACATAATCTGAAACACTTCCACTCGTATTCTCAGTGTTTCGAACCCAGGTGCAGTCAAGATACATTTAATAGCGCGTTAAGATTTCCACTTTTACTCTCCCATGTCTTAGAATCAGGGTCAATTGACCCTACATTAGAACAACACACCATATTTGACTCTACTGACCCACAAGACTATATCGCCTATGAAAATGCAGCTATCATTACTCTTTTGTTTTACTGGACCACTATGAGGTTAGACCAAAGAGGTTAGACCAGAGAGGTTATACTTGCCGATACGGCACACTCAATTAAAGAGGTGTGTTGATATTTACAAGACTTTAGAAAAGAAAGATCATGCTAAATAGATACAAACAAAGGCAGAATATAATAACAGGATATCGAGGAAAGAAATGGAATAGAAATTTCATCGATTTTATAATTGACTCTCGATTTGTACTTGTTTAATACGTTTTAACTTTTTACTTTTTTTTTTAAAGATGTTTTCTAGATGTTGTAGAATTGTATACGAAATTAAAATTTCGATTCAGTAATTAAAGAGCTTATTGGAGTCGCTCTAGGAAAATATCAAACATATTATTTTGAAGATTTTGAGTAGACCTAACTATGATTCACGAATTGAACAGGAAAAAATAAAAAATTGCATGTCTTGATGTTATGATATTATGAAAACAAATATGATGAATTCTTATTCTCGTAACACTGAAAATATTGTATAAATATTGATTATTATTATTAATATTAGTTTATTCCACAGTTAAACCCTCAGTGTGTTTTGTGGACACTAAAGAGTGAAAAATATCTTGTAATAATGTAAATTTATTGTATTAAAAAAAAAATATATATATTATTATTATTATTATTATTTTCAAATATTTTAATTTTTTATATTATTTTTCTATCTTTCTAATTTAATTAAGCTCAATGTTATTTTTTATATACAAATGTAGTGTTTTCTTTCTTCGTTTTATTATTCTCTGTATAATCCACAGATAAGCCTTGTGCTAGGCTTTGTGGTGGACAAGTTAACCTAACGTTTTATGTAAATGAATGATGATAATAATAAACAACCTATATAAATATTCAGACGAATGGATGACAATATTCATTTATATTGGATTAAACGCCGCACTGTACTGATGTTCAAGATCTATTGGTGTCGGTGGACGATGGATGAGATGATGGAAAGATGGCATGCAAGGTTATTTTATCAGGTGTTTTTGGATGGCAGGAAGGAGTCGGTCTTGACCTATTTTTAAGGAACTATCCCAGTATCAGCTTAAACGACAGAGGGAAACTACGATGCACCTCAAGTCAGGGTGGTCGTCCATGGCGGGAATCGAACCCCGGTCTCCTGAATAACAGTTCAGCGCGCTAGCCACTCGACCACCACGTCTCAATTTCATAATTTTAAGGCAAACGCTATACAAAAAAATTAAAAAACATGCTTCTTACAAATCCAAGTAATGATAAATCTTCCTAATAAAAAGTTTTCAGCAAAACGTGTTTTTCGATAAATTGACTGAGAGTCGATTATTTATTTGTAATTGCGAACATTTATAGAATAATATCAAGTCTTGACAAATGAAAAGAAAAATAATAACAGGAAATAATGAAAAGAAAGAAGAAATTCAGGAAATTTCGACTCAGTTTTTACTATTATTACAAGAATACGTACAACTTTCGACCTTTTTACTCCGAAAAACGAGAAGGTAAAAGTTGTTAAATTATAGTTAAAATGTAGGTGTTTTGTGTATATTTCTGGGCGGGAGTTTTGTTTTTAAAATAAAACGAAAGAGGAAAATGATTAATAGATTTGTTTCTCTCTCTCTCTCGCTCTCTCTCTCTCTCTCTCTCTCTCTCGCTCTCTCTCTCTCGCTCTCTCCCTTTCAAAGTTTTTCTTTTCAGAATAAAAACGACTGAGTCTCCCAGTGAAACTGTATGTAAAGACTATGCCGGCATTGACGGGTCGACACCCCCGATGGTTCGTGTCAACTTATATAGGAGACGGTCGGTCGTACAATGACGTCTTACACATGGGTGTTACAAGTAAATGTTAAAATACACCGAGTCATTATCTACCGATGAAGAAGTGCTAGAAAAATCATATCCACATTATAATATTGAATACGTTAACCGTGAATAATTATCAAGTGTAGGAATTTTTTTAGGTCCAACGTAATTATTGACCGAAGTTTGGACATTTTATTTCAGTACGTCACTTCTTGGGGACCTATTGTTTCATAAGAATTTTGAATTATTTAACTTTTCATTTTTGCCTGAGAAATTATAATTTCATATTATCTTGGTATTTTCACTTATTATTATATACTAATGAATAGAGTATGGAATAACTCATGTATTTCCATTTATATCATTGTTTTATGTCTCGAAAAATAATGAAGTATTATTCCACATGACAATATTTTTCTATGATTATTTACGTCTTCTTTTTCACTCTCCTGATTCTAGTATTCATAATTAGAACAGATTAAAAATATTCATTGTTGATTTTTTCAATGGTCAATGAAACCATTTATTCATTCCATATGATTTACTCTTAAATGTTCCATTTTATATTGTCAATTCACTTGAACAAAAAAGAAAACGAAAGAAATAATCATATAAATGAATCATAAATCAATGGTCAAATGATCAATGATGTCAAGTTTAATATGATATTCCTCAATGATTTTTTTCTTTTTTCTTGAAACATTTATCATTATGACAAAACATTTGTTAATAGAATTACAAATAAAACCCAAACTAAACATGACACATTCTTCAATGATTACATTTACACTCGGATGAAATAAGAAATATTATTCATAAACTTATACTAATCCCACATCCGTGTAATCTCACGTTATACTACTGGTACTAAACGATTATTAACCCTATACCAATCAACACTAACACACGTCTGTTTTCACTCTCTTTACTACATTTCACTCACACGCAATTACACACACACACTAACACAGTCTCATTAAATGCCTTCAAAACAATTACAATGCAATTGTACTCGATTTCAATAAACTATAACAACTATTTCAAAGAAAGTGTTTAAACTTTATAGTAATACACGATACGTTCTACTACAATGAACAATACAACTTGCACTTTCATCGCTAATTACAACAACAACAACAACAACAATACATAATAGTAAACAAAATACGGTATTGTTCTACGTTATGTTCGTGTTGCATGTGTGGGTCCCTCGGAGCTGTTGCAAGGAATGCTGGGAAAACGAGCAGCGTGTACGTTGAAGGATGAGCGAGAGATATTGTGTGGAATGTGAGAGATGAAATGTAGACCGCCCACCCGATTTTCATAAATTTCTGCCACTCTCGGTAGCTCGGTCAGCTGAGGCACCGCTTCAGAAACTGAAGTCACCGTTGGGCGTGGGTTCGAATCCCGCATAAGGCATGGGTTTTTGTAAATGTCCTCTCACCAATCATCACTTCATACATTCATAATCACCAGCTCATTCGTACCCCCGTATAACCTTAGCTGTTGGTGGGGTGGTTAAGCAAACAATAATCATCAATCAATCATAAATTTCTCAATATTCCGTAATTTTTGCCAATAACATTTCGTCAGCACAACACTTCGTG
Organism: Brachyptera risi; assembly: GCA_964007535.1. Lineage (NCBI taxonomy): Eukaryota > Metazoa > Arthropoda > Insecta > Plecoptera > Taeniopterygidae > Brachyptera > Brachyptera risi. The sequence goes on from OZ023336.1 coordinate 21,182,826, forward strand.
TGTAATATGCCGAACATTTTGGCTCGTTCTGCACCCACCAACCCGACTAGTTTGGATAGTGAGACGGATTTTATTATTTACAACAACATTTTATAGTATAGCGAATCCAGGGGAGGAATGGGGGCAATAGTAGAAGAAGAGAAATGGAGGAAGAATAGAAAACGGTGGAGGAAGTTTGTAGGAAGAGAAGAAGTTGCAGGAGATATGAGTTGTGAAGGTGAAAAAGAAGAAGATGCGAGACTCGGAAATGGCATTAACCGAGAATTGAGAAAACTGTGCCCTAAAGAACAATCGGTGGGAACAACCCCTTGCCCAACCAAGTTCATTATCTTGGTTGAAGAAAATAATAACAACATTTTGAAATTATAATATTTTTTCCAATAATATTAATATTTTAATATTTTGCATCTATAATAATTTGTATTTTCGGAGTGTTATTCTTATGAATTATTTCAAAATTTCAAACATGATTTTTTTTTTCAAAATCTACCCAATAAACTACATGGCCAATAGGATCTATAGGGCCAAGTTCGATGACGAGTAATAATTAATTTTTAGTTTTGTTGATATATACTGGAAAATGTGTCCTAGAGCTCACCCACTATTATCGGTCGAATTATTAGAACAAACAAAAACAAACACACGAAGGACAAAGAAGAATAGAAAAACAAGGCCGATTACTAAATAATGAAAAAAAAAACGATGAAAATGTTTGAGTCTTTGTCAAGATAGTTTTTTGTTTCTAAAAATGTTATTTTGTATGTTTGTTTTTATTGTTCTAGTCATTATGGGAACCACCCAAAGCGTAACAGAGAAACTCTTTTCACACCGTGCAGAATATAGTATGTCGATCCATAACGAACATTCACAATATGTTACGTGTTATTTGTATGTTTTTTTTTAATGACATCGAAACTTGATACAAAATCATTGTTTCCCAATTAAGGCTATGGATGAAAAGTAGGATCGTTTGGACGGGGCACCACAAGGGCGATCTTACCACCTCAAAATGTAACGGTACGCCGTGAGGTGAAAATCAATGACAAAAATGTCGAGTGTTACTGTTACATACACGTGATCTTTCCACCTTTGTTATAATCAAATGGACGCATTAGCATTTTCGACAAATATTGTCTACATCTTAATTACATCATAATTAGTAGTTAGAACCTCAGAAGATACTCAGAAACTTAGTGTGGCGTCATATTTATAAGATGTCTTCTTGATGATGCAGAGTGGGAGAAACGAGTGATGTGAGAATGATCAGGTGGGTGAAGGTTGGAGGAAATACATGGACAGAGCACAAAAAAGCACATGGCTTGGACAATACGAGTACTGAGAGATGGGTTCTACAAGAATCAACAAACTCAAGTTTCACACTACCTTTTCCAAGGAATCTGAAGGGAATAACCAACAGGTGAAAATCTCAGGAACATTAATAATAAACTAAAACTCACGACATATTTCAATCTTGTTAGATCTCATCAAGCAAGTATATATTACGTATTTTTGATACTTGTCCACTCAAAAAGACAAACTGCAAACTGTTTCCTGTGCTGGCTTACCCAGGCCCGCCACCAGAGTGCACTGTCTGCACACAGCACCTTTGTGCTCTGTCTATGTATTTCCTCCAACCTGTGCCCACCTCATTGTTCTCATATCACTTGTTCCTCTCACTCTGCTTCATCATCTATCATTCATCTCATATCGTCCATCACAAAAAATATTCTTTAAATAGAGTATAAAATTGAGTTGCCGTTTGATTTTATTCGAATTCTATTTTATTCTAAAAATAATAATAATTTATAATTTATTTTTAATTCTATTTTCTGGATTTTATTTTTATTTTGTTTTGGATTCTATATTATATTTAGTAGAGTGATAGGCCGAATTATAACATTATAGGCCTATCACTCATTTTTATTTTTTTCCATTTTGTATAATGACAAACTTTACATCTGCTGTTAATGGAAAGAAGTGATCATTGCTCAAGAGACTTAGTTCAAAGTGGAAGATATCAACATTCGTGTGTTTTGTTTACTCTTAATACCAATGCTGATAATGTCCGGATATATATCACAGAAACGGTTTTTACTTATAATGTGTTCCGGACTTTCGGAAACTGAAAGACTGTTATCTGCGGCGGAAAGTTATGGTCACCAACAGCGCAGTCCTAGTGTTAAAGTTCATTGGTTTTGAATAATTAAAATGGGGTGGTAAGATCGCCCTTGTGGTGCCCCGTCCAAACGATCCTACTTCTCATCCTTAGCCTTAATTGGGGAACAATGATTTTGTATCAAGTTTCGATGTTATTAAAAAAAAAAAAAAAAAACATCTTAAGATATACTTGTCAATTTTGTATCTTGCCCGGATCAAGTTTTGTGATTATTTACACCTGTGAAATCACACTGGCGGCAACTGTTTGCCCTAAGGAGTCCGGGGACGCCTTAATTCGACCGTGTGAGTTCTTCTACACTGAAAAGTAGCATTGGAATACACATTTTTGAGTATCCACAAAACTAGCTATATATTCATAATCAGCACCAACAATAATTTTCGTTTGTTAAGACGAGTAAGATCGCTGTGTACTTGCAACTTATGGAGAGGATAAAATCCCGAAGATACCCGATTCGAACCGAATGACGTCATGGAAGTATGTCGGTATAGAAGCACACCTAGAAAAGGTAGAACTTCATTATCGACTCTTGTGTGGCGTATTGAAAGTACTACTTAGTTAGAGAATAGACATCACTTTCAGTTTCCAAGGAATACATAAATACGATATTAACAAGTTTTACATATTCTTATGGAGAATATAGAAAGCTGATTCATTAAATATTCTACTGCATATGAATATGATGGTTAATAAACCTCATTAAATTTAATAATAGAATATATATACATTTTCAAATATATTTTAAATCAAAACCGTTCACATTTTTTTCAATCAATTTATAATGACTCACTTAAAATTTGATGAAGTTTTAATCCAACTTTTTTTTTTTTATTCATATACACATCTTGGCTCTATTTGGTTCTAATGAAAACGGATGAGTTACATACAGGTTTTCAAAGACGTCGTATATAAAGAATTAAGAAAACATCACAGCATGTTCGCATATATCGTCAGTTATTTATAGCAGATCAAGTTGGTTGGAATAGGTAGGCCTACAGACGATATTCAAAAGTATTTTACATTATTGAGAAGCTCAATAAATATCCAGATGGCAGTGAAACAATTAGTTTGTTACAGCTATGACTATCAATAACGTAACGGGATAAGCAACATGGCGGTTTCCTTTCACACCATGCGTACATCAAAGGGATGCCGCCTCACAAATGGTATGATGATTTGCTGGTATTGTTGTATGTTGATCTATACAAGTAATAGATGTAATGCAATCTGTGAATCCAGCTCTTTCCAACTGCATTAAACAATATTGGGATAAATTTCATTTGAATTAGCCAATCTAAATTTACAATACGTCTGTAAAAGCATTTAGTCCCCTAGTCAAGAGCCCTACTGCTATATTCACCATTTGATAACTGGATAATTACTCATCATCTACGAGAAAGATTAAAATCAATGCAATTGTACAACTATGTACTATATATTGAAATACGAGCCTAATACTTACGATTTGATTTGAAATTGGTAATCTCACGAATGTACACGAAAGCGCGCTGATTCCATCGTGATGAAAATGGCCTAATGTTAAAAGGATAGGACTTATGCCGTGTTGCTTATCCCGTTACGTTATTGATAGTCATAGGTTACAGGCGCTAAATGACCTCGCTGTCGATGCGCCTTAAAACCCTAATAACCAATTCAATTAGTTTGGTTGATGAAGAGCTTGGTGACTAGGGTGACCATCCGAAAACATAGTTACTTCGATTTTTACTCATGATTCTTTGAGACAATTATTTTCCAATAATCAATTATATAATTCTGTGATAATATAATTCAATAGTGTGCAATATTTTGTTCAATTTGTACGAGGGGTTACCAACTCCTGAAATGTGGTGTACACTTGACATGAAATCTTCCTGAAATCCCTTGAATTCTTCTTGAAATCCCTTGAAATACTCTTGAAATCCCGTGAAATCTCCCTGAAATCCCTTGAAGTCTGAAATCAGGTGTACACCAAATTTACTAGTTGTTCACCCCTCAAATTTGTACTCAATTTTTAATTTTCAATTCAATTTTGATAATAATTGTTATTATCCATCCTTACTTCTTTTCTCCATAATTGGGTCCTCTTGTCATACTATGATTGTTTGTAAAATTAGTTATATTTTTTAAAATTATTCTTTGGGGTTAGATCACCCTTGTGTGGTGCCCCGTTTGAACGATCCTATTTTTCATTCATTGCCTTAATTGGGGAACAATAAATTTGTATCAAGTCTTGATGTTGTTTAAAAAAAATATGTATTCGAATTTTTGTATTTTTATTTTTGATATTGATTTTTGAGCGGTATCGTTTTGGTATCCCACATATTATATAATACAGACAGCCGCCAATAAATTTACATTTTCTCTAATCAACTAGCATTTTAATTAACTACCATACCGCGTACTCGACTCACAATATAATGAGCATTTTTAATTGATGGTTATTAATTATAGTTAGATTACATGATTTGTTTACCGGCGACTGAAGTGTAACTTATAATCAAGCTAACGCTGTTTTGTAAGTGTGAAGTGTACCACTTGATAACGGCTTCAGGCTTGGATGCGCGCGCAGATTTCATGCGTCGGTGACATCCTTGTGCGTCATCGTGTATTTGCCTTAAAGGACATCACAACTCAGAAACTGGATTCCGGTGAATAATTACGATATTTATTTCCCTAATTTTAGAGATCATTTCTCAATTTTAGAGAAATCACCATCTCAATTTCAGAAATTATTATATATTTTTTTGTCCTCCAGAGACCACGAGTCATGACGTAGGCATCACCGAATCTGTATAGAAACACTAACAGAACCGAGTGATTTCTACGTCACGATTCAGAAAAAAAGACCGGATACTGAATGAAGGACACAAATTTAAATATAATTTATGAAATTGGGATGGTGATTTCTAGTTTTCTCTAAAATTAGGGAAATTAATATCGTCATTATTTATTGAAATCTAGTTTTTGGTTTGTGATGTCCTTCAATATACTCGACTTTAGATAATATTCGAAGTATTGGAGAAAGAAAGATGAAGATCTAAACGGAGATGAGAGATTCTAGTGATTTTTTTTACTCCACACAAATATTTGAGTTCATCGTTAACCGTAATATCATTACTTAACTCTTCACAATTCATCGAATGAGTCACATTAATAATAATTAAACTCATCTGTGGTGCTAAGATTGCCCTTGTGAAATCCTGTCCAAACGATCCTACCCTGTCATCTCTGCCTTAAATGGGGAACAAAGACATGCTATCAGGTTTTACATATATGTATACGACAAACAAAATATATATCATTCTGAATTTTTAATTACGTAATGATGTTCATTGAATTTTTGCAATTTGTCTTTGTCATTTCACTAAAAAATACGATCTATCTTAATTCTCGCTTATAGGAACATTTGATCGAAAATAAATATAGAACAATAATTTCCCTGCTGGAATCTAGCAACGCGACAACGCGTTATAATCACGTCCATGTTTATCTAGCTTCCAATCGGTTCATTTATTTCTACACTGCAATACAATCATTTATACCGTGTATCATTTACGTGTTTCCACAAGAGATGAATGCTCGAACCACCCGCGCGCTAGTGGAGTGTGTGATAGTGGAGACGGTCGCTCGGAACCTTCACCTCTCACACATACAATTATTTACAGGCCTAGTTTTTTCATACACTATTTTTTCATCATAACAAAAGTAATACACCTTACTGGCACAGTTGATCTTATTTAACCAGATCGAAACTCCGAATCGTTAGTGTTTGTGTGTAGCACGAGACGGACGTTAGAACCGTCACGTATACTATGATTTCAATTGCTCAGGTGATGTCTCCAATCTTTATGTTCATCTTGAAGCATTCAATCCAGTCAACAGGTACATGGAAATACAATTAGACGGCTTCGGGCAAACAATTACATACAATCACTCGATTATTGCTGCAACCAGGCTATTGATTGGTGGGAATAATTGATCAATATATGCACGCACACATGACATTTACACAGATAATGTCTGTATGTTTATTTGTGTTCTCATCTTTCACATTCTGTTGCATATTGAGTTGTGTATGAATGTTTATTTTTTCATATGTAAATCTTATGCATATAAGACTTGGTTCAGTTTTAGTCTGTATTATGTTAGTTTTTATTTTATTTTTGGCGTGCCTTATATTTTATCATGAACTATTTATAGAATGTGAAAATCAAATAGGCAAATGAAGTATTGAAATGAATTGAAATTATGTATTATTATAAGTTCTGTCATTTTATTCAATTCGTGTATTTGTTATTCGATGAATTGATCATTAAGTTGGTTACTTGTAGACACTCCAGATATATATTGTGATTAGCTGACAAATAAAGTTGGTTTGATCTTATTATCCAGATATTGTTGAATATCAAGGAATATGAAAATGTTGATCGCAATCCAGAGTTAATGAGTTACAAAATATATATATATATATATATATATATATATATATATATATATATATATATATATATATATATATATATATATATATATATATAAATATATAGGCCTACTCATGAATAGATGCAATATATAATATGAATACAATATATGTGTATAAATACAAATTTGAAATATATTTTAATTGAATAGAATTAAAATTGTTGCCTGCGTATTGAGATCGTACTCCTTATCCTCCTTCCAGTCGAATGAAACTACATCCTCTTGACTAGATACGCGAGGAATCTTCTTCCGATCACACAGAGTGTGCTTCTCGCAATTATAAAACAGGTCTACCAGTGAACGATGCCAAAACAATAAAAACAAAAAAATAAACAACGAATGACATCAGCTTTCTCTATAAGTAATAAACCGACGTATATGAGGAACTCTGGAACGAAACAAAGTGTCGTTTTTACGTCTTTCTTTTTTACGTTGTTACGTTCTTCAGTTCTTTGGAACAATTGTTATTAATACAGAAGGTGGATTTATAATGGTAATTAAGTTTATAAATAGCTATCAATTAGGAAGTGTAAGACATATCCGTTACTGTGAGGGAGAGAAGTTTCCGCCGAAGGGATTTTATACATGATTATTTTTAGATGAGAAAGTAATATTTATTTATTCATTATTATTTTTTCAATGAAATTACATTATATTATTATTATTTATATATTATTAATATTATCATATTATTATTATTATCATTATCATTTCTCACGTAACTAATTTAATTGTATGTCTGTAACGGATAGATTTAAATCAAGCATTAATATTGAAATAAATAAAATAACTTAATTTAATATCGGCTCAACGACGCACTGTAATGATAACTGAGATCTATTGGCGACAGATGAATGATTAATGAGTTAATGTGTGATGATAAGAAGAAGGTTTTTCAGGTAAAGGGATAAAAGTGGGAAGGAAGCGGTCGTGAACTATATTATATACACAGGAACCATTCCGACATATGTCAAATGGCAAAAAAGGAAAACAACGGAAAACCCCTGTAAAGATGGACGGTGGCGGGGATCGAACCAGGTCCGATTCACCCTAATAACCTTCCGGGTCTAATGAAGCGTGTGCACTGAGCTACAAGTGTCATTTGAAAACATGCCATTACGCGGTACCGAAAGTGGTAAATATTTAAACTGGAGACAATACGTGTCCAAAATTCCAATGAGCAAAATGATTAAATATACACATGATGAAATATTGTCATTGAATTTACAAACTGCCCGTTTGGCCCAGTGAGTTGAGGCACTGCTTTAGAGACCGTTGTCAAGACAGCCGTGAGTCCGAGCCCTACTTAAGGCACAAGTTTTTTTTAAAGAATCATTCATCCATCAACTGTTCTCATTCCTACTGTTGGGTTCAAACCCCGCTCAAGGCACGGATCTTATACGCATCATAGTCAAGTCAAGTAACGTTTTATTTCATAAGTAAATACATTACATGGTAATAACATAGTCACTCACTTATGTGTATGGGCTGGGTGCCTTACAAGTATTGAAATACGTTCATTTTAAAATGAAAAAGAATTTAACTGAATGAATTAATGATTGAATGAATTCAACTGAAGATACATAAAATATAATATAATAGTAATTAGTATTATTTGAATATATGTCATTATGATAACAGGGTTATTATTTTGTTTTGTTTGTTTCAACACAAGAAGTTCAAATTATATATATATCATATATATGCATATATATGCATGCATCCATGACTCCTGATCATTCTTACCCCAAATAATCCGGCTGTTGGTGGGGTTTTGAACCCAACAATAATCAGTCATCAATAATTTGTTACATCGTTTTCAGCCTTGACCATACGTCCGATTCAAAATCAATTCACGTCCAAGTTGAATGACATATCGACCTAATGCGAAAACGTTGTTTATAGTGAAACAATTATTTTAATTGCGCTCCACTATTGATTGTCATTAGTGCGGTGTCTTGACGTACAACCACATCTAATGTTCACTTCTTGACTAATTATTGAGTACAGATCTTGAATTATAGTAATGGGGTACGCAAGTCATGCTTAGAATTTTATTTATATCAATTTCACAGCAATACATCATCTATGGTTATTATTTACATTGAAAATGTAGGTCTCTGGTGGCTTGAGAGTATGGTTGAAACGTTTTTCAATATTCTTGTCATGCTTATTCCTGATGCAGACCCTCTCCAGAGCTAAGACACGTGAGAGTGAACTGTTGTCTTTCAGTTTTGCTTGACAATTGAAGTTATATTGAGAACCGGATTATTGTGATATTCAACGTTATCTTGTTTTGTTTTCTTGTACTATAACTACTGCTCCAAGTGCGAGATATATGTTCCACAAATGTGTTTTACATATATATATATATATATATATATATATATATATATATATATATATATATATATATATATATATATTGAATATGTATATATATTTTTTTCTCCTTTATTCATTCAATTGTATATATATATATATATTATATATATATGTATATATATATATATATATATATATATATATATATATATATATATATATATATATATGTACATATATATATATATATATATATATATATATATATTTATATATATATATATATATATATATATATATATATATATATATATAAATATATAATATATATTATATATATATATATTTTTTTCCAAATTTTATATTCATATATATTTATATATATATATATATATATATATATATATATATATATATATATATATATATATATATGTGAGCGCGGAGATTTTCGTGACCGATGTTAGATGGTAAAAATGTCTTAACGGTAAATTTGCCACGATTAAAATGCAATTTGGGTTCTAAAAAGAACCTGTTTTTGCGACGTTTCGCCGGAATTTCACCCGGCATCTTCAGACGATGGTGGTAAGCAGTCGAAACTGCTTACCACCATCGTCTGAAGATGCCGGGTGAAATTCCGGCGAAACGTCGCAAAAACAGGTTCTTTTTAGAACCCAAATTGCATTTTAATCGTGGCAAATTTACCGTTAAGACATTTTTACCATATATATATATATATATATATATATATATATATATATATATATATATATATATATATATATATATATATATATATATATATATATATATATATATATATGATATACATATGTTTCTCTCTCCACTTTGAACGAAAGAAATACTAAATATGATTTCTTAATTGATGTCAGTTGTATTTTAGTATAATACATATATTAAATAGATTTATTATACTTTCAATCACGTCCACGAGATCTGGTTCAAATATATCTTCAACTCGGAAATCATCTCGAATATAGTTTAATTTACGACCGAGTTGCAAGAAAAGAACAATAAAATGAGAAATGCTTGCTTCAGTTGAAGTAATGTTTTGTGTTGAGTCTTATGTGTCACAATGATTGGCCAGTTCTTCAATAGTAGTTCTATTCTATATTCAAGATTTTATAAGATTTAAATAGAATTTAAATTCGCTCGTAATAATAAAGGTAAGTTAGATTAGTTAACAATCAGTGTGAAAATAAATATGCGAAACAATATGAAACAGTAAGCGAAAAATGAGAATAAAAGCAATGAAAGATTGACGTATTGACTGAAAGTGGCCTACATATGACAAGTGAATAGGAGATGCAACATGTATAGAGGAGATGTACGTCAAAACCCAAGCAAGACAACGGAGATCGGAAGAAAAAATACGATTGACAGAAGAGAAATCTTCTCAAGTAAAATAGTATGGGATGTTTTGTTGTTGGTTACAAAGTGAAGAAGAAATAAGGATACCTAACAATTACCATCTTTCACACCAATGTTGTGTCTATTCCTGAACATTATAAGAACCGGGGGTTCCATTCTTCGGACTCGAGTGTGAACAGTTACTAAAACATGGGCCTATTTTGTTTTATTCCAAACAAATGTGTCTATTGTGTCACAACATAAATGTATTATACCACTTTGCTGAAAAACACTCTGTGCTTTTTTCACATTAAATTTTTAAATTTTGATGACGATTGATGAAATTTTCCTAATATTCAAGAAAATAAAATTTAAAATGATAATATGTAGCGTCCAACACTCATTTTCATCAGAATACAGTGTTTGTTGAATTAAACTATATAACCACAGATAATCAGATAATAGCTCGATTATCTGTGATATAACTTGCCATTATATCATTGTTCCGTAACAGATGAGGTTGAAGACAAGGAAGAATCGTTCGGCCGGCACAAGAACGATTTTACCACCCCAAACTGATCCCATTGATCACCCATTGATCATACTGAGATTGATTCAACGAACCGTACACAGTGAACTACCGGTAATAATTTAAAGGACATCACAAACTTGAAACTAGATTTTAATTAACAATTTTAATTAATCTATTTTCCTAATTTCATAGTAATTCAACTAGAAATTGGCATGACAATTGCAGAAAAATCAATTAATTTTGTTTGTCTCCCAGAGATCATGAGTCATGAATCATGACGTAGGTATTACTGATTCTCTATAGAAACACACAGAATCGAGTATTGTCAATTTTCAATTCAATTCAATACTTTATTTGCCAATTTGATTTTTACATTCTATAAATAGGTCATGATAAAATATAAGGCACGTCAGGAATATTATAAAAATTGACATATTATGGACTAAAACTGAACTGTAGGCCTATGTATAAGATATACATATGAAAAAAAAAACATTCATACACAACATGCTGCACATTCTACATCACAAGCTAGAAAAAGAACAGGGTCCTGGTGGACCAAAAAATTAATTTTAATTTCTGAAATCATGTTGATTATTTCTAGTTTTCTCTAAAATTAGGGAAATAAATATCGTCATTGTTCTTTACTAGGAAAACGCTATATACGCGTTGTTAGACGAGCGGAAAGTAATAGTATGTCGATTTCATTGCCAAACTTTTGCCTAAATTCGCCAATTGGGTAACATTTTAATTATAAATGGGTAAAAACGGCTTCGAGTGGTGCCAATTTAGCACATTTCATGTTTTTTCTTCAAAATGGCTGACCCGATCAAGCTGAGAATTTCCAGATATGTGTATCAAGATGTTATTCAACTTCACACAAAATGTCAATTTTTTTGAAAATAAAATTTTTTACATTTTTTTTCCGCCGTGTTATTATAACGAGTATTTTTGAAATTCCTAAAATTCATAAAAATGAAAGTTACCACCCGATAATGCCACAAAACTATACAGATCTAAGCCAGATGAGGAACCATAATGAAAAAAAGTTTGAAGTTGATAGCTGTAGCCGTTTGACTTGTGGAGAACCGACAAAAAAACATGAGAACAAGAAAAAAAAAAAAAACATAAAAACGAACACTAATTTTTTTCAGTATGTCAAATTGAATCCTCGCTAAAGCTCGTCTAAAAATATAATTTCAGAGTTGTGATATTCTTCAATGGTTCTTTAATACTTCAATCAAATGTTCATCGATATCAAAAGTACAAAGAAAAAAAAAACGAATCCACAATCGGAAATATAATCTCACCATCCGATCTCCAATGGCAACAAACGATCCAGCCAAACAAAAGCGACAAGGTTTTCTCCTTTTTAATTTCCTATTGTTCGTCTCTAAAGATGCTGCGTGGATATAGGCTAGGCCAGATTGATAATTCGCTACAGGCGTACCTTAATGTAAACCACTTTATTAGATCGATCTTTTGTAACCTAATTTGGCCACCGCTTTCTTGAATCCGACGACACCGACAAATACAGACACACACACACACTAACACAGAACAATCACAATTACACACACACACATACTGACACAAACAATCACACTAACAGCGGCGTACTGGCCACCGGGCAACTCCATCGTTCAGATCTCTTAGATACTAACTAAACTGCTTGAATTAAATATGAAAACACACACACATTAGTTGATTGAATTATTAAAATAGTTGGTCGTATTGATTTGCCGTATTATTTATTAAACAATTTTTGTATATGGGGTTGAATCACCCTCGTGTCCCGTCCAAACGTTCCTAACTTTTAATTCTAAGTCTCAATAAGTTAGCAATTATACTCAAGACAAGGTTTACCAACAATAAAGGGTTCGATTAGTTTTATCAAATTATTAATGAATCATTTATATTTGGAATGTTTTTGAAGAAATAAGACATTTAGAGAGAGAACACCATGAGAATAGATTCAGATTGAGAGAAACAAAGCTACAAACAACTTCGATATCATTATATACACATTCACGTTATTATAGTGAACTGATCAAAATCCTTCAAATGATCCTATCTTTCAACCATTGTCTTTATTTGAGAACCATGATTTTGTATAAACTATAGATGTTATTACAACAACAAAAAAATTTAAATACAATTTTATTTTGATTGGCATTGCAAAGGTCTATACACTTTATACACGTGTCATGCACTTTACACGTTTTTTGAGATAGTTGTTTTGTTACTAACATGTTAAATTTGACATATAGTCACTGTTTCGCAGTGAAGGCTAAGGATGGCAAGGTAGGATCGTTCGGACGAGGCACCACAAGGGCGATCTTTCCACCCCAAGGCAATGATTAATTAAAATGTAACTCATCTAACTAACTGTAAGGATTTGAAGTTGCTCAATTTTTTCATATATATTCAATAATTATAATTTATAATATATTTATAATACCTCATAATATCATACTATATAGCCGCTGAATAGATTATTATACTCCATTTGTTTCCATATGGCCCAGTGTTATGTTCGAGCCCAGTTACGCCACTGTTACACACACTCGAGTTTCCTAGCTCGACATCAATGCGCATGCGTTCGGAAGAAAATGAACTACATTAGTTTATAATCAAATTAAAATTTAATAATAATTTATTAATGTCATTTTTTTCTCATTTCATTGACATTTAGAGATATCTCTCACAGAAACCACGTAATCCTCTCTCTCTCTCTCTCTCTCTCTCTCTCTCTCTCGCGGGACAAAAGTGTGTTTGTTAATTGTTTGAAATTATAATCATCTGTAGATCTAGATTTTCTCTTCTCAAATCTGGAACTGGAAGTGGATTAAATATAGTTGTAAGTCGTGTAATTTGACAAGAAATAATAATAAAAAAACATATTGAAGTCGATACAAAGATTTCTATATATATTCTCAAACACAAATTAAAAAAAATTGAACTGTTCACCATCCATTAAGTGATAAGTTTTCTATCAACGTTTTTTTTTTTTAAGAGGTGAGGTTGTCTTTAATTGTGGTGAACGTCCGAACGGTCCCACCTTATCAATCCAAACTGTGATAAGTGAGCAATAATTTTGTGTCAGGTTTGATGATAAAAAAAAGTTGAATTCAAACTACACTTTATATGATATTTTTTCAATCTTTATTGACTGAATACAATTCATGTCTAAGTCTTCAAGTGAAATATTTTCACTATCTTCTCACTATATAGTTCGAAAAATACTTATTTAATATTCAGTTTGAAATTAAATTGGACATTAAATTATTCAAAATATATTTCGAATAAGTAGTTTGATTACACTATTACAATATTTACCAATTCTCAATATTTATTCATCACACTGTTTGCACAGTCCCCGATAATAAAAGTGATTATCATTATTGTTATTATTATCATTCTCAACAAGACTCCCTACAGCTTAATACATTCACAGCAATTCTTTCCGCTCCGTCATTACATGTTTTTTTTAGCTTGTGTCTTCTTCTATAATGATAGTTGGTAATAGTCATTATTAACTTCGCACAGCGGTCATTATCAAAACCAAACTATACGCACAGCACACCATAATAATAATAATACCTAACCCACAACATAATGTGATAGACCTCATTTGGGTCAATGTACAGAAAAAAAACTAATCGATTTTCATATATATTTATATATATATATATATATATATATATATATATATATATATATATATATATACATATATATATATATATATATATATATACATATATATATATATATATATATATATATATATATATATATATATATATATATATATATATATATATATATGTATATTATATATATATATATATATATATATATATATATATATATATATATATATATATATATATATATATATATATATATGTATATAATTCATCAGCGTGTATGGCCACGCATCATTATTAATGATGGAATAAAAACTAATAACTCATGAGATAAATCATAGGTGAATATAAACGAATGTAAAATACATTTTTTTAATGTAATTCTTTGTCATGTAATGATGAGGTTTTTAAAATATATAGTCTCAAGGTTTATTGGGTAGTTCCTGCCATGGATTAGTACTGAAAGTCGGATGTTCCGATCGGTCAACATTTGAGAAATGACGAAGACCTATGCCCCGAACCAAGATGATATACAGTATAGTGTCAAATCAACAAGATCGATCTATTTTAACTGGTAAATATATTTTTTTCATCAATGTACGCATTCTCAACTGTTTTTTTTCTGTTAGTGGGGTTGTCATGGAAGTCCAGTTGACAGGGTGAATGAAATATGACAAAAAAAAAACGAAAAAAAAAAAAAAAAACGTTGAACAGGCGCTAAATGACTTCGCTGTCGATGCGCCTTAAAACTCTAATATTCATTCATTCAAAAACGTTGAATGAATTTTCTTCAATTATTGGAAGAAAATGATCAGTCAAAATGGTATTTTTCATTCTCAATGGGATGATATATTCAATTTTTGTAATGCATCGTAATTTGATATTGCATACCATAATTGAAATGAGGTATACAACAAACAAATATACAAATGGGAAAATTCATCTTTACTATTTTTTACTGTATTCAAGAACGAGTGCTATAGAATAAATAAGTATACAAATTCCAATATAATTTTATGCTCTTGAATTAATATGACGCTCAATTTTTAAAAATTGAATCAGTTATAAGATAAAAGGTCAATGAATACCAAGATTGCGATGAAATTCATTGTCGTATGATCTCAAAACTGTTTGAATACGCAAAAATAGAATGTCATATTATTTGAAGAGCAAAATACTATTTTGGAGTTGATATACTTTTTCTATTCAATTACACTGGTTCGTGAACATGTACTTTTTGAATGATTATTTATATTGAGCTAAACCACGCACTTTACTGATGACTAAGATCTATTGGCGTCGGTGAATAATATATGAGATGGTGGGATGATGAGATGAAAGGTTATTTTATTAGGTATTTCAGGATATAGTGAGAAGGAGTTGGTCGTGGCCTATTGTTAAGTTGTCACTGTCCCAGTATTGACCCGGACGTCAGTGGAAAACCACAAAAAAGCCCTGGTGGATGGTCGATCATGGCACGAATCGAATGTCGGTCTCCTGAATGACGGTTCAGTGTATTAACCACTCCGCCACCGTCTCAATAGAAAAAATAGTAAAGATGCATTCCTCCATTTTTTAAGCACCGTGCATGCACCCCCTGAATTTAATCATTGAAATAAATTAATTAAATGAAATCTCAAAAAAAATTAAGAAAATGAAAAATAAAAAGTCGTCCAAATCGTAAATTGGAAAAAATTAAAGAATCATAATTTCACACACTGATGTATCCTCCATTACAAAGACACCCTTACTGACACATCATCATTTCTCTTGACTTTCAGTATGGATCAACATCCATCCAGTTCACATGAACGACACTATAGTTGTCGTTCGAACGTGTTTGACTGTCGAGTCGGGTCGGAACGGTCGGTCGGTGCGCTCGAGCGGACGTCCCGCCTGTGGTTGCCCCAGAGACCTACTAAGAGCACTCGTGTCGTGCGGACGATGGATGAGCCGATGTGATCGGCGGTCTCCACAACAAACGACTACCTGTCAGTATTAGCTATCTCGGTGAGTCCAGCTTAAAGGACGTCACAAGTCTGGAAGTTTTTTTTTCAATAACATCGAAACTTGTTACAAAATCATTGTTCCTCAACTGATGAAAAATAGGATCGTTTGAATGAGGCACCAAGCTGTCTGAAACTAGATTTTAATTCATAATGACGATATTTATTTCCCTAATTTTAGAGAAAAATAGAAATCATCATCTCAAATTCAGTTTTTTTTGTCTTTTAGAGACGCATTACCGAATAGAAACAAAAAACAAAGAAACAAAGATAATCAAGTAGCGTGTGGGTGGATCAGAAAAAAGGCCGGGTACTGGACGACAAATAGATAGTTTCAATTTCTCAAATTGAGATGATGATTTCTAGTTTTCTCCAAAATAAAGGAAATGAATATCGTCACTATTCATTACAATTTAGTTTCAGAGTAGTGAAATCCTTTAAGAGTACCTGGGAGTCGATTTAGCGAAGTATCAGTTTTTTAGCGAAAGCTTCTGAACAGTATGAGATATCAAAATTCTAATACGGAGGTAACACATATATATTTTTTCAATTCCTTCAGAATAGTATGAGTGGAACCATTTTACTCACATCACATTATTGTCAAGCGTATTCCCACATTCCGTATAATTTTTTATCCGGACTTTCGAAAACTGAAAGACTTTTATCTGCGGCGGAAAGTTATGGTCACCAACTGCGCAGTCCTGGTGCTAAAGTTCAGTGGTTTTTTAATTAATTAAAATGGGGTGGTAAGATCGCCCTTGTGGTTCCCCGTCCAAACGATCCTACTTTTCATCCATAGCCTCAAATGGGGAACAATGATTTTGTATCAAGTTTCGATGTTATGAAAAAAAAAAAAAAAAAAAAATCAGATCCTACGATATATCAAAATCTCTCATTCACGAAATAGTCTTCACGACCTTACATAAATCTTCTCATATTATCCATAATCATCTCTTCAACGTTTCGTAAATCAAATACTTTTATTATTACCAATCAAGTTTTCGATTTTATTACGATAATTGTGTAACTCATTTTCACTTTCGACAATTGACGACTCGCAGTCTCCGCCCACATGACGTCACAAATCATACCATCCAATCAACAGAGCTGTTATAACTATATTAAAATTCAAATATCCAATCGGGGTATTTCCAAATGACCACAAATGATATAGATCCAACTGGCCTACTAGTGAAGCCACGCCTATTTCGAGTCGTCAATTAAAATTCCAAATTTATAATAAACTGGACCTTATGGTCATCAATCTTCAAGATGAGCAGCCATCATTTCTAACTTATTCTCTTCTGATCGTACTCATGTGTAGGAGAGTATATGTTATTTCGGGTACTTGTGGAAACTACGATCATCAGCAAATTTGTATTTGTTCGAACGAAAGTTTTCTCACCTCATGCAATAAATGTATCAAAATGTAAAAGCAGTAATTGTAATCCATTTCAAAAGTGATTAAAATTAGTTTTATTTGTACATTTCTAGCCATTCCACAGTTTCACCAGATCCCCATCTCAGATGACGAATTCCTCAATCATGAGTCCAGAAACAACTGCATTTAATTGTTATGAATACAATTATTTCTGCACACATTCTTCATAATTATTCCATATTAGAAAACGAAAAGTTTGCAAATTCACGAAAAAGCACGACTTACGGGTGAAATCGTGAAATTAGCATAATTGGCGCAGGCGCAGTCAAGTTCACGATCACCGAGTTGAACATGTTTCCCTTTTCCTACCGAAAACAATTAAACTGAAAACACAATAATAATAGAATTGCGTGAATGGTAATTATATCAATCATGGGTCTAGTGAAACTTGATACCAAATAAAGACAGATAATCATAAATCATGGAAAAACGTAGTTAAAATTGGAGCTGAATGAGTCATATGAAGAGTCATGTTCGAGTAACACGCCCATTGAACAGCCAATAGGTCACTAATTCACTAATTACACCAATTAAAATAATTATAACAAGTTTAATGAAGATTTCAGATAATTAATTTTCATAGAATAAATTCACTTTTTATAGAATTTGTTATTGAAAACGTTTTAGATTTTGTATTAATTAAAGAGAATAATAATATATATTTCACATATCTGAATAATTACTTCCAAAGTAAACATTTTTAACCTGATTTGATCGTCAGTGATGCTTATAGTGATTAGTGAGCTTACTAATTATAACAATTAGAAGAACAATTAACTACACTATAATATTTATATTGATATTTGATATTTCAAATTTTCTCTTCATTTATACGATAGGAAAAGAGATATTTTAGGTCCTATGAAAGATTATAAGATAATCAAAACCACTTTCTTCGATTCTAATAAAAATTGTTATTATTTATTAATTAAATCTTGATATAATAATTACACAGATATTAGCCTTAATCCAGTGTAACGCGGATCCATTTCCAAGCTTAAAAGTGTATATAATTAGCTACCATTCAGGCCGGTATCTCGGTAACCCGTGTTCAGCGGGCAAGTCGCGTGTACGGGGGTAATAATACGTGTGACGCAAAACTGGGTTACTGGTGGGTTAACTTAGGACCGAGGACGAAACGGAACTGAGAAAGTGTATGTCAACTTGTTTGGAAGACCCGGGTTCACATTCCTCTACGGTGACATCCACGTCGTATTATGAGTGACGGTAACGGAGTGGTCCTCATGACAGTATAGCATCATATTATCGTTGAGGAAATGGTGATCAAATGTGGAATGGATCCAACTGTCGGGTGCAGTCTGAGGTCAAGTTGTGCTTGGGTTCGATTCCCGCAAAAGCACGGGTTTTTAATGAAATGCATTCATCTATTCATTCAAAACCCCCCAAAACAACTGTTGGTGGGTTCGTTTAGCAAATAATGATAATAATACATTTTAATGTGTAAGGACTTATAACTAACACGATAAAATTCCGGTATATATATATATATATATATATATATATATATATATATATATATATATATATATATATATATTTATAAATATATATATATATATATATATATATATATATATATATATATATGTTTCCATACATATATATATATATATATATATATATATATATATATATATATATATATATATATATATATATATATATATATAAAAAACAGTTTGAACAAAATCTCCACACAATAAAATGGAGCAAAATAATATCCATCCTCTCTTTCTTTCTCTCTCGTTTTCTACTCAACTCAACTAACAATAATCTACATGTCATTTCTCCATTTCCATGTAATTTTCATAATACCCATCATTATACACACACAACCAGTGTGACCGTAACTGTAACAATATTAACACACGTGACACGATATCCGATCGTGGGTCCCCCCTATGCTGTGGCACGACCGCGCGGGCGTGTCGGCCAGTCGTCCTCGACACGGGTATCGAGAAGCGGTAGTAGTTGACAGTGTGGGAGGTCTGTTAAGATGTCTCCGTGGTTGCCATGGTAATGATAGGTTGGTGTTGCATGTAGGAATCTTGGCCCGGTTTAGAGGAGATCTAGATTGCCGTGGAACTAGAAGGTAGATTTCTAATACACGGCTGTCTGGATGGGTTGACAGAAGTGTTTTATTTTCAACAAAAGACTAGTAGGGACTAATTTTTCTTTTTTACATGTTGATGATAATGATAATTGTTTGCCTAACGGCCCCACCAACAGCTAGGTTATACGGGGGTACGAATGAGTAGTTGGTAATGAGAGTATGAAGTGATGATAAGTGATAACTGATAAGACGTTCAGAAAAGCTCGTGTCGTATGTCTAAGACTCGAACCCACGTCCAACGGTGACAACATTTTTTCATGTTGAATCATAAGTTTGACATTAGTTTCAAGATGGTTCAATTCGTATGAAATTGAATATAGAATGCCTTGCAGAGAAGCTATTTGTAAATGTCCGATATGGCCGCCGAGATGGGAATGAGCATAGGTCGCTATCAGGCTGCAGGAGTAACGTATCTCGGTGAGGTAATATATATATATATATATATATATATATATATATATATATATATATATATATATATATATATACATATATATATATATATATATATATATATATATATATATATATTCATGTATATATATTTATATATATATATATATATATATATATATATATATATATATATATATATATATATATATATATGTGAGATTGAAAGTCCTCTATAGTACGTTGGAATGATGGGAATGAGATGGTCATGTTTTATCCTCAAGGAACTATCCCAGTACTGACTCGAGTGCCGAAAAGCCAGTATAAAATGTCGGCTATAACGGAAATCGAACTCCGATCTCCTGACTGCGCTAACTCGTCTCATAACGAAGGTGTTCGTACAGAATTTTTTTTTTTTTTTTTTTAATAACATCGAAACTTGATACAAAATCATTGTTCCCCAATTAAGGCTATGGATGACAGATAGGATCGTTTGGACGGGGCACCACAAGGGCGATCTTACCACCCCATTTTGATTATTTAAAACTAATGAAATATACACAACTTGTCATAAACGCTTGCTATCAACGAACGCAACAGCGTGAGTGTTGAACCCACTCGCCAGTTACCATTGGTTACCACTGTTAGTTGTAGATAACTCTGTAAGAACCAACCTGATGATGTATTCGTTACAACCGGATGTGTATTTGTATTTGCTTCCGATTTGTTTACAGTAGTTTGTCGAATGCGCCCTGAACAGCAAGCTTACCTAGAAAACAGAAGAGAAGAAAACAATTAGTATTAGTCAATAGTTACATTATGAAAAAGATATCATTTTGAAAGTAATTCATGAAGATTTTCCAAACAATATATTGCAATACGGTGTATATATTGATAAACTCTCCGACCATTGGGAAGATTTTTTCATTGACATTAAGCCTGTAAAAGAGCTGTGGAATTGAGAGGGACGACATGGATTGAAGTAGAGAGCGGTAAGTGGGGGGAAGGACAGAGAGAAATGGAGGGAAATAGTGAGAAGAGTTGAGTTGGAAGAGGAGCAGGCCGAGAAAGAGTACAAGGAAGAAGAACTGGGTCTGGTAAACCCAAGTCAACTTGTTTTTGTCCTAGACTTTATACATATACCTAACTTTGTTAAAAAAAAAACTATTTGGAGATGATAAAAAAAACATTACGTCCTACAGTATATGGAAAACTTGATACAAAGTCGTTGTTTCAACATTAAGGTTATTAGAGTTGAAGACGACAAAAAATAGGATCTTCAGGAAAGGGTACCAAAAGGGTGATCGTAACACCCCAAAATAGATAACTCATTCACAAACTAAAAGTATTTATAAATAATTCTATAAATAGCAAAACGTAACTAGTAAACTATTGATTGAAGCAGAAATAACGAACAATCCAATCAATTATGTTTTTTTTTTTTAATAACATCGAAACTTGATACAAAATCATTGTTCCCCGCTTAAGGCTGTGGATGAAAGATAGGATCGCTGGACGGGGCATCACAAGGGCGATCTCACCACCCCATTTTGATTATTTAAAACTAATGAACTTCAACACCAGGACTGTGCTGTCTGTGACCATAATTTTTCGCCGTTGATAAAAGTTTTTCAGTATGAACACACGAATGTTGATATCTTCCACTTTTTGTGTTTGTTGAGAAGAAACCTTCGCTAGTCGAATGAGAATGTCTATGCATATCAGTTCAGGATCGACGTCTTTGAGAGAATAATCGAGATAATACCAAGAGAACCAATCACAAGCGAGACTTTCACTGTCACTCGCAACACAACATCTCAATTACAACAATCACACAAACGAGGAAGTATCATTACTAATGAAAGTCAACTGATAGTTTAACTTTAATTCAGTGGAAAAACACAAAACAATTCAATAACGATGATAATATTGACGTCCATTGTTGTCGAGGATCTCATAACCATAACAAAAGAAAGTATTTGGAATGTTTTAATTGATCAATCCCGTTTAAAAAAAAATAACCTACAATCAACAATGAAGACATTCGATTGTTGCGTGTGATGTTAGGAAGTGAATTGTCCCAAAGATGGTAGAATGTGTTGTCAATTGGTCACGACTTGGCAAAGGTCATGGTGTGTTGATAAAGGTCATGACACAACAATGCGATTCTCTCTCTCTCTCTCTTTCTCTTGGAGTCATGCGAGTTCATAGTGTCGTCTTTATGTAAATGTTTGTAAATGGAATCAGACGTTTGGATTTACAGATAGGCCTGATGGAGGAAGAAGTGAAATTGTTATGTGATGATGGGTTGGAGGGTGGTGGTAAAGATGTCAATTACTAGTAGGAAAACGCAATACATGGGTTGTTGGATGAGCGATATAGGCATATTGATATGAAATGTAATGCAAACCTGTACATACACAACTTGAGTTTGAAACAATCATGTTACTACCTTCCCGTTTTATACATTACTCATTTCAATCGTTTCAGAATTTATTTAATTATACCTGTTGTTTCTCTCAATAGGTTTCTAAATAGCTTTGATTGATGTACAAAATTACATTGAACATTTTTGTCATTGTTAAAATGGCTGATCCGATTCATGTGAGACTTTGGAACAATGTGTACCATTACGAAATTTAAAATTCCCCATTCAAATTTATGCCGTGGCAAATTAAAAGAGTGAATGAAATAAAATCATGAGAAGTAATTTCTACATTGTATCGACATTCCTGTGACGTTTTCCTGGAATAAGAGTTGTTCCAGATGTGTTCCAGTCTAGCAAATTATGATGCAATAATCAAACACACATCATTTCCGATTGTTAAGCGCCTGAAATCCGAACTTGCTGAAAATTGAAATAATAACAAGGGCAATAATCAAAGCATGATATTTAAATTCGTCATATTGGTAGCGAACCAGCGAAGAATGGAATAAAATCGTATGATTGTGAAAAAATAATATTATATTATTTGAATAAAAATCTTCTCACGGAGCTGAAATATTAAAATCGGGCAGCATACCACCGTCTCTCTCTCTCTCTCTCTCTCTCTCTCTCTCTCTCTCTCTCACACAACACACACACACACACACACACACACAATGACAATCGACACTCGTGTGAATGTGACTGTACGAAGGGAAACCGAACAGTTGAATAACTTTATTTATAATCGAGTTCCCATTCAAGACAGAACCAAGTTATTCAGATTCTTTCTCGCAACTCTTCCTGCAACAACATCCATGTGTAAATGAAAGTAGAAGTGATTATTTATGTAACTATGTAATTTCATGTATTGTATCAGTTTTGCACGCGAATACAAAGACAATAGACTCACGAGTGGATCATTATAGATGGGTGTTGGAGACGGCTCGATTTCACACAGCAGAAAAACTGTCATTTTATATATGATTCTTTCTGAAAATCGTTCTCAGCTATAAACACTTTGACGTGAACGAAATAGACATAACATGAATGAATGAATGAATATTAGGGTTTCAAGGCGCATCGACAGCCAACATAACATGAGATCTCATAGAAAATGTAATGCTTTTTTACATTTATTGACTGTGACAAAATTAAGCAAATTATTTGACAAAGTTTTTTCAATATTGTGATGACCACCACAATACCCTCAAATTCAAAAATCCAAAAATCAAAAAAAATCAAATCAAATAAAAAAAATCAATCAAATTCAAATTCAAATCAAATCATCTCAAATTCGGAATATCACAAATGAATGATAAAATCATGGTAATAAAATGAAAGACTCAATCAAAATAATCACAGTGGCGAGGATGAATGAGAAAAATAAATTGGGTGAGAATTGAATTCAAGGCTGATCTACGAAGCGTTAGAGAGAGGGCTGTGGAGAATGGGAGTGCGTATAAGATCGTGAAGACTATTCCGTGAATGAGTGATTTCGATATATTGTATGATTTGAAAAAAGTGATACGAAATGTGGGAATAGCTGTCCTTGCTTCAAGAAGAAGTCCTCTTAGCGTCCCAGTATTCCTCAGATATTCCATAACGTTAATTCACGACGAGGGGTAAACAACTACTCAATTTGGTGTAGTCCCGATTTCAGATTTCAAGGAATTTCAGAGAGATTTCACGGGATTTCAAGAAGACTTCGAAAGATTGCGAGAAGACTTCAAGAAATTTCAGGAAGATTTAAGAAATTTCAGGAAGATTCAAGAAATTTCAGGAAGATTCAAGAAATTTCAGGAAGATTTCATGTCAAGTGTTTAGGTCTACACCAGATTGCAGGTGTTATTAACCCCTCGATTCGGGAGGTCAGGAATACAGGGAAGATATTGCTCCTATCCGTAACGACCTCTTTTTAAGAGCCCGCATCTTAGCTGAGAATGTTTCTCCTCGAAATGCTCGACCAAAGTTTGGTGTGCATTGAAAAGTTTGGATTGTGGGTTGAAAAGTGAGAGGGGGATAATATTGAAAGAGTTCCAGTAACCACCGCTAGATGGAAGAGTTTTCCATTTCCTAATTTGGACAACATCTAGTTACATTACACATTTTGGCCAAGGAAAATGGGAAAACTGTAGAATTACAGGCAAATCAGGATTTCAAATATTGATAAGCAAAGTTGAACTTAAGGATGTGCGTTTGTAATTTATTTCTATACTTATTTGGTTACCGACAATTAAGCAATGAAAACCATCGAACTAGGCACACTTTGATTCAGTTATTGCTCCATAATAAAATTATTCTTCAATTTTTGACTAGACATATTATCTAATTGTGAGGTTATTATTCATTCATTGCATTTTATCGCAAGTCCGTAGTATCTGTAGTTCTCGAGATATATGTGGCGAAAGTTCACCCTGTAAATCTGTCCAAGATGCGGGCTCAAGGAATCATTTCCCTCTTTTTGTGATTTGTTTGCCTCTGACTTGTTTGTAGTTGCTATGGTAACCGGACACACATGCAATCTCCATGTTTCAGTTGATGCCTTGTCACTCCGAGTCAATGTCATGTGTTACTGATACTGCATGTTCGGTAAGAAATAAGATATTCCACAGGTCGATTTCACAGCCTTCTTGATATAACCTGTTGCTAATCTCTCAGGCACGACACCATGACGAATTCGGTTGACAAAGAAATTAAAGAAATGAAGAAATCCACAAAATAAGAACGTCATCTACAAACTATAAATAATGAAAAAAATCAGTTGTAGAGAAATAATCGTTGCATCTGTATATGTATAAAGCCTGGCTCCTTTTCGATTTTGTCTTGTCGTCTGAGATGAATTCGGTCTGGAATTCCCTTTTGTCCAATCACATACCAGAAAACCAAATGCGATAGCGTCTTCTGGCCTGAAAGCGTTCCGCGTGAGTTATATGAAGGACATCACAACCCTGAAACTACATTTTAAAGAATAATTTCGATATTTATTTCCTTAATTTCAGAGGAAACTAGAAACAACCATATCGATTTCAAAAATAAATTTTTTTTCTGTCCTCCAGAGACCACGAGTGATGACGTAGGCATTAAAAATTCTATGAAGAAACATAACCAGAATCGAGTAATGTCTACGTCACGACTCAGTGAAAAGACGGGTCCTTGGTAAGGATAAATAAATTGATTATAATTTCTGAAATTGAGATGGTGATTTCTAGTCTTCTCTAAAGTTAGGAAGATGAATATTACCAACATCCGTTAGAATCTAGTTTCAGAGTTGTGACGTCTTTCAATTATTTGAAAATACGTAGTTCGGCTTATAATAATGAATCTCGTCTTCAAAATATCATCGAATCTCAAAATACCCCAGCTATATTGGTGATATTTACTTTTGTCATGTTGACACAGAAAACCCTTCCATTTCTCCCCAATGAATGAATGGATGGTAGGGTTCAGAGACACGTCGACAGAGAGGTCATTTTGCGCCCATTTTTTTTATCATTATTATAATTTTTCTTTCATTATTATTATTTTCATTATTTTTAACCCACAGATAAGTTTTCCCAGGCTTTGTGGAAATGAGTTTCTATTTAATTTAATGAATTGTTGTAATTATTCTCATTTTTTACGGTATTCTGCTTTTTTTCTTGTAGTGTTATTGTAAAACCTTTGTGAATATATGAAAATAATTCAATCGTTTATATATTGTCATGGAATATTTATACAAATGAGTATAATTTGTTCATGTGTTGATATCAAATTTTTAAAAGATCAGAAATCTTGTGCATTTCACGATGTTACTTTTTGTTATTGCACGATACTTGATTCGGTGGGCCACGACCGACTGTATGCACTGTGAGAAGGTGTGATTCACGATTGGGGGAGGGGGTGGAGCCCCCCTCGCCCGCAGCACAGTGGTGTGACTGTGTGCAGCCTATAGCCCAGGGTGACTTGCTAATGCTACAGCACGACGCCTGTTGAATAGGTCAGTGAACAGGCGGGGTCAGGACAGGCGTGGGAGTAAGTGAGAGAGACAGAAAGAGAGAGATAGAGAGAGAGAGAGACTATATATATATATATATATATATATATATATATATATATATATATATATATATATATATATATATATTTATATATATATATATGTATATATATTTTTCTTCTTCAAATATATATATATTTTGATATTCACATATTTATATACATATATTATATATATATATTCATATATATATATATATATATATATATATATATATAACTATAAAATCCCAAATATATATATATATATATATATATATATATATATATATATATATATATATATATATATATATATATGTATATATATATATATATATATATATATATATATATATATATATATGTATATATATATATATATATAAATATATTCATTTATGTATATATATATATATATATATATATATATATATATATATATATATATAAATATATATATATATATATATATATATATATATATATATATATATATATATATATATATATATATATATGAATATAATATATATTTATATAAATGGACAGAGAGAGCGAGAGAGTTACCGGTGGTTACCGAACATGGTGTTGCTGGGAGGCATGGACTAAGGCACGAACTAAGTCTATTTCCGGTACCGATGGAAGTGTAAACTCGAAGGCTACAGAAAAGATGATCTATCACTGAATCAATACATCACAACACCATATTGAAACGGATCTGGGAAAACGCAGTACACGCGTTGTATTGTGAGATGAGCGTGATATTGATATGAAATGTGATAAAAATCACACACCTTAGTTATCGCTTGTCTGATTTTCATGAAACTTTTCAAACATGTTACTATTTTTCTTCTTCTTAATTTTTTTTTCTTATTGGTCACATACACTGATAAACATAGAAAAACATAAAAAAAATCCACAAATCGTTTCAAAAAAGGCTCAACTGTGGGTTAAAATAGTGAATTATAAGTACAATTCAAATTCGGACGTATTTCTCAAACATCATAAAAGTAATAAAGTAGTTTGGGTAAAAATAAAAAAAGCAAAATACAAGCATTAGGATAAAACAAATAAGAGAATAAAATCAGGATAAAATAAAACAAGCATTAGGAAAAAATTATGATGAACAAAATTCACATCGCTTATCCACATAGCCTTATTAGGTCTTGAGTGTGGTCATAACAAACGTTAATAAATCTAGACCACACACAAAAAGCATAAGTAAGACAAGGAAAGTTGAATCATAAATTTACAAGTTTCTCAGGGAAGATTTAATGTATAAATAATATATATATATATTAATATTATATTTATTAATTTTTGTTTTCAATAACAGTAGGAGAGAAATACGATATGTCCAAAAATAATATGTTATCTTACCCCTACAGTCAAGCCAGCAATTTTGGCTTTGTAGGATTTTATGATAAGTGTTTCTGTAATAATGTATATAATGTGTGACCAATACATAAATAAAAAAAATTTATAATATTGAAAATAAATATTATATATTATTATAGATATGAAGAATATTGTTCAAAGACAGAATCACGTGGAGACTTATAGTCTAGTTGGCTGACTTATCCAACAAACAAGTAGGCTAATATTGATAATGCACTGAAAAAGCTTGACTTTGTCTTACGCGGGTTTCTTGTATCTTCTATACAGTCAAAATCAATATTATTGTATTAAGAATATTTGAAAAATAATTGCAAAACTTATATAAGTATATGGGCCTATAAAAATACTATTATCATTTCCATTCACTTCATATCACTTCTGATATTATGTTTTATTCTGAGAAAATGCCAGACGCATATTTATTTATTT
Organism: Brachyptera risi; assembly: GCA_964007535.1. Classification (NCBI taxonomy): domain Eukaryota; kingdom Metazoa; phylum Arthropoda; class Insecta; order Plecoptera; family Taeniopterygidae; genus Brachyptera; species Brachyptera risi. The sequence continues at coordinate 21,211,611 of OZ023336.1, forward strand.
CCACAGATAAGCCTGTGTTACAAACTTTGTGGAGGTTTTTGTGAACTACAAGTACTTGTTCAATTTGCTGAATAAAGAAATATATAAATTCATAACATAAATTGGAAAAAATACTATATTTCTATCATTGTTAAATATAATGATATTGATTCTTCTTCACTATATATTATCATCACCATTCTGATTTTTCATTAGCATTACGTCACTATATATAAAGAAGCAAAAATAAAATGATTAAAAAAAAAGTATATCAAATTTCGAAAAAGAATGAAGCTTACTGGAAAAAACACCAAAAAAACACTAAAAAATCACTGGAAAATAGAGAATTGAAACATCATACTATTGTTTGAGCTCAATAAAAAAAGACAATGCTGGAAATACTCTGAATTATTTCATTGTTAGTTTCAATTTAAAGAAAACCTGGATCGTTTTCATCAATATTTTGATCAGTAACATAGCAGAAACTCATCACTATCTACTGACACTGTGTGAAGGTGCGACCGTCAGTCTCTCCCATCTATTAACACTATCACCGGCTGTTTCGACCCGTCACACTGATGCTGGTATTCGCGGGGGACAATCAAACAAAAGGCACACAGTTTTCTCTGTAATATACAGCTATATTTCGAGAAAAACGGAAGTATAACTATTTTTTTTTTTCATAACAGAACTGTGTAATTAATGCTCATTGGGAATGTAACTTATAAATACTTCAATTTATTATCATAGAACAATGTGTAATAAGGCGTTAATAAAGTTATGGCTGCTATAAACGATTACGGTATTAATTTTTTATTTTTGAATTGTATAAATATTTAGTAATAAAACTTTCGACTGTCTCTTTATCTCTATTACTGCCAATTAGTATTGTTCTAGTAGCTCATAAGACAGCATGAGAGTTGATTTAGTGTGATATTAGTTTTTTTGAATAGCTAAAATGTAAGATATTTTTGTATAAGACATGAGATATATTTAGAACAGATATTTTTAAAACTTTCAAGATGGTATCGGTGAAAACTGTTCTAATCAAATCATATAATTTTCACAAGTAAGATCTAGTCTTGAAAGTATACCTATAGTAGATTCTCCTAAGAGTCCATGGGAGTCGATTTAGCGAAATTTCAGGTTTTTGGTTATAACTTTTGAACGGTATGAGATCTCACAATTCTAATGAGCGAGAAACACAGACGACTATCATAGCTTCAAGATAATATAGGTTATAACTATTCAAGTTATGTCACATAACTGTCAAGCGTAAACAGCTAAAAAATGTTTATTTTTAGCTGTTATGTTTTGTTAGCTGTTAAAATTCCTTGATACGGCCCTGACTATATTACTATACTATCTTCCATATTTGTAGGGCCTAATGTAGGCCCATACATGTGAAAAATGTTATAATCCAAAACTAATAATTTTATTTTATATCATTTTGAAGGTAATGAAGCGATATGTGTTTCTCCTTTATTAGAATTTTGATATCTCATACCTTTCAAAAGTTCTCACCAAAAACTAATATTCCGCCAAATCGACTCTCATACGATAATCAGCTAATGAAATAATAATCTCATACCGTTATTAGAATATTTTGGTGGAGGAGCCGAGTAACGGTTGAGGTTGTCGGTGGAGGTGCCGGATGGTGTGAATCGTGTCAGCGAAGGGTTGAGACACGTCCAATGAATGAATGTTAGGGGTTAGAAACTATTCTGACGCTGCTTGGTACAATGTAACTGCTCTGAGGCAGACTTTGTCAATAGGTGGCACCATAGTGTCAAACAACTTAATTATCTGAATTGTCGAAAAGCGAAATTAGAGTCGGTTCCACGAAGTATTATATTAAAAAGTGTGTTCAAGTGGTGAAAGGTAGTGGAACCTGATCTTTTCATTGAAATAATTCATCAAGAACTCAATTTTCCGAATTCCAACAAATAACACAGACCTATTTCATCACGTGACTGTTACCATGACAACAAATTAATTAAAACATTATTTGAAATAATTTGGTTCTGTTGAGACAATATGTTGGATTTGGAGGCCTACATGGATGAAAATGTGATTTACTGAATCTACTTAGATAGTATTTAAATATGATATCCATTCATATATAAATGGATGAAATAAAAATAATAATTATTTAATATATAATTCTATGGATATAGTATATAAACTATTTGAGATTTTGTTGAATGATTTGAATTGCAATCAATTATATTCTTTGTGATGGTCAGATCGATCGACTTTGTATTGTCCAATCCGAACGATCCTACCTTTCATAATAGTCTCAATTGAGTAACACAAATTTTGAGCCCAGTTTCACACAGTGATGGTTGAAATGTAGGACATGAATCTCGTTTTGAGAAAAAGATGCACTTTTTTTTCATAGACATTTAATGCATTTACGACCTAAATCTTTTCAAACAATTTCAAATCCTCCGGCAAAGTGGCGCTCCCTCGGGCAATACACTCAATTACTTCTGATATTAATTGTTTTTTGTTTCAATGTTGTCAATCCTGTAGCTCCTTGCGTATAACCTGCACTGACATGCGATGTTTCAATATAGAATAATTACAGCTTCGGAAGACCAAAGTGAATGAGTGAAATCTAAATTACAGATAATTAAAAACACGCGAAAATAGAAGATACGTGAAATCAAACGAAATTGAAAACTACTTTTTCTTGGGACTTTTTTTTTTATTCCGGCGTAAAATCATTTCAGTTAAGAGTACATAGGAGTCGATTCAGGGAAATAATTCTTACGATAAATGATAATTAGGAAAGTGTACGATGACAAAAAGAAGTTTTATATAACGTCATATTATTTTAATAACTGTCAAAAAGTGAATGCTTAAATACTTTTCGACTTTATCCCAAACTCTTGAAGGTAATATATGTTTATTTGCTATTTTTCTTCTGTCTAGTGTTTAGTTTTCAGTATTATCTGATTCTTTCGCGAAGACATATGGTCACAGACAGCGCATTTGAGAGGGAGTCAAAGTTACATGCTTTTAATCAAAAATAGTATTTATACATTGATTACTAATATATTACTGACAAGATCACCTCGAAGTCTTGAAACAATCAAAAGGTGCCGCTTCAAAATGGTTTCACTGATTCACCCTCAGCCTTAATTGGGAAGCAATTATTGTATTTCAAGATTTCGGTGTTGATATTACTAGTGATTACATAGAGAATTCTAATTACATGAAAACCCCATCATATTATTAGTATCTTCAAACCACTAAAACTGCTACAACATAACTGGATATTTTTTCTCAAAGTTTTCAATAAAATCGAATTCATTCATAACAATCAATCTAGCCTCAAATTCAAGCATTTTATCTGTTTCAAAGATGTAGTAGCATTTATAAACTGGAACCTCGTCTTGAAAAATCTCGATAAGGTAACGTGAAAGTAAGCCAGCCACATAAATTGAACTATAATTTTCGTTTTTGTCATATTGGAGGATAACATTCTTCTTTCATGAATACAGACAGGTACACTTGCGGTCACACAAAACAGTTCTTCCAAAATTAAAAATTAAAATTAAAATTAAATCTACACACATTTAACCGCTATAGTTTTCTCATAGACTATGCGTGGAGTGCGTATACACCTTTATCTCCAGTTTTAGTACATATAATATCTGTATATTATCTTCAGGATTCATTTTAATGTAGCTTGATCGACCACTTTAAGTGACCTCGACCGTACATCCCATTCAAACGGTCGCCATATGTTGAACATATCTAATTATGCGTTAATACCATGGCAACCACGTGTGTAAGAAGCAATTAACTCATGTCGAAGATAGAAGTAAGTTATTAACGGGATCGTCGAGTGGTTTTAAGTAAGCGGTGTTTTTAAAGCAGTGGACGGAAGATGGGAAAGTGAATTCGGGAAATACACTTAAAGACTCCGTTGTGTTTCATTAATGATATACGTGTGTTTCGATGTACAGTGCATGGCTTGTAAAACATGAGTGAAACTGTCAATTGCGAGGTGAAGGAAAGTTCACATTCGAAATGGACAAAAAATTGAAATATATATTTTAAAAAACTGTTGAAAAATTATAGTTCTCAAGTTGGAAAAATATGTTGTAGTTTTTTTGGCATCAATAGAAGTTATTTGAGAAACTATCAGCAATTTGAGCAACAGTAAAACCAATTAAAATCACGAAACGATTACAATGAGTGATGAATAAAACAGGAAAGCAGTGACATAATTGTTTTGAACTCAATGTGCATATATATAAGCTCTCCATCACATTTCATATAAATATGCCTGTATCGCTTTAATCGAGTTAGGCCCAGTATTACCAAGTCCAGTTAGTATTTATCTGAGGGTTGGTGAAAACAAATACCACAGGTAACCATGGTGATAACAAGTTTGAACTGACAAATAAAGGCTATCTAGACTTGGTAATACCGGGCCTTAAAGACATCGAGACATCGAGTTAAAGTTATTCCGTCAGAGGGTTAGGGAGGCGGTGGGATAGGGATAGTTAGGGAACTTGCCACCGCGCATTTATGTGCAATTGTAAGTTACAAAAAAAAAAATCCAGCGACGCATATGCCGCGTTTTCCTAGTACTTACAAAACATCAACACTCATTCATTATAGTTTCCCGTGAATCAAAAGAGAAATGCCAACAAGCAAGGAAGACCAGGAACCATTTTGATGCAGGATATCCGACACGAAGTGCATCTGTGAACGACACTGTTGCCAAGTGTATGCACCAACCCTGATAAACACGCTTGTACAACAAGGCTTACGCGACCAACATGCAACAGTGCACCGAGACGACACGTTTTATTAAATAAACGTTTAAAGAGATGAGCTGCGGAAAGCCGTTTAAAATATCTATTACGCGATGCGTTATTGCATTAACACCTTGATAAGTGCAATTATAGTGAGAGATTGAGTTTAAATAAATTACTTTTGAAAGGAATTATTTAACGAGTCACGATAAATAGGCATATACTTAAATTGAATAATTATTATATAATTTGAATAGAAGGAAGAAACTTGAATTATTTACTTTCTACAAATAACTATAACTAGAACGTTAACGGGTAAATTAATCTACGATAACTTTGAACATCAATTATATTACTATTTGAAAATTATTATATATTTGGATCTATTATTGTTTCCCAATTAAGGCTAAGGATAAGTTAGTATAAGGCCTTTTAGAAGCGGCACCTCTAGGGCCTCATTTCACCAACTATTAACTGGAGTTTAAACCCGGTTTAAATTTTTTATCCAGGTTTATATTCAGGAAGCCGTTTCATGAAGATGAAGCCTAAACTGGGATTAGATTTGACCTAAACTGAGCTTATACTATTTTAATACGAGTTCTCAAACCCAGTTAATCATTAAACCAAGTTTTACAAAGCCAAGTTCAAACTGAGTTGATGAAACCCGCCCTAGGTTGTTTAAAGACTTCGACGCGGTCTTGGCACCAATATAAGTATGAATTCAATTAGTATGAAACTATAAGTTAGTATGACTAACTGTTACATGACTTACATATCACAATAGTTACAATAGACTCCTTGTAACTGACCATGCTCGCTGTCACTTGTGATTTTCTCATTTTAACCAATATCTATGTTGTATTATACGATCACTATCCCCTGACCTTGACAAGGTGTGACTAACTAAAGGTATATGATCTTTAGTCATTTCATCCGAGTAGGACCACTGTGTGGTAGGACATGATACGATTGGTGTACCACCATCCGCTCAAGTTTCTTGGATATTTTTTCAAGTTTGCTGAAAAGTTTAGTTGAAAGTGATTTTTTTTTAAATGAATGTCAAAACTATTTGAATTGTTTTGAAGTTCATTGGTTTTAAATGATTAAAATGGTGTGGTAAGATCGCCCTTGTGGTGCCCCGTCCAAACAATTCTACCTCCCATTCATAGCCTTGATTGGGAAACAATGATTTTGTATCAAGTTTTGATGTTAATACAAAAATTTAAAAAAAATTATGAGTTGAAAATAATAATTATTAAGAAATCATATACAATCATTCAAATTTATTTCTATATTCATTGAAAAAATAACCGATCCTGATAGACATTAAAAATGCAAGTTTTTGAATATAAAAATGATCTACATTTTGACATCATTTTCAGATTTTAAATTAGAGATTTATATTATATATTATTATAATGTTTACCACTCATTAATTTCTCTCAAAACAAAGAAATGAACCCACCCATGCTTGACGGTTTCCTATTATGACATTGACATCTGCGTCATTTTTCTATTACAACAGAATAAATAACCTTTTTACAGGTAATTATTTCCATCGACAATAAAAAAGATAATTACTAAAAATCAGCTGAAAAAAACACACAATTGCTTGTTGCGTAAATCTCTTGTACGTGGGTTTTGTAATTTATTTATGAATATACATAATTTATGAAAACAATATATTCATATAAATAAATAATCAAGAGAAATTATTCAGTGTCACGTACTCGCATCTCGGAAGAAGTTTGTGTATCCGGAAATTATCATCAAATTATGTTGGGATGAATTTCTCTATTCTGTCACAATAGACAAGAATATAGTATAATGTGTACAAATAATTAAAGTAATAAAGATAAATACACGAAATCTTTCATATGGAGTTTTTGATTATATATTATAGTATATATTTACACATAATTTGTGAAAACATTCCGTCATTCGATTCATTTGTGGAAAAAATGTACACGAAAAATGTACGAAAAGTGAAAATGTGTTTTGTAATCATGTGAAACTTGCCCCAACGGAGATTAGATATAGGTAGGATCGTTCGGCCGATACACCACAAGGTGATATTACCACCTCAAAGTAAATACTTGATGATTAATAATTTAATAAATTGTGAACAGAAACTAATATAGTCATGTATATGTTGACAAAAAAGGAATGGAAATTTCATTATTGATCTTCAAAATAGATAACTGTTCTGACAATAATACTAAACTTTCTATGTATTTGAGAAGGTAAACAACTTGAAATTTCTTGACCTTGATGCCTTCTGAATTATTAATAAATATTGATTAATGCTTCACAACTACAATGATATCTCTCTCTCACTCTCTCTCTCTTTTCTTTTCTCTCTCCCCTCTATTCCCTATAGTAATTAGTTACCCATCTTGAATCTTTTTTTTTAATAAATCTAAACTTGATACAAAATCATTGTTCCCCAATTGAGGATATGGAAGAAAGGTAGGATCGTTTGGACGGGGCACCACAAGATCGATCTAACCACCAATTTTAATTATTCAAAACCAATTAGCAATTCAACACTAGAACTGTGCTGGTCTTGAATCTCAATGAGAAATCAAATCTCATTCGATCAGGAGCTGAATCTTGAAATATAAACAATCTTCTCAACGACTATCTGCCATTTATATATTTTCAATTTCCAGTTCTAATAGTTAACTCCACGGTTCCCAACTAATACCGCTATCATTCCCTAACAATCAAAATAAACGGTAATTTCCTCGATAATCTGACACGTTTCAAAGTTCAAGGTAAGTATATATATCATCCACAAGAAGTATTTTAGGAATCGATTTTAAGTATCGATTATTGTTCAATACATCGATAACTCGTTTTATAGACTATACAGCTATTATGATCTGATCTTTATCTCGACAGACGTGAGCTTGACGTGGTTTTCACGACAGCATGATGCTATTAACAGCATCTCGGCGCTTATCTGATGCACTCGGCGCTTATCTGATGCACTCGGCGCTTATCTGATGCACTCGGCGCTTATCTGATGCACTCGATGCTGATCTGATGATGCACTGGAGGGTATCGAAGGTAGGGGGGGGGGAGGGGGGGTTAAGAAGGGAGGGGGGATTTTTTTCTCAGAAGTCGATTTGGAAATGTGGGCCCAACTAAGAATGATAGGTGAAAATTACAATATTTGTATTGATATTTTTGTTTCTGTCGTCAAATTAGAATGAAAAAAAATGAAAAATTCCCCTAACCCTGCGCTCGAGACAATATTTAATAGTTATCTTGTTTAAAAAAAGTTACTCCGGTGGGAGTCAATTTAACTCCCATTTTTTTTTTCATAACATCGAAACTTGATACAAAATCATTGTTCCCAATTAAGGCAATGGATGAAAAGTAGAATCAATTGAACGGGGTACCACAAGGGTGATCTTACCACCCCGAGTCTGTGAAGCAGCTATGCTGACAATAGCGCTACAGCGACATGGTCTGTGTACTGCTACTAAAATTGTATATTATATCGTATAGCATCCCCGGGTCGGTAAGTGAATTATGACGTCACCAATCTTGAAGTTTATATACGTCACTTTTAGCCCTATTTAAAAAATAATAAGCAAAATAATTCTCGCGACTAGCAGGGGGGGGGGGGGGGTACATTAGGCCTCAAACTTATAGGCTTAGAAAGAGCAGAGACTACCCTGTTGAGATTGCATATTTATTCATTATTATTGAGCTTAACGACACAATGTAATGATGTCATAACATCTGTGGTCGTCGGTGAATGATAAATGAAATGGATGGGATAATGAGAAAAGACAGGTTATTATTCATGTGATTTTGTGATTGCGGTAGACCTGCTCCAAAGGAAACATCCCAGTGGTTCCCCTCTATCGTTCAGGTCAATATTGGGGTGGTTCCTTGACAGTTAACCACGACCGACTCCTTCCCACTATCCTAGAACACCCAATGAACCTTTAATATATCGTAGTAATCGTTACAGTGCGTTTTCAAAACCAATAAATGAATAAATAAAGTATGCAGGGCGAAACAAGAGTAAACCGGAGACGGTTGCTACAGTGACCTCCTCCCTCAGGTGCTCGGTGCATCGCGCCGACAAGATCTGTTCGAGAAAGCTCGCGAGGTTCATGTCGGTCCAGATCATAGATCATTGGTTACATCTCTCCGTGGCAACCGTCGTGGGAACGTTCAATTGGCCAACACCATACAAGGCGGTGTGGGTGAATGGTGCGATTACTGACACAGTCTCCCTCTCTCTCTGTCTTTCCTGCACGATTAATATATAGGAAGCGTCGCCATCTCCCCCTATCTCTCTCTCTCTCTTTCTCTTTCTCTCTCTCTCTCTCTATGTTTCTCTCTTTCCTTTTTTCTTTCTCTCTCTCTCTCTTTTTCCATCTCTCTCTTTCTCTCTCTCCTTTTCTCTTTCTCTTTCTCTTTCTCTGCCTCTGTCTGTCTCTCTCTCTCTCTTTTTCTCTTTTTCTTTCTCTTTCTCTGCCTCTGTCTCTGTCTGTCTGTCTCTCTCTCTCTCTTTCTCTCTCTCTCTCTCTCTATCTCTCTCTATCTCTCTTTCTCTCTCTCTCTCTATCTCTCTCTCTCTCTCTCTCTGTCTCTCTCTCTGTCTCTCTCTCTGTCTTTCTCTATCTCTCTCACACACCCACGGTTATTGTTGCCATGTTTGGTACCGCAACCCCCGAGCGAGGTTCACCAGGAGTTCCGGATGACTTGTGGGAAGCGCATGTGCGAAGATGGGGCGTGAGTCTAACATGAAGTCGTGCAGTTTCACTCTCGACTGGGGTTGATATTTAAATAAAAATTATCATTTCACAGAATATATTCAATGGAAATATCGTAGGATTATGGATAAGATATAAAACCCAACACAAAAATGAATTGAAAATAATACAAAACTTGTATTTTTGGACTTCCTAATGATCCAATTCTACATCAATTATATGGTTTTACATACAATTGATGAGATGAAATCCTTATTAATTCCGGACGCAAAAGTTCCATGTATTATATTATAGATGCATATCTATTTTTGTCTTCATTTATTTATCAATTATCGTTATTTTCAATACAATATAAATATAAAATGAGCAAAACTTAATTCAAATCATGAACATGAATATTAATGATACACAATAAGTTGGTACACACACAAAAAAAAGTAATTATTCCACATGTGCATAGAATGAGTGCGATTATGAATTAATTGATGAAGTTGAAAAGAAAAAAACAATATCGAAAATAACGAAACCGACATAAGCCAAGGCTTCAGTGTGTGGAAAAGGAGTTGAAAAATACAAAAATGCAATGAAATACAAAAAAAAGAAAAATACATAAAATTATTGTAAGATTCAGTCATGATTCAGTCAATTGAACTTTTGAATCGATCGTCATTATGATTATCAATACAAATCGAATTAATGCAAATTACACTTCTTTTTACCTGCACTGTTCCAAGTCGTGAAATTGTTCCTAACGCTCATTATTCCACGATAATTCCAAGGTAGATTTCAGTAATGTATATTAAAATCACTTTGAGAATATTTTGAATCTGCAGCAAACGGAATCAAACCACCCAACCCTCGGCGATAACATAATATGATATATGTTTGTCTAGGTTTGGTCTCATTATTTTAGCATTATTAGTTACTATACATGAGCAAGTCGGTCGTGAATGATATAAATAATTATCTAAATAAAGACATTATTTCTGTCCTAATTCCCTAATATTCATTCATTCATTCATTCATTCATTCATTCATTCATTCATTCCGGTCCTAAACGTTTTATGTAGTCAAGGCTATGGACGAAAGAAAAGATCGTTCGGACAGAAACCCTATCTATAACAGCGATTTCACCACCCCAAAGAATAATTTATAATAATACGACAACTAATTTATTTTATTCATTGTATATTCATATTGTATGTTTATATTCATTCATTTTATTGTATTCAATTTTTTGATTCATCTTTGAACATAATTCATGAATCACACATTTAAACATTTCATCAATCTTATGATTATCGATAAAAATCGAATTGAAAAGAATGGTTCCATTTTTGAACGCTTTTTCAAGCTTCATCATTGTTCTAAACACAACTAAACTAACCCTTACAATTCCACGATCGATTTCGGCAATGAAAATAAAAGTTAACTTTACCCGGCCGCAAACAGAACTACCCCCCCCCCCATCCCCATCCCCACCTTAGTATTGGTTCGGTATCATCATTACAGGAGCAAGTCGGTCGTAAATTATAAATGATGGTATGAATAAAGACATTACTCATTACAAAAGACTTGACCACTGAAATAATAACTCAACGTCTCAACTAACCGCCAGTTAATCGTTCCGTCAAGCACGATCTGTGCATGCACTTCAAGGTGGACCTGTTGCATTGGACGGGTGTTTCACGGGTCTAGGTGTGACCACCGTGACCCCGATCACAAGACACGATCCCGGAATCGAACCCGGGTCGTCTGGGAAATGTTATGAACTAGAGTGGGTGAAATTGAAACCTCTCGCTTTTGGCTACGATATATTTTTTCAGATACGATTGTCTTAGTTGTCAAATGAAAAAACCATTCTCGTGAAATGGTGTCTGTTATTTTATTTTCATTTATACAAATTCGTATAGGATAAATAAATATATATATATATATATATATATATATATATATATATATATATATATATATATGTATATATATATATATTATATATATATATATATATATATATATATATATATATATATATATATATATATATATATATATATATATACATATATGTATATATATATATATATAGCCACCCTCGGTAGCTCGGTCAGCTGAGGCACCGCTTCAGAAACTGAAGTCACCGTTGGGCGTGGGTTCGAGTCCCGCATAAGGCATGGGTTTTTGTAAACGTCCTTTCACTTATCATCACTTCATAATTTCATTATCATCTGCTCATTCGTACCCCCGGATAACCTAGCTGTTGGTGGGGTCGTTAAGCAAACAATAATCAATCAATCAATGTATATATATATATATATATATATATATATATATATATATATATTTATATATTTTTATGGTGAAACCACGTACTTGAGTATTTGCGTCTCGACGTTTCGACGGAATTTCACCCGTCATCCTCAGGAGTGTAGATCGGTGAAAGCTCAGCTAACTTAGTTAGCTGAGTAAATGAAGCAGATACTATAAATGACATTCTTCTATTATCAGCATGTACAATTAGAAACAAATAATTGTTTGCTGATTGATGCTGAGGTAGGATCGTTCGGCACAAGGGCGATCTTACGTTCAAAATTAAATAATTAATTGTGCAACATCTTTCAAAAATCTATATGAGTGAATCAGTAAAGTAATTCGTTATGAAGAATAATGACAAATTGAAACAGATCGTGTTGTGGAAAATAAGTCACAAGGATATTCATTTCTCGAACGTGAACGTGGTCACGTTACTCGCTACAACGTAGAGACACGCCGACGACCGGATAGATGTGAAAAAACGCCACAAACGTTTAACGTTTGGACGAAAAAACCAACCACAAAACATTAAAATGTTCAATGAAAAAAATAATATATTTAAATATAATTGTATCTGAGAAACGCAATCGTGTGTTTGCGGGGAACAATGTCCTAATGACAATAATAGCGATATTAGCCGGGGGGGTCATGATGGAAGCAGTTCGCACATGCGCATAGCATGGCAATATCCTCAGATCTCTAGAACTGTGACTCTGAAAAGGTATAGCTTCGTGAAGAAATATTCGGAGAATATGGTATTATTATCAGATAGTATAGTATATATATATATATATATATATATATATATATATATATATATATATATATATATATATATATATATATATTTATATATATATGTATAAATATATATATATATATATATATATATATATATATATATATATATATATATATCATCAATATATTCGCACATGCGCATAGCATGGCAATATCCTCAGATCTCTAGAACTGTGACTCTGAAAAGGTATAGCTTCGTGAAGAAATATTCGGAGAATATGGTATTATTATCAGATAGTATAGTATATATATATATATATATATATATATATATATATATATATATATATATATATATATATATATATATATATATATATATTTATATATATATGTATAAATATATATATATATATATATATATATATATATATATATATATATATATATATATATATATATATATATATATATATCATCAATATCGAAGACTTTTTTTTACAACCTTGAAATATGATACAAAATCATAATTCCCCAATTGACGACTAGTGATTGACCCACCCACAAACGTCACAAAACAAAACATCCAATCAAATGGGCTGTTTGTTATGTGGGTAATTTGAATTTACCTATCAGAGTATCTCTAAATGCGCCCACTTGAAGTATAGATCTAGGTGGCTAGCGATAAGCCACGCCTATCACTAGTGGTCAATTAAGGAAATGGATAAAGTGGTATCATTTGGACGGGGCACCACAAAGGCGATCTCAACACCCCATTGTGACTATTTTAAATTAAGAAGTGTGCACTTCAACGCCAGGACTGGATGCATATCTGAGACCAGACTATTTTGCCGCAGATAAAAGTCTTTCAGTTTCCAAAAGTCAGGAACCCATTTTAAATATAAACCGTTTCTGTGATATATATATATGAACATTACCAGGATTGGTACTTCAAAGTAAACCCAACACAAGAATGTTGATTTTTTCCAATTGGAACCAAGTCTCTAGCTTAGATAATGTTCACTTCTCTCCATCAACAACAGCACGCATAAGATGTGAATTTGATCATTATACAATGAGAAAAATATGAGTGACGGGCCTGAATAGGTATACGGATTGAAGGTCATAACCAATTAGTACTTCATCCAAGTATTTGCTTCGAGGACTGTGGGAAACCAAGAAAAAACTCGCCAGGACGAAAAATCGAAAACGTAACATAAAGACATTGTTTACGAATAAGGCGACCACCTACAGGCTAACCGAAATATCAAAATGCTATATTATTATTCCCCCTCAAGAAATGTCGACCTCTATTTTATTCGAAAACTTCTCTTCATACTATTTTTTCGAACAGTTGATAAGCACCTTATGGAAATGCATCATAAGTCATTTTGTGGTCATTATTATTATCATCATTATTATTACTATTTTATTTCATTCCAAAGGAAAATTTGATTATTATCATGTAACATATATGAAACGTCAATCAGAGAATAAAAAATAGTTACACAGGTGAAAAAAAAAATAAAAAAAGTAAAACAAATACAATCTTACAATTTTACATATATATATATATATATATATATATATATATATATATATATATATATATATATATACACAATCATTCATACTGTTTCATATATATATATATATATATATATATATATATATATATATATATATATATATATATATAAAATATATATATATATATATATATATATATATATATATATATATATATATATATATATACATACATATATACATATATATATATATATATATATATATATATATATATATATATATATATATATACATATATCTATATATATATATATACATATGTATATATATATATATATATATATATATATATATATATATATATACATATACATATATATATATATATATATATATATATATATATATATATATATATATATATATATATATATATACATATATATATATATATATATATATATATATACATATATATACATATATATATATATATATATATATATATATATATATATATATATATATATATATACATATGTGTGTAAGAGTCACTTTGGGATGTGTACTCGCTCTCACTTAAGTGCGACCGCACGCAGCGTTGTCCCAGTACCAACATGATAAAAAAAACGTGTATTCCAATTAATAATAATTAGCTTATAGATAATTTGACTGGCGTATCGTTTCCACGACGAATCGTGCCCAGTTGTGGTAACATTCCGACAGTAAAAACTGAAGCGCTAGGTGTGGGGATTGAATTAACTTCTCGGACAAAAAACTAGACAGTGAAAAATGTATTCAAACTTTTAATCATAACCTAACAAAAACGAATGCTATCAAACACATTTTATCATTTGTACATTAGTTTTTGCTCTTTCTATATTTTTTAACATGCATCCTCTTTTTTTTACATTTTTAATTTTAATATTTTTCACTTTTCTCGACCTGTTTCCAGATAATCTTGTTGAAATAGACGGCCAACAATGTCCCCCGATTGATATTAACCAGTCACAATCTCTGTTGGTTCCCAGTTCGGTTTGTTGCTATTGTAACTATATTTGTATATCATAGAATCCCAAAATGTTGGTTCAGAAGGTTTAAAACTTTTGAGAAAATAGCAAAATCAGACATTCACTAAAAAAATCAGACGAATTAGCTATGCAGTGGGGAGATGTGGAGATTTTACTTTTTTCTTTAAAAAAATGAATTATTTCCTCTTATAGAAGTGACACTGGTAATAAAATGGTGAAAATTGCCAAATCGTTTACCAAACTGTAACAAGTTTATATCACAAAAAAACATTATCTATGTACACGTAAAATTTCCGTAAAATTTGTGAATTTTGTTCGTCCATCAACACTTACAGAGTATAGCGTTTTCCTTGTCTGCAAAGTCCGGAAAAGTGATATCACTCCGTCCCAGAAGCCCTTTCCTCACACAGACTGATGTGGGAAGGGGTGAGGGAGGTGGCGGGGGGGGGGGGAGATTGCTAGAAGGGTCGTCATATCGGTTTACTGCAAATATATAGATTTCATTCTCCTTGTCATTCTCCAGATACTTCACAATTATAGACCTACAACAGCTATTCCATCAGCTGCAATTTTATTTATAATCACTCCACAGTATTATATCTAGACTCAATGATTTATTTCATAGAGCATCTTTTTCATAAGCAAATAAATAAATAACACGAAATAACAAAAAAATTGTGAGAGTAAGTTTTTCAAAAGAGTGAGATTGCTCAGAATGGTATATCTTCAATTCCAGTATCAGAATATCAGATCAATAAAGCAAGTCAACTTTAATAGAAAAAAGTCAAATTTCAATTGGTGACAACAAATATAAGTATTCGCTGATCGATTTCATAGATTGACCGAAACTTTTTCAAGACTTCGAAGACAATTTATGTTCATAATAATCACCACAAAAATACGCCATCCTCAATTCCGTTTCCCTTCTCTATCAACCAACCATTGACACACATAAACTACACAGTTTAAAAATAACTTATATTCGGCGTAACATTTTCAATGTCAAAACAACATATGAACGATCGCAGTGACTTTCCAGATGAACATATTGTATATTGTAGATTGTAGATTTAAATATGGCACAATGCTTCCTTATAAAAGGGAAATCTACCCACAGCATGACATTGTCACCGTGAACGTAACATATAAGCGATCGTAATGACCTTCCGGATGAACATATTGTAGTGAAACTGCTTCACACCATTTAAAGAAGTATCTTCTGAAATACTGTCAATTTCCATAATAAACATTCAAAATATGTTACATGTTATTTGTATGTAACGGTACGCTGTGAGGTAAAAATCGGTGGCAAAAATATCGAATGCTACTGTTACATAGACGTGATCTTTCCACTTTTGTTGAACAATAAAATTTGACTCATTTTGAGCAATTTGAGCAATTTTGACAAATTTGAGCAATTTTGACAAATTTGAGCAATTTTGACAAATTTGAGCAATTTTGTCAAATATCCCCATCTGCGAATGGAAATGGAGAGAATACCAAGGAGTGAGTATGAAGGAGCCAAGGTACAAGGGATAAAGAAGGCGGGAAAACCGAGGACGAAGTGAATAAATGGAGTGGTAGAGGCCGTGGAACAGAGAGGGGAATGTTGGAAGACGATTGTAGAAGAAAAGAGGTGGGAAGATAGAGAAAGGTGGAGGGAGTTGGTCAGAAGACAGGAAGAAGGAGAAGAAGGAGATGAACAGGGGGGAGTGCCAGACCTGGCAAGTCGACTCCGAGACACCCAGCTGCCCTGGTGATATAGTGGGACAACCCACCCCCCGACCCAATTCAGTTTGGAACCGGAGGCCAGATACTTATTATTATTATCACCATCTTGAGATGTATCTGCTGATTTTGTATCTTGCACGGTTCAAGGTTTATACTCATTTACATCTGTAAAATCACCCTGGCGGGTACTTATCGCCCTATGGAGACAAGGGAGGACCATCATGAAATACGTGCGCGCGCACCAAAGCTGTACGAAGTGACTGACAAGTGACAAGCGACAAGTGTTGACAAACTCTGACCTTCACGCGACAACAACGTCCTGTTTCCCATGCCGCGTGCTGGTGACACTTCTCGCCACACGTTCCGTCGCGGTCGGTCAAACAGGTCAAAGGTCATCACGTGATCGCATGGTCACTGACAGGCTCGGTGGGTAAAGAAATTGGCAGTGTAATTATATTATGCTCTTATCTGTTTTCATATTTTTTTAATACAAGTAGCAATAATATGAATTTTATTGATGTAATATGATACTATATTATTTTATAATTATTACTTATATGAATTTTGCAACTATATTTCGAAAATTTCAAATGTTTCAAATGGAATTCGAAATTTGTATATAAGATTCAAGAAACCCGCGTAAGACAAAGTCTTGTGTGCGGGCAAGATGCATTTAGAGTACTGCGTTGGTTTGCCGGCTTGAGATGGTGACTTCACAATTCCTATCCCTCCCATGGTGAAAATATGTTCCAATTCTAGGGCCACATTCCTTACAACTATCGATCGTGCGTAGATAAGTGGTGATGAAAGGAACTAACTTTACGTTCACGTCAGCTCAGCTAATAACAGCCGTCATCAAGTTTGTCAGCCTGTCAGCCGTTTCTACAAAACAACACTAGATAGAGCAGCGATCAATGGTTCTCAGAAAAGTACTCGGGAAATGGAACGTGTTTTCAAGTTTGAGTGAAGTCACCATCTCCAACCGGCAAACTAGCGCAACCCTCAATGCATGTTGAATTAGACGATCACAGCCACTGCGAGGGCTCCATTTTGGAAAGAGTAAGAGAGAGAGAGAGAGAGAGAGAGAGAGAGAGAGAGAGAGAGAGAGACGTGAGGTTTGAAATACATTTCAACAATGACCTTCATCAACAATTTGTCACATTGTTGAGAACTTGACAGTATGTTTTTCAGGTCCCCATTGGTAACGAGACAAGTTGGGTACGAACACGCCAATAAGGTACGAGTGCACGGGAGACGATTTGTGGAAATCTCAGTTTTTTTTATTGTTAACGTTTGAACGGTTTGACCGTTTGAACGGTTTGACCATTTGAACGGTTTGACCATTTGAACGGTTTGACCATTTGAACGGTTTGACCGTTTGAACGGTTTGACCATTTGAGCGGTTTGACCGTTTGAACGGTTTGACCATTTGAACGGTTCGACCGTTTGAACGGTTTTACCGTTTGAACGGTTTGATCGTTTGAACGGTTTGATCGTTTGAACGGTTTGATCGTTTGAACGGTTTGACCGTTTGAACGGTTTGATCGTTTGTGAACGGTTTGATCGTTTGAACGGCTTGATCGTTTGAACGGTTTGACCGTTTGAACGGTTTGACCGTTTGAACGGTTTGATCGTTTGAACGGTTTGACCGTTTGAACGGTTTGATCGTTTGAACGGTTTGATCGTTTGAACGGCTTGATCGTTTGAACGGTTTGACCGTTTGAACGGTTTGACCGTTTGAACGGTCTGACCGTTTGAGATATCAAAATTCTAATTAATACTGAGGAAACTCAGATAATTTCAATACTCTCAAGACGATATAAATGAAAACTATTCAACCCTCATAGCACAGCTGAAAATTTTTTTTTCAGCTGTGTACCCGAGGGGTTAACAGCTCCTGAAATCTGTGGTGTACACTTTTAATGAAATCTTATGAAATCCATTGAAATCTTCTTGGAATTCCTTGAAATCTTCTTGAAATCCCGTAAAATCTCCCTGAAATACCTTGAAATCTGAGACAAATTTTCTAGTTGTTTACCCCTTGTGTATACCTATGAAAATGTACGAATCCAAGACTGATAACTTCATTTCACTTCATGCTGTATAGGTATTAAAATATAGGTATTAAAATATAGGTATTAAACCTATATAGGTATTAAACCTATATAGGTATTAAAATATAAAATATAGGTATTATTATATTATAGGTATTAAAATATAGGTATTAAAATATAAAATATAGGTATTAAAATCAACTGCGTTCCTCCCGCATTAGAATTTTTATATTTCACACTGCTTTCACAAGAAATCACCGAAAACTGAGATTTCACTAAATCGATTCCCATGGACTCTCACGCTGTGATCGGAGGCACAATTTAGAGGACATTGTTGTCCACTTATCACAACAATATGTGACGTCACTTGAAAGTTGGAACATACCTGTTATGTACTCTGGAGACGAGATGATCTCACAAGATATTGGTCTGATTTGCAAGAGAAATGTAGGATTCAACTAACCGATATGAATGTGACGTACAAACAATGACGTCACGTCTTGCTTACGTCATCAAGCACGTGTGATAAGATGCGCTCACCTGCAACAGACAGAGACAGAAGATAAGTATTAGACATGAGAGAGAGATGGAGAGAGAGAGAGAGAGAGAGAGAGAGAGAGAGAGAGAGAGAGAGAGAGAGAGAGAGAGAGAGAGAGAGAGAGAGAGAGAGCTAGAGAAAGAATGGGTGAGAGAGAGATGCATTTATTTTTATTTACTGTACTGATGAGTTCGATCTATTGGCGTCGATGAATGATATAAGATGATGGAATGATGAGATGGAGGGTTATTTTATCAGGTGTTTTGGATGGTGGGGAGGAGTCGGTCGTACCCTGATGTTTAGAAACCATCACAGTATTGACCTGAACAACAGAGGAAAACCACGGAAAACCCCTATCAAGATGATCGACCATGACGGGAATCGAACCCTGGTCTCCTGAATGACGGTTCAGTGTGCTAACCAATCGACCACTCGTCTCAGTGAGAGAGAGATAAAGAGAGTGATAGATCTCATACTGTTCAACAAAAATTATCACAAAAAAAATCATATTTCGCTAAATCGATTCCCATCTACTTGAAATTATGCCATAATGATCTTCTCACTCTGTCATCAAGTCTGTGACATGACCAACTATGGGCTTCCCGTTGGACCCGACATGACCCGACATGACCCGACATGACCCCGCTGAATGGCGTCGTGACCACCGGACATGAATACGAACTGACCGCACAATGCATTGATTCCAAAAGGTCTCCGACCGAAACGGTTTCGAAAACCCAGTTTACGATTGTTATTGTGCTTCTCCACGGTTTCGTAATCGTTAAAGTGTGGCCAATTAAGACGCACAATTACCAACACACTGGACCAACTCATTGCGACAATCGAACAGAAAAAGTCTCCACAACAGGAAATCGTTTTTGTTTTTCAATGTTTCACGATATTTTTTGTTAAGCAGAAATATTTTGCTGGTCGATTTGTTCCTAGCCAGCATGATGAGCCCAAATAACCTAGCTGTTGTTGGGGTCGTCAAGCAATCAGTAATTGGTTCCTAGCCTGCATGAGCCCAAATAACCTAGCTGTTGGTGGGGTCGTCAAGCAAACGGGCTAGAAATCTATACGTAGGCATATTGCATACGCCGTGGACATCATTGTATATATATTCCGTATACATTTTCTCTCTCTCTCTCTCTCTCTCTCTCTCTCTCTCTCTCTCTCTCTCTCTCTCTCTCTCTCTCTCTATATATATATATATATATATATATATATATATAATATATATATATATATATATATATATATATATATATTATATATATATATGAATATATATATATATATATATATATATATATATATATATATATATATATATATATATATATATATATATATATATATATATATATATATATATATATATATATATATATATATATATATATATATATATATATATTTATATTATATATATATATATATATATATATATATATATATATATATATATATATATATATATTCTATATTTATATGTACATTATATTTATATTCATATTCTATATATTCTGTATTTATATTCACATTCATACTTATATATTCTATATATTATCATTTGTGTTCAGCTTATTATTGGGTTTACACTAGATATTTATGAAATGGTTTGATATCAAATCTATTCTAAGAAGTAAAATAAGTGAATGAGTGTATGAGCGATAAATGTAATCTGTTTGTCTGCTGTCCACACACCATGTGAAGAAAACGGATCCATGGTTCCAATTTATCCGATATCTCGGGTTTGAATCAACATGTCAGAGTTCATTCATAAATCCTGTTTTAAAACGAAAGGAATAACAAATTTCTTGTTCTCAAGCAATTAAAACTGACCACAGGAAAAAATTGTAATTATAATTAATTTTTTGAAATTAATTTAGATACTGGTTAGTAAATGAACTTTGATCTATAGCATGGAAGATTTGGAACGTGAATATAACCAGTAGTTTATTTTTATTCATCAATAAATTTCATCTGGAAAACTTTCCGGAACAAAAATGATTTAAAACGCCTCCAAATGTGTAAATTATCTTCAGTTTTAACAGTGAGTCTGTATTATCTTTATTATTATTCAAGAAAGAATAAATAATGAAGAAGCTGTAGGCCTAGAATAAATATAGAATAGAGAACTCATATATATATATATATATATATATATATATATATATATAATATATATATATATATATATATATATTGATAATATATATATATATATATATATATATATATATATATATATATATATATATATATATGTAAATATATATATATATATATATATATTATATATATATATATATATATATATATATTATATATATATATATGTATATATATATATATATATATATATATATATATATATATATATATATATATTTTTATATTCGCTCCATATATCTTCGTTCGAATGTACTATTATATGATTCATAAATCATAATGTAGACCATATAATTGCATATTCCGATAAATAAAGTATAAACCCACAAGCAACGCTCATTGGAGGCTTTGTGAAAATAATTTAGTGACACATTATATTTTCACAAATGAAAAAAACCAAGCTATAAGTTAAAAAACATATGTCGCCCATATGGTACCGAACCTATCCGGAGATTGGTCCAACTTACTGATAAACGAGAGGAATTATTTAAAACCTAAACTAAAGTTAACTAAAGTTTACGACTTGTCTAACATTTGGTCCAATTAGTAAACCCCGTCGTGCGAGTGTCTTATGGCAGCACTGATTTCCAGTAACAAATTTCCCCAATCCATTATTCCATGACCTTTGCCCCGACCCCCCCCCCCCCCAAAAAAAAAAAATCATGTCTAGCCAAATCAAGACCGGACATCCGAAAGATCGAGGTTACAATATAACATAACTCATAGCTCTGACCCCAATGGTTTTGATTAATCGATATTATATCGCATGTCTCGATTATAACAATCGATACATCAATCAACTTCGATATGAAAAATTATAATTACATACCCTCGAGCAAAGCCCCATATATTATCATTATTATCAAAGACAAATACAACGCATGCGTATAGAAAGAAAAAAAACTTGATTGACAAATTGACGCAATCTTTTCACGTACGATTTATAATAACTGAAAAATGTGGATCAAAATAAAAACCGCGAACTACTTTCTTATATGTCTATTTTATTCTGTGATTATTTGGCGGCATCGATTGACGGTCTCCTTCATATATTAACATTAACATTCATGAGTTTCTATCCGTCATTGGATATGAAAACAGCATGAAGGTTCCGAACGATGTTTCTATTATATATACAAGTATAAACGATGAAGAGTTTCGAACCGTCGTTTTCGGTTAATATCTATTCACGCGTACGGGAACAAAAATGTATTGGATTTTTTTTATCGATGACAATTTTAAAATATTCCAAGTTGTGTGTGCATGTATACGTTCATTCGGTCGCTTTTGTGGTCCAATCAAGACTCGATTAATTCCTAAACGTCGTTCCGCTCTGTATCGCACGGTGATGCAGCGACGACTGTTTACATGTCACTAAATACTGGCAGATCGAGACGTCCGAGCGGTCATGCTCGTGTATAGGAGAGACCCCCGATCGGCGACGTCATCAACATGCCATGTCCAGCAGCATAAAGAAACCACTTTGATTCGATGGGAGTTAAAAACAGACAAATCGGTTGAATGATTTTGAAGATAAATACCACTGCTAATGAAAAGGGTAATTTGAGTCGAGAGTTTTATTACAATGAAATAATAGAGGTGTAATTAAATAGAGATTGTATGATTATTGTAATATGGGAAAAATTATCATTTTGAGGTATAGAAAATAATTAATTGGATGAATTGTAAGTCTTTTTTAAACTGTTGTACGACACGTAGTAACTTATTATCATACAATAATTGGGTTTGTTTTAGAAAAAGGTGAATGCTAACGAGAGTCGATGATTTTGAATTTCCACATAATTTAAAAATGTAAATTTCTGAAACCCTTGATTTAAAAAAAAAACATTGACTGAAGGTTGAGGCAATTTTTTTTCTAACATCGGAAACTCATCAATGTTCCCTTTGGGTAGAGATGACAAGTTAGGATCGTTAGGAAGGGGCATCACAAGGACGACCTTGTCAGTAGTAAAGTGTGATGTTCGCTGATAACGAACCATTCATAATATGCACAGCTTGAGGGTACAAGAGTTAATGATGAAACAAAAATGAAGTTTCATCAATTTTCAACGGTATCGTTTTTCAATACGCGAAAAAGTTTGACGTGGCTTCAAATACATTTATAATTGTCGTCATTTGCCTCAGTTATTCATTTTCTCGAATAGTGAATTCGTCAATTCATCAACAAATTTGTCGAGCAAATGAAAAAGAAACTTTCCATTTTATATCGGGAAGTAAATTTAGACAATAGAGATCGATTCAATCAATCGATTAATTGAAAGGCGAAAGGCCACAAATAAAA
Organism: Brachyptera risi; assembly: GCA_964007535.1. NCBI lineage: Eukaryota > Metazoa > Arthropoda > Insecta > Plecoptera > Taeniopterygidae > Brachyptera > Brachyptera risi. Next base: position 21,235,522 of record OZ023336.1, read on the forward strand.
CAACGTGCCACGTGTATATATATACGTGACTCGGCATTGCATCAAAAACATCAATAATCATCGGCAATTTCAAATTTGTCAACAAATTCAACTACCAAGTCAACACACAACTTTCGATTTCATGCAGGTAAGTCTATTTAGACAAAAGATATCGATCAATCAATCGATTAATTGATCGGCGAAAGGCCACCAATAAAATAACATGTCTCTTATATGTGAGGCGTGAGGTAAGCAACGTACACGTTCGATTTAATTCAAATCGCACGGCTTCCTTTATACACAACAATGGTAAACAGAAAGTGTTTTCTCAACGAAACGATTCAAGAAGGCAGTGGTTTTCACAAATCAAAGAATCGAACAATAGTCGCGATGTTTTCACAGTCAATGTCACTGTCGCCAACTGTTTAGCGAAAATGAAAGTAAAACTTCATTTTTGTTTCCTTTCGACGGGAATTGAATGGAGTGAATGAGTGAATAAGATTGAGATGTATTATAAGATTGACTAACAATGCACTTTAAGCTCTCTAAAGTCGGGATAAGAAGTCGGCGGGATTTAACAGCAGCATGTGAAATGTTTTTAATATGTGTTCGAAATGGAATAATATTTTATAGAAATGCTGACGTCATGTTATAATGGTTTAAAGACGGAGTAATTACCATTTATCAATGCCAACATACTAACGAGAAAAGTCATTGCGAATTAAGCTGTTTTTAGACATGTGGAAAGCTCCATTTGTGGGAAGGTTGGTAATTTGTTTTGATAGATGTTTATCTTTATTTTTTATATCATTGTGAGTGTAGATTTTTCAGTTTGAAATTGTATTAAGTTGTCATCCCTTCAAAATAAGATGATTTTAATCACTTTTTGTGTACTTCTTTCTGCTAAAATTTATTTGTTAATATATTCGAAGTGAACTTTTTGATGTACATCAATAATTACTTAGAAGTTCCATGGATGACACATCAAATTTTTGTTCCATAATTATTTTTATTATAACATGTGAGACTTAAAACAAAGTCATTGTTCTCCAATAAATTCTAAGGATGACAAGGTAGGATCGTTTGGACGGACCATCACAAGGGCGATTTCATCATCCCGAAAGAAATAATAATCACAATTTATAGATCATTGTACAGAATGTGAATAGTAAATTAATATGTTCAAGGATAATGTTAAGCTAAATAGAAATATATCTTTGATAAGATTGTTCCATATTGTTCGTGGTAAACAAATGCAAATTGCCTATGCAAGAAAATAATATCAACTGTTTTTACCTAATAAATAAGCATAAATAAGAATAAAACATACAATACTGTACAATTAATGAGATTTAGTATGAACAACAGCGCTTGGAAATTGCAATATCGGTAGTAAAATGATTTTATATGTTTGTATTAACCTTAATGCATAAAGTTCAAACTTAGCATATTTATTGTATATCTTGTCGTAAAAAACGAGTAATACATGGAAACATTCAATCATTTTCATGTTCAATTATAAACACAATTAATAATCATTATATACACTTTATAATCACACAGGATTTATTCTTGAAGATTGGATTAAATTTCATACTTCAAATGTTTCTGATAATTATATTATATGGCACTGATTATATGGCCCTTTGTTGTCAACAATGCAAGTTGTACCGCAGTGCCTTCCAGATACTTTGATGTCATTTCTTACAATAAAAATGTGAATGAATGTTAAAATATAATAAATATATAACTTGATTTGTTTTTCATAATTTTGATCTTGAACCACATGCAGTTTTATTGGTGTTGCGTTTTTATGTTTATGACATGTTACAATAATGTTTTCAATGTTAATGTACAAAAAAAGACTGGCTTCAAAAAGAAGAAGCTATATTTAATAAATGCATAATAATAATAATAATAATAATCAAGCTGAAGTGATATGTGAATAAATGTGCTATATTTTCGAGGTCACTGAAAGAAATAAACCCCTAATGAGTGTTATTTGAATGCCAGGCCTACAGATGGCCTACATTTCATCACAAGAATGATATCCCAACACAAACAATTACATTTATCTCTTTTGTTTACAATCCAAGATGTATACCAGGCTTGCTTGTGGTCACGAGAGATGGAGGCTCGAACCACTCGTGCGCTAGTGGTGTGGGATAGAAGGAACGGTCGCTCGGAACCGTCTACCAAATTATTGTTCTCTCGGACTAGATAGTGTAATTAATACAATTATACGATCGTCTATATGTCACTGACGCTCGCGATGTCCGGTTGCTTAATTTCATGAGAACAATCAGAATATTCTGAGAGATCCGAATCTCGACTCACAACAAAGAAGATTATTTCCTCCAATAGAAATGACTGAATTGTTCAATATATTATCGAACAAATTTGTAAACTATATTTACAGTTTGTAGTATGAGGCACATTATCTACTTCTGATGAAATGTATATGGATATATATGTATATGTATATGTGATGGACTCTATAAATGTACTCATAATTTACTTTTATCCCCGTCCGAACGAACCTACATTGCCGTCTGTCTACACAATGACATTGATAAAAGTTTTAAATGTTAATAATAATTATATAATTTGACTGTTCAGTGTGTTTATTTTGTATGTAAAAAAAGTGATAAAAATAAAAAAATAATAATAATAATAAATAATAAGGAAAATTTCAGTATCACCCAATCTAAGCTTTCAAACTAGCTACCATTTATTTAAACGTTGCCAAATAGAATCAAATAGTAACTGACTGATGTAAGCTAAAACAATTCCGCTTAACACGCCATTACAGGAAATACGTTTGACATTTAATCCGTGAGCAATAAAAAGCGGTACTTGTAATAGTCCTTGACATTCGTTCTTCATTAATTCCCTGTGCCTTCTCAACAGTAATTGTGTTCGTTAATTACAGGTACAGTTAGAAGGCAGTGTCACATCCGGGCACTGAGACCACCTCTTCACATCCAAGACGCCGTGCCTCCATTGTTACCAAACGATCGCAAATTAACACTTTACCACGATGTAGTCATGACAACATATACTGTATCATTATATAAAGAATAATATTTATATTAAGTTCAACGACGCACAGTAATGATAACTATAAGATCTATTGGCGTAATATAAAGAAGTTGTACGCACTCTCTCAATAACAACATGGTCAGTATTTGTGACTTCTTGTGGACAAATCAGAGCCAAAGATCAGTGATTTAGCAACTGCCTTGTGATGTAGATGTAGATTTGAGTGGCTACGGTACCGGTGGCATTGTTGAACTCACAAAATCTATCATTCTCGTGCAAAACAAATGGCACTGCCGAAATGGTTTTCTACTGAGCCGTGAATAGTTCGATATAAAAGTGTCCATTGCGCTAGCAGCAAGTTGAACTGGACGAAGATTTTGTCCCCTAAAATACTTCACTCTGGAGAAGCGAGTGGGAAGAGGGTACACCTTCTTCATAAAACTATAGGCAAATGTAGCATAGGCCTATGCGTTGTAAGATGAGCATTAAATCTATACTAGGAAAACGCCATATATGCGTTGTTAGACGAGCGGATAGTAATAGTATGTCGACTTTTTTGCCAAACTTTTGCCTACATTCTCCAATTGGGTGACATTCAAGTTAAAAATGGGTAAAAAATGCTTCGAGTGGTACCAATTTAGCACATTTTATGGGTCTTCTTCGAAATGGCTCACCCGATCAAGCTGAAAGTTTTCAGAAATGTGTATCATAATGTAACTCAACTTCACGCAAAATTTCATTTTTGGGGGGAAAATAATTTTTTTTTTTTTTGAAATTTCTAGAATTCATAAAAAAAAGTTATCATACGATAATGATACACAACTGTAAAACTATACAGATCTAAGTTAGATGAGGAACAATAATGAAAAAAAGTTTGAAGTTGATAGCTGTAGCCGTTTGACCTGTGGAGAACCGACAAAAAAACATGAAAAAAAAAACATAAAAACGAACACCATTTTTTTTCAGTATGTCAAATTGAATCCTCGCTAAAGCTCGTCTAATAAAGTATAATCGAAGCCTCGATAATCGATCGAAAACATGGTTCTGCTATCATTTCTATCTATTTGATCTATCCTTTTTTCCATCTATCTAATAGGTTCTATCACTACATCGTGTCCAAACTAAACCGTGTTTCACCCAACAAACGATTACCAATCGTTACCATAGCGATACAACGGATGAGAACCGAACCGAAGACTCTGGTTAGTGACCCACACAGCAACAATGAGTTACAACACACTTTAAGAACAACACATTGTTGCGGCCATGTCTTTGTTGCCGCCATCACACGATTCTTGCACGAAAACCAAACAGTTCCATGTCGGTCGTTGTCAGCAGTGAAAGAAGTGTGTCTTGTAAGGTGAAAGGTCACCGGCTCTTGGCCAAGCGTGCTGTTATCGGACGTCAGATCGACCAGGCGATGCATTAGCCGTGGGAAGATTCAGCTGCAATTAGGAACACAAACCTGGCCTTGCTTTCATTAGCGATCAACATCTATATCCACATTAACGGCAAAACGTTGGAACGAGTGGGAGTTTCGACACGCAAAACCCATCTCCAACATCTCCAAGATCGAACTGGCTGTTCGTCGGACCGGAAGTAGGTTTTGAGTTGGTTTCGTTTCAGATTAAAATAGTTTAGGAAGTTTGTTTGGTTTGGTTAGGTTAGTTAGTTTTGGTTATTTTGTATAGGTTAGGCACAATGAATTCGTTAAATTGGGTCATTTAGGTCAGTTTTGGTTGCGCAAAACAACAACCACCACAACAACAACAACAACAACAACAACAACAACAACGTCTGCATGTAGTGACAGAGACTGATATGTACCGATGCATAGAAGCTGCCCTCTAGCATCGCTCAAGCATTATTGTTTTCCACATTTTTTTCATGTTTGGTTCAACAACGTAGTATGATGATATCAAAGATCTATTAGCGTCGCTGAATGATGAATGAGATGGTGGGATGATGAAATGGAAAAAGTTTCGGCAGCCGGTAATCATCGGTATATGTGTGACCATATGCGGACGTTGTTGTTGTTGTTGTTGTTGTTGTTGTTGCTGTTGTTGTTGTTGGTGTTGGTGTTGTTGCGTCCAGCCTGAGTTGCCATTTTCTAATTGGTACATACAAGTATACCAAAGAAGTCAGTACAAATGAATCAACAATGGCAACTATTTCAAACTCACGGCCTTGTGAAAAATCGAACACCAACTCAGCTGATTCATATCTGGACTATCTTTCGACTGCGTAGTACATCTTCACTCGAATTGGACATTGTTAATTATTGTTTAAATAATAAGAGAAAGCAAGTCTGTTGTCTTTATCAGCGACAGCACGAAGACAAGAAACTGCGCTGGGTTCTTATCATGATGGGCTACAGGACTTTCACTCGGCCGTGTTATTGTGTGTCCCTCCCATCTGATACCAACTCGACTGCTAATTATAGATACACACAACTGAATTGTTTAAATTGCGTTTAAAGCAATTCGAACAGAGTGATATGAAGAGATGATATGGTATTATTTGTCAGTCTGATATATCTGCTTATTAAAAAATTTAGAAAATGATTTTGAAATGGAAAAATTGAAATTGAAAGGATGGACAGAATGTGAATGGAATTTGAAAATGGTTTTCAAATGATTGAAATTTGAAAATATGGTGGTATCAACTGAAATACCAATTATATATATATATATGTATATAAATATATATATATATATATATATATATATATATATATATATATATATAATATATATATATATATATATATATATATATATATATATATATATATATATATATATATAATATATACATATAATACATATATATATATATATATATATATATATATATATATATATATATATATATATATATATATACATATATATATATATATATATATATATATATATATGAATATATATATATATATATATACATATATATATATATATATATATATATATATATATATATATATATATATATGATATATATATATAATATATATATATATATATATATATATATATATATATATATACATACATATATATATATATATATATATATATATATATATATATACTATATATATATATATATAATAC
>OZ023336.1:21246658-21254158 GCA_964007535.1 Brachyptera risi
GTCAGCTTCTCGTAATCGTGTCGCCAGTCCAGTCTTACCACAACATCGCCGGATAGCCTACTTAATACCAACTCACTTACGTAAGAAAAAAGATAAATACACAGGTGTAAAATAGAATGAATGAATCATGAAACAGAAGAAACGTTTTCATTCAGGTTTCGAACGTTGGCAGATTTGCGATTCATTACAGTTCTAATTTTAAATAGTTTTTAATTTTGTTCGATTTTCGAGCATGATCATGCGTCATTATGTATTGTACACGGATTTGAAATAAATAGAGCATTCACTGTGAAATAATTTGATCATGCTGATATATTGGTTGAATTTGATACAATTAAGAAAAATCTAATGAAAAAACAATTCAATAATAATTTGAATTCAAATAAGATATAATAATGATGATGATAATAATTGTTTATTGGCAGTTATACAAGTGATACAAGTTGTGCTTCGTCGTATAAAGACAGGTTTCAAGTGACAGCTCGATGATTTTCCATAGCGTAATTTGCATGCACTCATTTATATGAGTTAAATGAGGCAATTAAATGATGGGATGGAAAGCTATTCTGATAGGTTATTTCTGGGTAGCAGGAAGGAGTCAGTCGTGGCCTATTTTTAGGGAACCATTCCAGTATTGACCTGAACGACAGAGGAAAACGACGAGAAGATCGGTCGATCATGTCGGGAATCGAACCCCGGTCTCCTGAATGACGGCCCACCCGACCACACGTCACAGTATGAAAATTAAAATTTAAATAAAATCTCATTTAATCAAGAACGGTCAAGAACTAATCAAGGATTAAGAAAGGGAAAATAATAATTGTCAAAGACTCTTTTGTGTGCTCAAGACATCCTCAACTTACTAACTGGTGTATCATAGGTTTTTCAATTTATCAGTACACAATTTGGTTCATCAGCTAGAGAGAAAGAGAGAGAGAGAGAGAGAGAGAGCAGAGAGAGAGAGAGAGAGAGAGAGAGAGAGAGAGAGAGAGAGAGAGAGGTAAGCAGTCAAATGTGCAATCTAGTTCACTAACTCATCCAGATTTTTTTTTTCAATCTCATAGTGATCAGAATATTTTCGAAGTGCATTTATGATGTGAAAACTGATACACATTTCTACAATGTTAATTCACAAATTCATGATTTTCGATTGGCATTTTGGCTCATTCACTGTTCTTAATTCAAATCATTGACAGGCTGTCTGCCAACATTACAAACATGATCAACAATACAAATTTGTGAAAAGGTTCCAATAACTCATAGATCAAACAAAACAAAAAATTCGGGAAAAAAACATTAAACAATAAATAGCAATAAAATAGATATCAAGACAGCCAATAAAAGGAAAACTAATCTCAACAAGTATAAAATCTTAATGATGATCTACATTGATTAGAAAGGCTTCAAAATATATCACGTTTCAATTATTTCTCAAGTTGGTATTGGTATAACAGACAATAATCATTGATTCACAATACCACTGCCTTCTTGACTCACTCCATCTCATTCGAACGAAGTGAGAGAAATAAGAGAAATGAGAGGGCGGTGACAATTACACAATGTGTTTTCATTTGTCGTAATAGATACATCTCAATTCCAATCGACCACAATAAACAGAACAAAATCTCTAGAAAAAAAACAAACTATCCTTCATCTGGGAGACTTCTATATTCAAATGAAAGTGATGAATACAATGTATACTTAAGTAATAATATACAAATGTATTTAGTGAAATGTATCAGTACTGATTTTTTTTTCATCTGTCTCAATTGTGTCGTCTAAATTAGCAATTTGACATCGAATAAGTTACACATTTACTTTTGAAAAAGGTATGATTGTTACGTTTTGATAGAAAAAGATCTGAAAGAGTTCTTTACCTTTTGTTTAATTAAAATCAGATATTTAGAAAGTACACCTGTTCAGTGATGTGACTGTAGTAGAAGCACTCGTAACTTTCGTTCATTTGTGTTTATAGTAAACAATTAACTGTGGAGTTAATTATCATTTATTTATTCAAATGACGGCATATAAATGAAAAGGAAACTTACTTTATTTTTTTCAAATCTAATTACAAGATCGCGCGGAAGAATGATGTGTGAAAAATTAAAAGTACTTTTGTTTTTATTACGTGGCAAAAAAAAAATTGCATTATTTTCATCACATAGAAATGAATAAATTACATTGAAAAGGTTTTTATATAGCATGTGTATGTATATATATACACCAACTTTTGACAACCTATCTTGTTTACGAGAATGCAATTAGTGGTAGACTGTTTTCACTTCTTGTTCAGTTGTATTCATATACAAGAGAAAAAAAATTAAATTATGCGCTTTTATAAAAACTAAATAAGAAGTTCAAAGATAATTTACTGGAGAGCGGTATTTGAAGGCTTTAGAGAGATCTATGTATACATCTTTTCTTTCGATGACGGACTGACTAACAAGAAATTGTCTCACATAACCCGGCACCTCTACACATGTTATATGGAGTGACCTCATCACAAGGAACGTCTTTCATTGTTGCCAACATACACGAAAAAATAAAAATCTACAATAACCATGAAAATTAAAGTCTATGAAATAATCGAACGCGATCAGAAAGATGGTAGATGATTGTTAGGTTACCATAGCAACTAGAAAAGTTAAGGATGAACAAACCAATATTAATGTTTTGATTCGTATGAAAAAACTAAGGTTACATACTTGACCACATTTTTTGTGTGACTGCAGCATGCTCATTTCATTGTTCAGTCAAACCAACATCGAATTACAATATATATATATATATATATATATATATATATATATATATATATATATATATATATATATATATATGAATAAATATATATATATATATATATATATATATATATATATATATATATATATTTATTATATATATATATATATATATATTATATATATATATATATATATAAATGTGAGTGTGTTTAAAATTCAAATGAGTCTAAAAACGCACAGGGCAGATGGCAAAGGTTTATTGGCGTCGGTAGATGACATATAACATCGTGGGGTGATGAGATGAAAGGTTATTTCATTTGGTGTTTTTGGATAATGGGAAGGAGTTGGTCGTGGTCTGTTACTAAGAAATCATTGTCAGGATGGTCGACCATGGCGGGAATCGAATCCCAGTCTCCTGAATGACGGTTTAGAGTGCTAGCCACTTGACCAATCGTCTCAGTTTTGATTCATTAATCGGTCAAGTACACACCACGATTCATATTTTATCACGTACATTCATAATTATTACATGAATGTCAGCGATTCTGCTTCAATGATTTTAATTAAACTGATGAATTATGTAATTCAATATTATCAATTCAGTTCCAATTGCCTCGATATTATTTAGTCTAAATGCCAGACGCACTGCTACAACCATACAATGGTACCGATCGGGCGTCCCCCCCTATCCCCTACCATTATCGCGCTGTCGTTTCGAGAACGCGCGGATCTGATAGCCATCGAGTGTAAATCAAAGGCGACGCGAAGGTCGGTAAAGAAGTTTTTATCGACAAATCGTACGAATAGCGTGACGCCTCGACGCTCCACTGAACACCGCGTTAATTATCACGTGCAAGCTATTCATACGTCTGTGCTACAACCAATAGGAGAACGCGAGATAAGGAAGTGGGAAACGACGAGTATAACTTCAATTATGTTCAATATAAGAATGGGTCCCCCAAATTATCTACTTTTGAACGAGAATAAAATATAATTCAGTTCAATTTCAAATCATTTTAATCTAGCTTTTTCATATACATACATATAGAGATACAACACCAATAAAATATACAAGAAATAATAATGATATATATAGTGACGTAGAATCATCAGTAACAGTAGCAAATAGTATCAGATTCTATATTCTAGTATCAAATTCTAGTGTCAAAACTATATCCAACAATGATGTAAATGGTATCAACTATAGACAAAAAAAAATATTTTTGATCATTTGTTAGGCCTACTTATCTCAATTATGTAGCTATATTTCAAAAATTCAGATTGAAATTCTGAATTTTGAATATATATTCGATGTTTTATTCCACACTGGAAAATTATAATATAGACCTACGGCAATTTCTAATGATATATTTGACTGAAATTTGATATCATAATAATTGAATGATTACGAGAGTAAAAAAAGTATTGAATATTCAATTATTGGTTACAAGACCGCCTCGAAGTCTTAAAACCTCTTCAAAACGAGTCAAAACGGGGTGATAATTCATCCTCAGCCTTTGATTGGGAAATGATGATGATATCAACAATTCGATGTTCGCAATAGATTTCTCTTGTGAAAATAACTTATACTCATTTGTATTTGGTTTAACGACGCATCTTGATAATAGCTAAGATCTATTGGCGTCGGTGAATGATGAACATGATGACGGAAAGATGAGATGAAAGGTTGAATAATCATGTGTTTCGGACAGTGGTAAATAAGCCTGTTTTTTAGGAAACATTTTTACCGACACAATAAATTTGCCACCGATATCCTGAACTTTGGAGCGGGGCCGGGATTCACAAGGAGTCCTATCTTTAGGACGTCGTAAGTTGGGACCATTTTTACTGAGTTAGGACCAATATTGGTCTCAAGTTGGGGCCATTTTACTGAGTTATGACAAATATTGGTCCTAACTTGAGACGTCTTAAGAACCAGACTCTTTGTGAATCCCGGCCCAGTTCTATTCAACTTGAACACCTTGTTTAACGAATGATAAAATTTATCCAATCAAGCTAAATATCAATGGCGGTGAAAAAAATAGGTTAACGAAGGTTGGCCACCAGTTAATCTGCTAATTATCGCTTAATCATCACATTTATCTGTGAACCCTGTTCGACCGGATACCGGAACAGGCTGGACACTATTGATTATCTCCATGGTCACGTGTTCATTTCCAATAATTGAATCACTATTAAATATTATCGATACTCGAAATATCGGCGCCCAAAATGATGATATATTTCATTATGTTCAGTAGGACCCGGCACCTCCACCAAAACAAACAACAGAAATTCCGTTGTCTAGTGAATATCAGGTTTACAAACATATCCAGGTAGACAGTATAGTTATTCGATGTGGGTAATATATGAGCTTTTGAGACAAGAAGATAAAATAGCCTGAAATCTCGGTTAGAAAAATGAAACAAAATTAATTAATTCCAGAAAATCATTAATTTCAAAACAATTGCAATAAATATATATGAGTTTTCCGCGACAAATACGTGAAATTACCTGAAATCTATATTAGAAAGAAAATGAATAAACCAATTTCAGAAAATCATCAATTTCAAAAACGATTCCAACCAAAAAAAGTATTCGACAACTCTTCATCAATCAAACTATTTATAACAAAAGTATTAGAAATTAGTTAGACTCAAGTTTGTTATTATTGAGATTGAAATTATAGGAATAGAAAATAATGAAAAAATGTGATATCATATGTGCCACCGAGTTTGTGAAAAATTCAATGCATAAATGAAAATATCATTCATTCAACAGGAATTCGATTCGATTCGAATTTCACATTAGTGAATTATTTCTTAAATTGAACCTGTCACAACATTGTATGTCGACGTGATTCTATATCAAATCAACACGCCCATCTTTATATAAACGATCGTACGAATAGCTTGAGGTTACGCACGTAACCTTTGGTGCGTAAATTATTGTTATTATCGTACCCTGCCGGCGGGTATGAGCGACGAGCCGAAACAATCTCAAAACTAACTGAAAACAAAACACTATCAAAAGGTGTAGACAAAAAAAAAACGACAGAACTCGGTGAATATAATTTCAACCTTGACTATAATTCAGGGCACTTAATCAGTGGAAATATTCGTATTTTGTCATCTTAGCAATGAGTGTGCAATCGAACGCGATTATGAACGACCTCCGTAAATCTCTGCTCTACTGATACATGGTAATGTGCTAGGCGATTAGCTTCCTTCCGGTCGCGAACAAACAAAATATGTCAATATCTGAGCTGCTAGGATATTGTAATTTTTTTTTAATATTAGTTTTTAACGACGCACTGTAATGATTACTGAGATATATTGGCGTCAGATGAATGATTAATGAGATGATGGGATGATGAGATGAAGGTTTTATGGGTAATGGAAAGGATAGTGGGAAGGAAGCGGTCGTGGCCTATATTGTGTGAACCATCCCGGCATTAGTCTAGACAACAGAGGGAAACCACGAAAAACCTCTGTAAAGATGGATGTTAGCGGGGATCGAACCGGGTCCGACGTGCCCACTACCTCCCGGGTCACATGGAACAAGTGCGTTAACCACTCAGCTACCTGTGCCGGTGTAATTGTTTGGAAGAAGGGGAAAATAAAGAAATAAAAGCAGGGAGACGAAAAAAAATAGTAAAATTATAGATGATCAGAATTATCTACGGCGAAAAATGATGGGTCACAGACAACGCAGTGCAGTGCTGGTGTTGAAGTTCAGTAGTTTTAAATAATTGAAATGGTGTGGTAAGATCGCCCTTGTGGTGCCCCGTCCAAACGATCCTATCTTTCATCCATAGCATTGATTGGGGAACTATGATTTTGTATCAAGTTTCGATGTTATTAAAAAAAACATTGGTTATTGAAATTGAAGAAAGGCCTGAATACATATTGAAACAATAATTGTGAGAAATATTTTTTTCGTTTTATTTCTATCGAAACTCATTTTATTCTCACCTTCTAGACACTTTACAATTTTTATTTTCATGATTTTTCAATAAAGATAAGTCCACATGGATACAATTCTCTGTGCGTGGGCTGAAACTTTGAAAATACTCAACAAAATATCCTAGACACAAAGATACAAATGATACAAAGAGTACACAAGGAAGAACAAAGAAAGATTCAGGGAAACCCAGTCTCAATGAACGAGACGGCAAAGGCGAGAAATGTAAATTAGAAATGAATTATTACAATAGTAAAGCTGAATTTAAATGAACGAATCAGATGAATAATATACAAAACTGGAAAATGAAGTTTGGGATCGATTCAATCTCGTAGATTCCTTTTACCAACAAAACATGAGTGAAGGAATTAAATTATATTTATCATGATTCAATATTGAAATATTAAATATTCATTTCAATCATTTTCAGTCTTAATTATAATTTTCGCATTCATTTGAATAAACTGTACATCTATTCCCAGTCTTCCACATGAATTATATTAAACCAATTATTTCCCAGGGGTTGGTAAGATGAATGTGTGATCATAGATATATTACCGAGATACGTTACTCAACGTCAAGAGTCCACGGAAGTCTATTTAGAGAAATATCAGTTTCTTGGTGATAACTTTTGAAAGGTATGAGATATCAAAATTATAATACACGAGACACACAGATAATTATTATAGCTTCAAGATAATATAAGTTATAACTATTCAAGTCATGTCGCATAACTGTCAAGAGTCGACAGCTAAAAATAACACATTTTTTAGCTGTATATGCTCGACAG
>OZ023336.1:21259158-21349158 GCA_964007535.1 Brachyptera risi
AAAGCTAACACGCCTAGCATACCTGCAACCTCTTCAATACATTCGAAAAAACATCTCCAATATGATCAGAACCTCCCGGTTTGTAAAATGTAGGCGCGAAACCCCCGACCGCTTATGCTTCAAGATAATAAGAGACGCGCGGTCTAGCCTTCACGCCTTGATTGAGTTATTATAGCCTAATCGGAAGGTTAAACAACATTCGATTGTTACAGTGACGTCATTACAAGGGGGTGGCTACATTCTTCACCCCTGAGGGGGCGGTTCAGCCTCTCCACGGCGGCCGGATCTCGACTTGCTGCTGAGACACTGTGCTTGTAAGCGCGAGGCTTGATTTACGTGCTGGACCGAATTTCCTGACTCGTCAAGGATTTCCACTTCGAGTTATGGACGAGAACCGAATATTCTGAAATACTTTCACTTAAGGGTCATCCCAACCCTGAAACTGGATCTTAAAGTCTAATAGTCGTTTGGTCAGCAGAGTCAAAAAGTAATTTTGAAATTAATTCTACATTGGAGAAATTTGAGTCAAGCTTTATTGAACATGTGTTTTCTTGAATTGAAATTGCATCAGAAACAATGTCATATTTTTTTGGCCGAAATTACAGCGCTTTAATGAAATATTAAGTTGCGATTTTGACTTCATTTTGGTGTGAATTGAACTATTTCTCCTCTTAAAATGAGTGTGATTCTCAAATGAGAACGGGTACCCATATTTATTTTTGCATAATTCTATTCGTAATATCTTCATCTACATAAAAAATAGTTTTTTGATTGAATATCATTACTTTGAGTGTATTTTAATTATCTGTTGAATAATAAAAACGCATGAAATTTGAAGGTTGCGTGTTGAATGATAGGGAAACATGCAGTATTTGAATTGATATAACTCAACATTTATCCCGGTTAGCCTATCATCTGTTTGGATATTATTATCGAGCACATCAAAACGAATCGACTGACAAAAACTCACGTTTTTTTCATGACCATGAGGTAATGGAGGTTAGACCTTAATGAATGATGACTATATTTATTTCCCTATAATTTCACAGAAATCATCATCTCAATTTCAAAAATTGTAATTCGTTCATTTATCATTCAGGACCCGACCCTTTTTCCGAGTGACGTAGTCATTACTCGATTATATTTATGTGTCTATACAGAATCAGTGAGAACCTACGTCATGACTCATGGTCTCTGGAGAACAAAAAAATTAATCATATTTCTGAAATTGAGATGATGATTTCTAGTTTTCTCTAAATTTAGGGAAAATGAATATCGTCATTTTTCAGTAGAATCTAGTTTCAGGGTTGTGTGATGTACTTTGGATGCTTTATTTGTTTGACGACCCCAAAAACAGCCGAGTTATTTAGGGCTACGAATGAGATATAATGTGTGATAACTTTTAAAACTCATGCCATACGTGGGGTTTCAAATTTCAATATGCTAATTTCTGGTGCTGAATTTCTCTTGATAGAATCTACCAATATCGAGTCCTGTTTCTTTTCCAACTTCTTCCACCTCACTCTCTCCTTCTATCCCTCGTTCTATTCATACTTGATTCCCTCTTTATCTCTCTCTTCCCACCACCTCCAATCTTCTACTTATCACCACTTTTTCACTCACTGCCCCATTGCTTAAATAAGCAAGCCCTCCTGCTGAGATAATAATCTGGGAAATATATAAAAACAAAGCCTTCTTCTTACTGTATAAGTCACCATTTTTCATTTCCATATCAACTTTTATTAAATTAAACGTCGTCATTGCTTTCTCACGGACGAAGATTCGATACAGTTCCATGACAACGAATTCTAATTAATAATTTTACTAAATACGATTTTTTGTTCGACATTTTATTAGTACGAATGTATTTATACGAAGGTACCGGAAACCGGATGACCTTAATTTGTGCGCAAACTCAGAACAGATGTTGCAAATTGGGAAAGAGAAACCCTATCATAAAGAAGATGCCCCCAAATGTTGGAAATATAATATATGGATTTATTAAAATTATAAACAATTGCATATAGAATGTTCGAAGGCTATTGTTAAAAGATAGAAAAAACAGTCGATCGGTAGATTGCTATATAGATTCACAGAAAGCGAAAATAGCAAAATATAATATATATATATACGTTGTTCTAAATACGTGATTTCTGAATGTTAGAAATACATGATTGCTAATGTTAATAGATAGAAAAGACAACCGCTCGGTATATCACATTTATAATGATATGAAGAAAGTGCAAAATAATCGGTTTTAAATATTCAACTCCCCCGAATATAAATACAAAAACACAATGATTATCAAAAACGTTAACATTCTGCAATATAATAACACACACATATACCCATAGCCAATCAGATGTGTTTTCTATTCCACTAACACGAGCTATCGACCAATAAGATGAGTGTTTAACCTAGATTTCTCAGTCGAGAGATCAGAGATAAAATGAACCGCGGTTTGATGTACGAGACGAGATCGATATGAGGAAGCTGTGCGAAGGATACGGGTTCGAGTCCCGTAGAAGGCATTTCACTGTCATTCAACTAATCATCATGTATAGTGTTAAGTGACCTAGTCGTTGACGGGTCGTTGGTCATCGTGCTGTTGGGATTTATGTACGATTGGATTGTTTATTATAACCTGGGATGATGGTTCACTAACTGATGTATGTTAAATAAGTTGGCATTATAATTGATTGAGTTCTTTGTAGTGCCACGTCCGAACGATCCTACCTTGTCGTAATTAATATTAATTCAAGAACAAACATTGTGTGTCAAGTTTATCATGTTATAATGAAATATTGATAACTGTTTATGGTATGATTTTGAGTATACGAATCACGCTACTTGAAAAAAGGTGAGAAAAATATCGCGAAATGAAAATATTAGGACTATGTTATTACTCTATTGAAAATTAAAGTAAAATGCATGTCAACATAAGAGAGTTACAACTGCCCTCCCTAATATAATATACCCTTTAACCCTAATATGAAACTACATTTCGAGATCCTATTTATTAAGGATTTCGACGATCACAAGAAAAAAAATCATGTCTACAAAATTCGTACTTTCAATATAGTTCGGTATCGATTTAAAAAAAAAAAACTTCGCATTCAAACGTTTACAATACATTAACTTTAAACTGTTCAGCTAAACTATCTAAACACCGTATCGTTTAACCCAACATGTTTAACCCCTATTTCTTGATCCCACCGCCAGCGTGATACCATCACAACGTGATCGTGCTGGCAGTGTGTCGAGATATATCGCAAGTCGAGCGATCGAGCTATCGCACGGCAGATCGAACATGACATATAATATCAGTCGACTCGTCCCTACTTGGTCGGTATAAGGCGAACAAGGCAGCGGGTTTTATTGGCGGAATACCGGTTATATTGGAGTAAAAAAACTTTGAATGAAATGAGATGAAAAAAATGTATGAGTATACCAGCATAGATATTTACATACATGAAGGTATGTATTGGTCTATTTAATTTATTCCTTAAGGCTGTATGCATCTATCTGGAAATGAGAAAATCTACTCCTGACAAATAAATAGATTTTGAGTTAACTAACGCAGAACCATTGGGGTGAATTGATAGTAAACTGACAAAAAAGGGATTTTTTTGTCCCGTTTTTCCCTGTGTACCGGCAAAATAACAAAGAACGCTCGTTGCATGTAGGAATTCTACAAAAATGATTTTAAAATTTTGAAACTTGCATAATTTACTGTTCACAGTAATGGGCAAGCCATCATATGATTAGAATTTTCAAAAGTCTTGCCGTTCTATTGATACAGATTCATTCGGAATCCGATTAAATGTTGTGAAAATTTCTTGACAACTTCAACGTCGATAAACCTAATAATCAAACGGAAAGACTTATGAAAATTACAACCATCTAATTAACATGCTCATTAGTTTGAACATCAACTTTGACAAGTTTAAAGTGCTTACAATTATCGCTGTTGAATTCCCGTATTGAACGATCATTTTCATTTATATTGCCGGTACACGGAAAAAACGTGTTAAAATATAGAGAATTATTGTTTTCATCAGTTTAATATCAATTCATCACAATGGTTCCGCACGAGTTGATTTGGAATGAAGTTATTTGTAAGAAGTAGTTTTTTTCTCATTTTTAGATGAATGAATAGCCTTAATTAATATCAGAGGTATGCGTCTGAAGAATATATACTATTTTTTTAGGTGTATACACTTGAGTATTTCGTGGTTACATGATAAACATTCAACAGGCAGCAGGTAGGTTTTTTGAAACGCTCGAAGTAATCCACAGTATAGATGAATGTAGAGTAAGCAAACAGAATATTTTCCCCTCTCGATACTTATACTTACAAGCTCGTCTAACAATGCACATCCTGTCTTTTCCTAGTTTCATTCAAGTTAACCTTTCTGTTGGGTTTAATCACACGTGTTAACCGTGCGATTGACGTCAGCTGATTAACCGATAACTCTTAGCACATCAAGTCTAATGGAGTGATTAACGCGGGACGTGATGTAAGTAAACTGTGCTGAATGGTAACAAACTGTAACTTATATCCGATCGCCTCGCAAGACGGTTCAGAAGATGAACAAAACAAACAAACCAACAAACAAACAAATCAAAAAAAGTTGATGAATGAATGAATGCAAGTTTTATGTTTGATATTTCATACTTTGCTGAAAGTTATCATGGGAGTTTCATTTTCGAACTAGATCAGCGAAATGAAGACTCAATTTCGAAAAACTCGAAACTCTACTCGAAAAATTTCGCAAAACTCTCTACTCGAAAAAAAACGTACGGTACCGTACATTTTGTTTTCGCGCTCCACAGGTCAACCGAAAGTAGAAATTCAGTTGCAATCGAGTGCCATCATCTGATTCAATACTGTATAGTTCAGAAGCGCAATCGGTCGCACCACTTATGAGAAAATTAATTTCAAAGTTTTTGAAAATCCGATGAGAATAACCCAGAGGAGAAAATTTGAAAAGAATATTTCTTTCAAATGAATTCCAATTTTCAATGAATTTTATTATATATTAAATTGATGACGAAGCACACATTATTCCAAAGTTTGACATAAATCGGATCAGCCGTTTTGGTAAAAACAAAATCATGATGCAATTTTCTTACGTCAATCAAAGTTATTGAGAAACCCATTAGAAATTAAGGCAACAGGTATAACCAATTGAATTGTAGATCGATTAAAAAAGGTGGTGAATAAAACAGGAAGGCACTCACATCACTGTGTGGAACTTGAGGTGCATATATAGCTTCCCAACACATTTCATATAAATATGACTGTATCACTCATCCAACACCGCATGTGTTGCGTTTTCCTAGTGAAATATCGACTCCTATGTTCTCTTAAAAGATGTGAGGAGAGTTGTCGACTGGACGTATCAGTGGGTAATCGAGATGGCGGTGAGGCGAAACAATTACCAAAGGAACAAAAAAAAAACAATCAGATGAATTATAAATAACTCCGGTATTCGGATGTGTTTTTGTGGTTTTTGATGGACGATTTTTTTTTTGTATAGCCAATCACAAAACGCTTAGAGAAATCGAGAATATAAGAAAAAAAATTTGGAAGATTGAAAATTGGATTGGAAAACTTTTAAACACGATTTTGCGAAGTAATTTCCGAAGAATTTCCAAGTACTTGACCATGGAATTGATATTACATCGAATATTTATGAATGATTAGTGTAAAGGTGAATAATTATTATCAGGATTTTAATTAAGTTGGGCCTATTAGGTACATTTTTGAAGTGTGATGAGATCGCTTTTGTGGTGGGGGTACGAACGATTCTATCTTTCATCCATGGCCTCAATTGGGTAACAATGATTTTGTACCAAGATCAAATGTCAATATATATATATATATATATATATATATATATATATATATATATATATATATATATATATATATATATATATATATATATATATATATATATATATATATATATATATATATATACATTTATAGTTCTACAAGGCTTTCAAATTATTCTAGACATATTCATTTTTCTCGAGTGGAGTGATTGCAGATGAGTTTTGACGAACCAAATGAACATAACGCAGAAGTGCTTCCCTGACTTCACACGATGACGTCATTAGTCACGTGACATGATGCGAAAAAGTTTTACCTGCAACAGAGAGAGAGAGAAGATATGAGTATAAAACACAACTGAGAGAGGAGAGAATACAAGAAGTGTGGCAACTAAACCCACTCGTTGACCCCACATGTGACAGTCATTATGTTCTCTTATATACCGTTGTCATTGGAGAGTTTTTATTTGCATATATATATATATATATATATAACTGAGATGGGTGGTCGAGTGGCCAGCACATTGGATCGTCCAGACCAGACCAGAGTCCGATTCCTGTCATTGTTGACCATCCTGACAGGGTTTTTTCAAGATTTCCCTCTGTCGTTCAAGTCAATACTGGGATGGTTCCCCATCAACAGGTCACGACCGACTCCTACCCACTATTCAATGGCAATAACAGCTAATAAAATTGCCCTTCATTTCATCATCTCATTCAAGATTCACCGTCGCCAATAGATCTCAAGTCGTCACAACAGTACGTGCCATTACACCCAAGTTGAATGAATGGATATCTATTCACATATGTGCTCCAATTCCAATGTTCTCCAATGCAGCTACATCCGCCCGGAGAGAACCTGTCTTGCACCGACTGTCTGCCATCACGTGCTGGCCTGTCTAGTGACGTCACCTGCCCATGTACTGCGCATGCGCCTGACGCGTCACCACACACGGACAGGTTTAATGAGCAACAGGTGAGCTCAGTGGGCCGAGAAGAGCTCCGGGTTCGAGCCCCGATACTTTCCCTGATCGTGGTCCCCCATTGAGAAAACATGCCAAACTTGAAGAATCTAGATTGTGTATCTATATATATCATGTTTAATGATGCACGAATGAAATCAAATATATATACATATATATATTAAATATATATATATATATATATATATATATATATTAGAAAAAAAAAAAAAAATATATATATATATATATATATATATATATATATATATATATATATATATATATATATATGCTCAAAGTGATTGTTGTTAGCTTAACGACCCCACCAACAGCTACGTTAAACGGGAGTACGAATGAGCAGTTGATAATGACATGACGTCTACAAAAAGCCTATGCCTTATGCGGGACTTTGGACAGACACCCGACCTGACACTTCAGTTGTTAACGCAGTGCGATACTTGACTAAGCCACGACGGTGGCGTAACCGGCTTCAGAACTTCTTTGAAGATGTATATATATATATATATATATATATATATATATATATATATAAATATATATATTTATATATATATATATATATATATATATATATATTTATATATATATATATATATATATATATATATATATATATATATATATATATATATATATATATATATATATATATATATATATAATATATAATTATGAATTTTACTCAATAATATGTCAGATATGTTCAATAGGGTTGAGAAAGTATAGTTATGAAATCACTTAACACAATGAATCAACAATCGAATCAAGAAATATGGTCGGTCATAGAAGAGAAAATCATATCATAAAATAGCTTTACCAGTCACAGCCATCAGTCATCGTCATGTATCCCACGAATATAATATTACGAACACAAGAAGAAAGAGGGAGAGAAAGAGAAGGGAGGGGGGGAGGGGGGGGGAGGGGGAGGTGAGAAAATCAAGATGAGCAATGTTATTCATCTTGATGGTTTTATTACTTTAAATTATATAATTCGTTGACAGAAAGTAGTAAAAGTGAAAACAAGCTCTTTGGAATAAAATACGATCAGCGATACGATCTTCGGTAGAGGTACAGTCGAATAAATGTCACCGGATGAGATTTTCCTATCAAATCAACTTCCTGTATCGTAATTCATCTGCAAGTTTTCTTCCAGCATTTGTATTCTGATATTTTCAATTATTTTATACCATTGCATGCGCAGTAGTAAAGGGTGCGAACTGCTATCCACTATATTTCACGCACTGTAATGATGACTTGAGATCTATTGGCGTCGGTAAATGATGAGAGAGATAATGGATTAATGAATTTTTTTTATTCTTTTGTGTGTTTTTGACATTAGGAAAAGCCTGCTGTCAATGAGCTGCCCCAGAGTAGTCACTTCAACGATTAGGAAGATCTTCTATGGCGAGAATCGAACACCGGTCTCCTAAGCGAGGTAGCCATTTGTACACATTATACACAATATAAATAGTTTTAATGACGAGAAATTACATGATTTTAGTAGTGTGTCAATGGACCTGCATAATGTATTTAAAAAAATGCATATAGGCCTACGCAATATACGATTCAATTGAAATCAATTCAATTTTTCTTCACTCTGTAAAATGCATATACCGGTACTCAGGAAGTGAAGTAATATAATATATGTATATATATATATATATATATATAGTACAAAAAAGCGATATTATATATATTTTTGACAGGACTAGGTTACTGCCCTATTGACCTTCCATAAAACCATTAGTTGATAAAATGTAAATAAATTCATAATCTTTACTCTTTATAGAAGTCTTCTCAAGTCCATTATAGTTCCATGTCATACTGTATCTAGTTCATTATGTTCATTTCGAAAAGTTCATATTCGAATTTTGAATTACTTGCGGTAAGTCTATTGATTCGGCCTCTACCACTTGTGATATAATTATCACTCTCTGTAGAAAATTGGGAAAAATTGAGAATGTAAGCGGAATAATTCAAGAGATGTGTTCCAGTTTTGAATGGAGAAATTCCATCGAATCTCATTCACAACATTTATGGACATTTCCAACCCATCCAACACGTAATTGTAACTAACAACTGTTCATGGTCCAACAGTAAAGCTAATAACAGAACAGTTTTGACTTCATTCCGACTTCGCACTTCACGCCGCTTTCCCCGTCTCTGTCGACCATACAATTAAGAGCACATAGGAGTCGATTTAGTGAAATATCATTTTTTTTGTGATAACTTTTGAACGGTATGAGATATCGAAATCCTAATACGAAGGAAACACAGGTATCATTCATACCTTCGAGACGGTATAAGTAAAAAGTATTTGACCAGTGTCACATAATAATTATTGCCACACGTATGAAGCTAAACAAAAAATGTTCTAGCTATATACGCTTGACAATGATGACAATGAGTTAAATAGTTTCTAATTAATATCATATTGGAAGTATTCTAATTTGTTCAATTTGTCCAATTTTACTTATTAAAAGTTGTCCCATCTGACATTTCAACTTTCAATCCTCATTTTCATTTCGATTTTCATAATAAATTTGTTATTGAAATCAATGTAGGCCTATAATGTTATTTCAGTTAATTCTCTCTCGTTTTTGTCTAATTAATTGACCAATGTAGATGGGCGTGACTTATAGGAAGCAGGGGAAGTTTTAGCTACCCTGATTGGTTATTTCCCCATTTTCCCCTGCTTCACTGTCCACTTGATTGTTTTTATATTCCGTGACATCACGAGGGCGGACGATCTACAATGGTCAATTGTCAGTTGTCAATATGTATTATAGAATGCCAGTACATTCATTTTTTTTTATTGTTCACGACAAGTAGTTTATATTTGTTTAAATTATAGATAATAATGTAATATCGTATAGATAAGCCGGCTTAGCAGATTTTTTGAGAACGTTTACGTATTCACTATTTTTTTTTGTGTCAAAAACGGAAAAAAAACTTTGTTTCTACCTCATTAGTATTTTGATATCTCATACCGTTCAAAAGTTAACACAAAAAATATAGATATATATCGCTACGATTGTTCGACAATCGATCTCATCTCCAATCGATCAATCGACAGCGCGTCACGGTCAAGCGAGAGATGTGCAAGAACCAACACTGGGTCAGACGTGGTCATTGTTACAGCGTACATTGTTGCTATGTTGTTGATATGGACATTGTTGTGTCAGTGGGAACAAATACCACGTTTGTTGGTATTGACGGCAGTGGCCAACCGAATTAACTATTGCTGGCATATTGTTATCTGAAATGAGGTATGTGGGTTATGAGTGACAAATGAAGAACATGATCAACTTCATAAAAATACCTCTCACTATTTAGTTGGTTATCCATGAAGGCGAAAAAAAAAACTTTGGAATAATTTTAGAAAAAATGTTTCTTTTGCACATATTTATCTGTATTCGCGAAAGAAGAAGGAATCGAAAATTGTGAATACCTCAGAGATCACCTAATCTCGCTGTACAATTAGGCAAAACTCGAAGCTTTTGAAAGATGCAGTTGGGTATTTTATCATGTAACTTAATTGTGACGGCTTTGAAAATGTAACACCGAGACGTGTGACCGAGTGATTAATACACTGAGCCGTCATTCAGGAGAACGGGGTTTGATTACCGCCATGGTCGAAGATCCTGACAGGGGTTTTCAGTGGTTTCCCTCTGTCGTTCAAGTAGATACTAGGATGGTTCCTTAACAATAGACCACGACTGAATACTTTCCACTATCCGTAAAAAAACACACCTAATGCAATAACATATTTTAATCTCACCATCCCATAATCTCATGTATGATTTACCGACGCCAATAGATCTTAGTCATCGATACAGTGCGTCGTTAAAACCTATAGAAATAAATTGATAAAATTGTAAAATCCTATATACTACGGAGGTACGACAGCTATAAAGATATTAGTGATGGTATATTTGTTATGTTGGTACGCAACGTTCGTCTTTTTTCGGGCCCAAGAGTACTTGGGTCAGATAATAAATATGTACTGAGGTATAAAAGTATATATACTACCAACACAAATACTTGAAATGTGAAATTCTCCGAGTCCACATCAGTTTACTGTTCACATTTTGTTGAATAAGTTTCAATAAAATAAGTTATTTCATTCGGATTGGTAGGATTGCTTTTTGATTTGCTCCAATAATTACGTGTAACCCGTGAAAGCCTGTGGCTATATAAAAGGTTGAGCCATAAACAGCATCTGAAATGGCAAATGGGGCTTCGATATATTCGTAAGCTTGTAAAATAGAAAAATAAATTCCTAAAACAACAGTCAGGATTAAGCCTTGAAGGGTTTGAGAATGAATGAAGGAATTTGTAATGGATTAAAAGGTGTGATACCTGCAGGAGGTCACATTGAGCCTAATTCTGTTGTTGGGGAAAGACTTCTATGGAAGAAGGCTCAAAAAAAAGAGAGAAAGAAAAAGATTTCAGATACAATAAATAAGATTATTCCTCATCGAAGACCGAGAGTCACCGGGTACGTATGTAATCCTTGAAAAGTTGAAAAGGATTGCTTTTGATTGAAACTGGAATGGTAAGTTTTTGGTGGAAGTGCCGAGTAGCGTCATAACAATCCCCACCGCAAAGCTAAATTCGTTTCAATTATTGGTAAATGAACAGTGAAATATGAACTTCTCTTCGAAGACAATGCAGTGTGAATTCCTTCTTCAACTAAACCTATCAGCAAACTGCACGAAAAGAACATTCGATCAAGAAGGCTATAATTGCGATTAATTAATTAATTGTACGACCACGACCGACTCCTTCTCACTATCCAAAAAACAAATTAAAGAATGATCATCAATTCCATCATCTCATATATCATTCACCGACGTCAATAGATCTTGGTCATCAGTACAGTACGTCAATAAACCTGATACAAATAAGTGAAAACATAAGTTGAAGACATTTCATTCATATTTACACTATCGAGGTTTTCAATACGGTATTTCAGATAAAGTAGATTCGATTTTCTTGACTTGTCATGAATGAATAACCAGTTGTTGAATCTGATTAGGAAACGAAACTTGTAGAAATGTGTGGCTATTAAAACAAATTACCAATCAACTTGTCATAAATAGTTTCAATTATTCTATTATCATAACAATAATCCTTGACATCATTCTGACATTGTGTTCACTTTATTGTCCGGCAAATAATATTCGTAAAAGTGTGCACTGACCAACTTGAATAATTGTGAATGCGTTACAACAGTTGTCGGTTGGTGATTGGTTATGAACTTATGATGATTACCGGTAGTGTAGCAATGAGCCTGATCGGAACAAATCGATCTAAAAATAATTATTTCATTCTATTTGTATCTCAAAACTCCAATTACATGTCAGGAAGTTTCGGTTCCAATCAATCACCTAGTATTATACTGAATTATTTTGTAGTTATAAGTATCAATCGTTTGTCTAATAAGTCCCATATTTTTCCCAACAAGAAATTTTGCTATTGTTTCATAATAAAATCATCATAAATATTCTCTCAATTTTTTATGTCAAATGGAAATGTATATATTTTAAAATTATATTAATGAGGATAATGAAAAAAAACTCATATATGTATTGTTATATTGGCGCATTATACAATCATTGGAACTCGTATGATTCACAAAACTAAATTCCTGTAATTATTTTGTATCAGTTATGTTTTTCATGTGTTATAATTATAATGCAAACCACAGATAAACCTGTTTACAGGCTTTGTGGAATATTGTGAATTTTTCTGTATAATCTTGCATTGACAAATACAAATTCTTGAAAAAAAATGAAAAAAAAATAAAAAATCGAACAAAACTGATCGGAATCGGACCAATGAAATTAAGATTCCATTTCACATTTGTACTCTTCGTTCTTTCAATACTTACTGCCAAAGATGAAATAGTCTTATTATCTGAGCTACTCTATGTTCTTTGAAATGAAATGTATATATATATATTTATATTTCACACACCAACAAGACTATTATAAAATTGAGAGACAATTTGATTGGACTATTACCTTATTGCGACGTAAATAATTGATTTAAAAATATCATCCTATAAAATTATCAGGAGCCTACTGTATTCCCAAGTGTAGCCCTAAAACTTTTCACCATTCATGGGTACTGATTATAATATCAGTTGAATTATATCAATCATTTCTTCTAAAGGGCGTTGAGATAATCCTTATGAAACGTCGACCGAACGATAATACCTCAACATTAGTAGCCTACATTGAGGAACAATGACTGTGAGAAAATATATTCAACTTACAATATAGAATATAATAACAAATTTCGATTTAAAACACATCTAGTTGAATCAAAATATCATATTGAATAAATGAACGTCAAGTGAATTAAAATTTTGTTGCTGGGAATATAAAGATGAATTGAGTATTTGATTGAATCACGAATCACGATATATAATATTCCATTGTCAAACAAGAAAAAACAACATCATCTATAATTACTTGTCCGCTGTCAAACGTGTATCTTCTTCACCTCCCACAACAACTGTGTGTGTATGTGTTTGTGAACTATGACGTCATGTACCTCTATGACGTCATCAAATCCTCGTGGGAAATCCTCGCTCGACAATTAGACATCGTAGTCATGGTTACATCATGTATCCGTGATCAGAGATGCTGTGCACGGAACATGGTGTGTGTATACTCCGAGGAGGGTGATCAATGCACGAACAGGCGAGATGAATGGGAAATCTGATCGCATAGGTTCAGAAAAATGAGTGCCAAGTATTGAGGAAAACGATTTAGATTGGTAGAGAAGAAGAGTGAGTGCGAGGTTATAATTATGTAATGAATATCGATCTCACAGGTTCCAACAATGCGGGTCGGCGGGTGTTGAACACCATTATTTGGGGTCTCTTCTATGATACCGGCTGGGCAATGTTGTGGTTATAATTATTATATTTAATATATATATATATATATATATATATATATATATATATATATATATATATATATATATACACACAAATATATATATATATATATATATATATATACATATATATATATACATATATATATATATATATATATATATATATATATATATATATATACATATATATATATACATATATATATATATATATATATATATATATATATATATATATATATATATATATATATATATATATAGAGAGAGAGAGAGAGAGAGAGAGAGAATCTCACAAATTGGGCCATAAAAGCCTTAATTGAGGAACAATGATTATGTATCAAGTTTCGATGTTATTAAAAAAAAAAAAATTGAGAATGGTTGAACATATCGAAATGACTTCATTATTAGGATGATATGTGTGTGTGTGTTATAATTATATACACAATTGTTTGATAAGAGTTTGTTATGTGCTGATAACAAAGACAAGAGTTGGCCGCCTTAGATGAAGATGGCTGATGGATTGAGACACGGAATTGAAATAGAGGAGTAAAATGGAACGGAGTAGACGATGGTTGTGGTGGGAATATGAGTAGAATGGTGGAGTTGGCTGGAAGAAAAGAGGAGAGTTGGGATGGTACGGACGATGGAAAGAGTAGAGACGGGTTGATTAGTATCACCCACCCCAGTTGTTCTTGTTGAATGCGACCCCTGGCCAAATGTGATGAATTGTTTACCTGATGTAACCAAATAACAAAAAAAAAAGTTTGACAGACGTTTAGAAAATTCCATTTCAACTTCGAAGTTTACTTGGTGAAAATAGAAATCGGTATCTTACACGAATAGAACTCTGTTCATGTGAAAAATATGATTCAGGGAGAATAAAATCGAAATTTATACATTAGTAAAAAATGAAAAAAATCTATGAAACACTTTGAAATATCACTGAAATCTATCATTTTCATAAGTTCCAATTGAAACTGAGTACAAAACATCACATTCGATTTTCAAAAGTAATATTTTTTCTTCATACCTGTCCGTTCATTTGACACCGACATGTATGACGTTTTCCTAGCCAAGCAACTTTTATCATTTGTATAACTCTAGTAGTTGAACCATTATTTTGTCTTACAAAATATCAGCATACAAAAATACAAATTATACAAGCGGTACCAATTATCAGCAAGCGGTCAGAGCCTATTCCGTGAGCATGACACATAAAACACTACCAACGTCGCCACAAGACACCATTACCTAATTGCACTGACCAGAACTTGCAGTCATATCTTGCAGAAAGTGAACGTTTTTCCAGCGTGACTTTTAACAAATACCGCACATTTGATTGTAAATAATCATTATAAATAGTAATCAAAATGTTTTACAGCTGACATGCTTACTGCCACCTGGTAAGCGCCCCCCCCCCCCCCTCCTCCCTCCCCCGTTCGTTTCAGCTTCTTGCGCACGACTCGCGAAGAATTCAATTGAAAGACGAGAAGAAATGAAATATGAATAATGGAGTCGATTTATTATGGAGAAAAAAATGCGCAACAAATAAATGAGAAGAAGAATTTTGTGTGGTGAATGGATATGATGAGAGATGTTATTTTATTTTCTTAATATATTCACGCTTTTGTACTTTTATATATTTTAATGATGTGTTTTCTTTGATGAATATAATATAATTAAATATGTGCGCACTTTCAAAATGGTTGAATGATTTCTTCTTTTGTCAGATGTGAAGGACATACAAATAAAATACCCGAAAAAGGTATTTCATTTCCAGCATGCGAAATGGTTCATTTCAACAAAGAAGAAACATGGACATGTTCAGCTTACAAACGAAATGTCTTCTTTCACCATGATTTATTTCAAATTATTCGAATAATTGGTGTCACGGTAGTCATATTTATTCATAATATTCTATTCCGATGATTTCAGCAAGTTCTTTTGATTTTCTTCACGGAATAAATACAACTATACTGAAGATTCAATATTGTATAGTTCAATTGCTATCACATTATGGTTATTTCACATTCCAATTGATTTTGTTTTACAAATAATCATTGATATATCCACGAAATGGCCCCATCCCCTGACATCACTCGAATGTGTCATTGTCCACACTCATAGAAAATCACCTTGAAGCTATATCCGCAAAGAGATTAAAACAAATCCGACAAAGCCGAACCGACAATCTCAATAACCCGACCAGACTTTTAAATTACAATATCGAAACCCACGAAAATATATAAACATCCGATCGACTCTCCAATACAATCTAAAATCCATGTATGAAATTAAAGTCAACGTCTATTATTTGGCTGTAATTTCAGTGCATGTTTAAAGTACATGTTGGAGAGTGTTTTAGCATGACTATTCGATTGCTTCGCCGATTACCACTCATAGCTGCACTCAAGGTGTGCATTATTAGAAGTAGTTATGGTTGTGGGTTGTAACTATGACACAGTATATTCTGATTTCGGTCTAGAGATATTGAAGTGAAGGTGCGAGACGCCCGTGCGATAGTGATAATGAGATAGGGTAGATGGTCCATCGGCACCTTCATATCTAGTGGTTATGAGTATATTAATGATTGACTGTTCTAAGGATAAGGTGAGGGCAGTGAAATGGTGAAGGAGGCAGGTGAATGGAGGAGTATTATGGAGGATGATGAATAAAAGTGATAGCAATACGAGATTTAAAAATAGACAAATAACATTGAAATGTGATACAGAATCATTGTTGCCCAATTAAGGCTATGGATGCAAGTAGGATCGTTTGGACGGGGCATCACGAGGGAAATCTAACCATTCCATTCTGATTATTTTAAATGAAAATAATAAACTTTGACACCAGGATTGCGCCGCCTGTGACCATACTCTTTCGCCGCATGGTAAAAGTATCTTAGTTTCCCTAAAGTCTGGAACACATTATAAGTATAAACCGATATAAATCGATATGGTAAAGAACTAAAATATAAAATGTTATTGAATGAGCACCCGATGAGGGAAAATATCGAGACCTAGATTTTTAGTTTTCCATAGTTTCTAGGTAAACGCCGAATAAAATACGATTTTTTCACAAGAAACATGTACGACAGTCTCAAAATTTCCATACAAGTGTTTTTTTCGTACACTTTTTCAGACAAGTTATATTTTTTTAAATGTTCATCTTCATCCCTCAACAGTAGATTGGAACTATATTTGTGAAAAAAATCACAGTTAGCGATGTATTGTGAAATGGAATGTATTGAGAATAAATTAACAGCTCATGCGCAGGCGCACACAAAGAAAAACACTTTGGATATTT
Organism: Brachyptera risi; assembly: GCA_964007535.1. NCBI lineage: Eukaryota > Metazoa > Arthropoda > Insecta > Plecoptera > Taeniopterygidae > Brachyptera > Brachyptera risi. The sequence continues at coordinate 21,276,213 of OZ023336.1, forward strand.
TTAAATATCTGTCCAGCAAGTCCAAGTCGAGAGTTAAGTGGATTGCCAAGGACAGCTAGACACATGTGAAAGAGATTACATGTGTTAACGTCGTGCGGTAAATGAAGGAGGAATTTTGATTGGTCAGTGTCTAGCCTATCGTCAAGAGACTGAGGAAAAATGCATCACCAGACACCGGACAGAATGTAAACTTGATATATTCAAGTTTGACGGTCGAATCGATTCGAGATGGATATTTAGAGAGGTGTTCTTTATTATTTTTATTTTCATTAGCATCTAAAACTTGACACAAAGTTACTGTACCCCAATTAGGGTTGAATATGACAAGGTATAGGATGGTTCGAACAACGGACCACAATGACGATGTTACCTCCCCACAAGAAGTGATTGATTAGATGGTATAACTCTTTCGAGGAACCACAGAGATAACTAATAACTTCAGAGATAATCAACCATTCATTCACAAAACGAAGATTCAATCTATCAATCTAGTATCAAGATTCCCGTAGGTAATCATCACAGGTAATATAGGTACCATTTAATTTTATCTGTTCTTATAGTTATGTCAGGTAATTTATAATTCAAGTATCACTAATAGTTATCTACAGTATGTTGTTTCATTGCAATAATATTTCATCTACACTACACACACACACACACACACACACACACACACACACACATATATATATATATATATATATATATATATATATATATATATATATATATATATATATATTAATGTTACATATATGTTATATTACCGAGACGCGTGGCCGAGTGGTAACACACTGAACCGTCATTCGGGAGACCGGGGTTCGATTCCCGCCATGGTCGACCATCCTGACAGGGGTTTTTCGTGGTTTCCCTCTGACGTTCAGGTCAATACTGGGATGGTCCCTTGATAACAGGCCACGACCGACTCCTTAAATATATATATATATTTATATATGTTATATTATATATGAATGAATATATATGGCATATATATATATATATATATATATATATATATATATATATATATATATATATATATATGTTCCCATGTATTTGTTATTCTGTATCTGATGGCAACCTTTCATCTGAATGCAGTCTTATTCTTATCAATGAAGATAAATTACAAAATATTGATCCATCTTATTTTATTTGGAATTTTTCATTGACATCTATACTTTGAAATATTCATTCCTTTTTCTACTTATCACAGTGCTTATATTATTTTTTTTTAATTCGCAACATTGATATCTCTCGTGTGATGACAGTGACACACACACACACACACAAACACACACACACATACATATATATAGGCCTATATATATATATATATATATATATATATATATATATATATATATATATATATATATATATATATATATATATATATGAATATATATATATATATATATATTTACATATAAATATATATATATATATATATATATATATATATATATATATATATATATATACATATATATATATATATATATATATATATATATATATATATATATATATATATATATATTAATCGACCTCATCAACAGGTATGTTATTCAGGTGTATGTGCTAATAATTGATGGCATGGAATAACAGTCTATCAAAACACTACAGATAACCCAGCTGTTAGTGGCAGGTTGTTAGGTCACCAATAATCGCCAATATCGAAAGTATTGACCAACAATGGCGATTATTAATCGAAGAAACTTTCTTCGTTGTTTGCATGAGCATCTCGTGAATGTTATATTTAATAACCCGTTTATTATCACAAAAAAAATGCAATATTCTGATATATTATTCATGTCCAAAAATATATTCAAATTTAATTCCTACCGTCGGTAATATTTCGTGTTAGTGACCGCAGGGCGAACAAAAGGATGTTAAAAATTGCCAATCATAAAAATATCAATTTCAACGCGGGAGCAAAAAACCACAGTAGTCTAACTAATTATTGTTAATTTAAATATTTAAAACAGTGTCGAGAGTTCGGGTTACTAACATTTTAAAGTTATTCAAATATTTTTACGATGTCTACAAGTTATCTCGTCCTTCAAAGTCTATCGCTCAACCGAACTATTTCGAACAGTGAACTTCTTTATTTTATTTTTTGACGTGTACAATTTTCCAGGAGTCATTGTTCACTGTATAAGACTGATGACGACAAGGTAGGTTCGTTCGGACGGGGTACATCAATGGAGTGACCACCAAGGAAATGCATAGTTAAAATCATAGTTAGACTTATATAGAGTTATTCTACCCACTGTGAATATTTAATAACCTGATTCAATCAGAAAAAATCTCTTTTTTGAAAAATCAACCACAATAATCGGAAACTACTCAGTTTGTTAAATGGTTTTCATTTCATCATAAAAACAAATAAGGTAATAAACAAAAGGTGTCCAACATTCACATCACAATACGGTAGTATACAAAAGCCTATAATTTCACAATTAAAAATCACGATAAATTTCCCAACAAATCCTTCATAAGCACACAAAATGGTACTCACTGTGAAAGGTCAACTATTTACTATTACATGCCCGATGGCGAGTGTCTCGAATTAGATGTCACGATCGACCGTCTTTGCTACACACCAACACGAACGATCGATGTTTCCTAACCTTCAATGGAAATACCGGCTTACCACATCGTCTAGAAACCGACAGTGAATTCAATTTGTTGAACCGTAAAGCACTACAAACGCGTCGTGCGGACCAAACGAAATGCCATCGCGATAACAAAAACGTATTTCTCAAAACTAACACTGTTATAACAAGATTAAATATAATGAGTTCTAATAGAACAAGTGCATTCACGGGAGAAATACCTACCAAGTGCTATGGGGGAGTTGTAAGTTTTTTTGTGATATCTTCGAAAGGTGTGAGATATCATCATACCAATGGAAATACAAATGTATTTTATACCTTCAAGGCAGTTTATTTAACAACTATTTGAATAATTCTTCCATTTCATTTCTTTCATTCATTTCTTTCATTTTCACCCGAATACGGCAAATACTTATATTTTATAGTTATAGGCCTATACTTGTATCATCGAAAGAAGAAAGTTGTTTAGGTCTACCAACAAAAAATAAAAAAAGTGAACACAATGTTTTACTTATAATCTTGCTGCAAATTTCAAGTTCGAACCTTTTTGAAAGATGTAGCTTTGTTTCATATTGTAAACCTCGTCTTGAAAAATCCAAATTCCCTGAAAATACTCCAGCTATATACAAATATAAAGGTGACATTTTTGTTTGTTCAATTGGTAGATGACCTATTATTGTGGATACGAATAGAGCTACCAATGAAAACGCTATAGAGTTCATAAGGTTAATAACGTTAACGCACGTGACCTGTGTTTTTGTTGTATCAGATAGTCAGATATCTTTGATAACATGCCAAAGTATCTTTCACTTCGAAATTCAATACAAAACTATTCTTTTCCAATTCAATTTCATGGATGAAATTCATATATATAGGATCGTTGGGAAGAGGCAACAGAAGGACAACCTTACCACCTCAAAATTTACAAAAAAAATGTAATTCCGCTAATCGACTTCTTTCAAGTTTAAAATGCAAGTTACTTTAAAGTTCAGCAGCCGCATCTTTATCTGTACAAGAAAGTGAATTTACATAATTGTATATTTATTGGTGAATCGAAACAACAGATTGTTAATACTAATTGATAGGAGAAACGGTCGTTCGGGATCGTCATGATTTATGCAACTTGAAAGTCACAATAACTGTACGTTTTAAAAATGTCGTGCAAACTCGATCTAAGAAGAGAAAATAAGATCAGAAATCTGTTTTTAGAAGCTATTAAGGAAGCACTTAAGTTTGTCTGTTATAGAGATTACTTAATTTTGTGCATCACGTTAAAATATGCTGGAAATTACGTAATTGAGAAAATAATTAGTGGTAAATATTAGTGTTCCTGTTGTACAAATAGTACAAACAATGAAAATATGGCTTCAAATTCAGGTTTAGAAAACTTCTCATTTAAACTATAGCAATACTGGATATGAAATACAAATGATGTGGGTTATATACCCGTATAAATGTACAATATTTCGAAATTATGAATTCGGTTGGATTTTATGTGAAGAGATAAATCAATTAGGACTAGTCATATTATACTTTCATTACCGAATACTTCTATGTACTATCTACCTTCTACTATCTTCTTTCTACTATACTTTCATTTCTCATATCTAGAGGCATGCAATTACAGCATTAATTATTTAGTTTTTTAGCATTAGCTATTCCAAAAATAGCATTTTATAGCATCAGTCAAATTTGAAATTAGTAGTAAATTAGCACCAAAAAGTATTTGGACAAATGAAAAGATTCCGAGATATAAATATTGTATGAATGTATTTTATTTCCGACATTATTCTCAGCTTGAGCAGTGAGCAAGTTCTGGAAAAACAGTACATTTATACATTGACGTCGATATGCCCCACATTGAAACTCTAATTGAACTTCACAGAGTAAAGGCCCATTCACGATTAAACTTTACCTTAAACTTATTCCTTCAACTTATGGCTGTAAACTTACGATTTTATATGCTCATTCACGACACACTTCCACGTTCTAAGTTTAGCCAATAGGATTGCGACTTTTTATTTCGATTATGACGTCATGAAAGATCGATAGTGCTGAAATACACAGCTGATTTGTTTGTTGACAGTCCAACATAACCTAACCTATAATTATACCATTGCCGTATTTCAGTTTTGTCGAGAAGGGCAGGATAAGCCAAATAAAAATTAAGAATTCTCTCATCAAATTCGATGGACATGATAACTAGAGATGATAAAATATGAGAGGTTATATTAGTTAAGACAAACTTTCGTGGAATCTTCTGAAAATGGCGGACGGCTGCAGGTCTGAAATCGAAGTGTCTAACGCGCCATAGGTTTGGAGCAGCGCTGATTGGTCAATTCCTACGTTCGACGTAAACTTAAGAAACCAAGTTTGGAGTTTGCAAACTTCTACGTTACTGCTACTGTTAAGGACCAAGTTTAATGTTGTCGTGAACAGTAACGAGAAATACCGTATGACAAACATTTTGTAAGTTCCTAAGTTTACGGTTAAGTTTAATCGTGAATGGGCCTTAAGAGAGCATAGTAAGTGACTGCCACTGGCCAACAAATGTGAATAAATTAATAAATACTTTATTCAAACGAATTGGAATGAAAGATTTCGAGTTTATATGGCACTTGAATATAGTTTGGAAAAAAATAAATGTACCTGACAATGTTTTTAGGAAAATTGCAATTTTCTCAAAAAAGCGCTCATTTCGTGTCAATATTGATTTATCGTTGAAATATATATCGCTTATATTGCTATATATCGCTAGTTAAGCACATATCGCTTTAATTAGCAAAAAAGAACTTGGTCTTAAATTGTTTTGAACATCACAAAACATGAAGAAAATACCAAATATTATGGTTTCAGATGACTCTCAATTCTATAGCGCTTTTATAGTTAATGCTAAAATTTCATGCCTCTAATTATATCCCAACGGATTTGACAATGTTGAATATTGCTTGTAGGCCTGATAATATCACGATGGTATACTTATTGGTATCATCATTATACTTTATTAATTCGTGTGTAGGTTGCATAATATTACACAAATCATCATTTAGATTAGGCGCTAAATGACCTCGCTGTCGATGCGCCTTAAAACCCTAATATTAATTAATTAGAAGTCAACAATTGGAGAATAATTTAACAAGAATGAAATGGTGAGGTTCAGACATAAGCATCTGCTCACATCTGCATCAACCAACCGTTTTAAACAAACTGAACTTTAATTTGACAAATGAAAAAGAAAACAAAACAGAAATAGTTGAGAGATTGAAACTGCATGATTCTGTACGCTTTTCTCTGAATTTTGCTTCACCAGAAGTTATTTTTTGCATAATGGTTTGAATAATCTTGAAGATTTTTCTGATTTTAATGAAATTATCATCACTTTTTTTACCATCATTACCATTACTATTAATATTTTCAATTGATTTCAATAAATGTTCATTCAAAACCAAGAATGTACAAAAATGAAACAATTATCGTTCTAAGCCGACTGTACTTGATGTTTTTGGCTGGATGAATGTGAAATAATGAAATCCAATATTATTTTATCGATGTTATTTGTAATGAGAAGTCGCCAAAATTTGGTTTTAATTATGTGTTACTGCAACAATCAATTCCTCCAGAGCTATCTCCAAGATGCTTCTCTGTTCATTCACCCATTATATATAGAAATAAAATCAAAACTCAATTATTTATCCAATGATATGGAAATAAGACTGGAAAAACCAAACAAATTAATTCGTATATAAAGTAGGTGAAAACCTAACGAGAGAAACCCATCATAAGGCAAAGTGACAACATTTCCATCATACTGATGTGTAAAGATTACCGCCTTCTCAAATGAACAAATTCCAACACAGTAAATCTCAAATAATCATATTATAGAAAACACAAACTAATAAATTGGTCTGAAAGTGGAAAAGTGCCGATAGAATTGAAAGTACTCAATTATTAGATGAGAAGTGATTCAGTTGCACTTATCATTGTTGCACATTTCAATCATTGCAACGTCATAATACAATTTTACTATCTACTCTGACCTGAAGGTTGGTCAATAAATATCGATGATAAATACACAAACTTCAACTTCAGAATAAGATGGCGTATACATATTTTTCACTTTTCTTTTTACTCCAACTATAATTCGATTCAGTTTTTCAATTTGAATATCATTTTATTCTTACCATGTAATACAGTTACAAACATACATTAAAACATATAGTTTTATAACAATATCATGATACAAAATTAACAATACATGGAACCAATCTCTCGACTCTATAAATATATACATCAATTTTAAAGGTTTTAAGCTAAGCTACTTTATTATACTTTTCATGTTTGATGAGAAATACGTCCGAATTTGAATTTGTACTTATATTCACTATTTTTCTTGAACAAAAATTTAGTACAATTTGCTTTGAAAAACAATGAAAAGTTCGAGTGCTCTTTTTTCCTTTCATCCTTAGCCTTAATTGAAAAACAACGATTCTGAGTCATGTTCAACATATTCCTCAGCGTTCTATAATCTTCGATCTGAATTAATTTCGGGTTTAATTGATTGCAATGCGATCATTAGGCTTATTAGGCCACACTACTTGCCCCATGATGTAAGAGCATCTTTAACACATTGCGAGCGCAGGAAAACATCTACCGGTTCAATACAACAAAGAAGAAAGAAAGGGAAATCGAAGATAATATCAAATTGAACCTACTTTACACCAGTTTTTTAGTTACGTCAATTTATTTGTTACTAACAAAGTTAGTTAATACCTAATTAAAATAGAACTTGAAAACAGAATCTTTGAATCTATGTATTCCCCATCTACATTTAACATAAGTGAATACCTCTTGTTCGTTAAGCATTGAAATGACTCGTTTTTTTAATTTAAAGTTTTGCCCAATTTATTCATTTTCACAATTATTTTCATTTTTACGTACCTGAATTACAATATTAAAAAATCAATCAATCAATTCTGTCAACTACTAATTAACATGCATTTTTAACAAATAATAAAGGTGATAAGATCGTCCTAATAGTTCCCTGTCCCAACGATCCTACCTAGCCAATGGCGAACAATAGCCAAGTGTCAATGTTCTACAATATGAAAATAATCTCAACAAGTGTGTACATTTTGTTATTTTTATTTTTAATCTGGCGTTCATATCAGTGAGTCCGATTGGAGTGATTGGAATACTGCATATATCCTTATTCCGATCATTTCGTCATTATTTTCTGTAACATTTGTCTTTGTTAGTTCAATCGTTGTATTTATTCAAAATATTAGTACCGGTAGTCATATTTATGATTTAATCAACGTATAATTCGTATCCATCAATATTCTATTTTTTGCTATATTCTAAATATATTCTGAATAAATTATTCAATTCTAAATATAAATTTATATATTAAAAATAATATTATACATTTTCTATATTCTAAATTTATATTTCATGCCATAGTGTTACTTATATAGGCAGTTATGGTCTTTTCATTCCTTGTTGTTAACTTCGATTTAATCCACAGATAAGCCTTGTTTTAGGCTTTGTGGAAAAAGTGGACTTGATTTGTTCTATGTATATGAGTGCAAAAACGAACAACCATTATTATTAAGAACACGAATCTCTCTACTCGGGAGTATGAACGTGGATCACGGATGACTGGAGTCCACATGTAAATACGGGCCTCGAACCCACGCTCGCTCGAGTTGTCAACACGACGTTTCGATCCGTAAACCAATCACAACACTAACATGCATGCGACACACAAAGTCCCACTAACACTAAATATGGAGTGAAACTGTAGAAATCTCTGCAGCTACAGCATCCCATCATCTCCTCTTCGGCGTGACCTTCACTTGTTGCCGGCGCCAAACCGAGCACAACAATGACTCATACATTGTTGTTTTCTATTCTCGTCAATCCGACAGAAAGAAGTAGAAATATATTCACAAAAAAGTGAGATCTGCTTTGAGACGGTGTTGATGGGTACAAAGAGAACTGGAGTCATCAACTTCGTATCAACCACAAACCTTTTTCAATGCCTTGTATTCTCATAGATATATATACTTTATTACTTTTTTTTTTCAATTCGCGAAGTAAAATATTTTTCCATTACTATTTTTATAGAACGATCAACAAAGGGACTGTGGTTATTGTATATGAATGAAACGTAAGATATAGAAATGTTAGGAGAATATATCGAATATTTCTCTTCGATTTGATTCAAGATTTTTGAGTGTATGTGAAGAAGATGTCAAGTTGAGGGTGCCAGGAAGGTCAGGAACATCAGTGGTGCAGGGAGGGGGTCATTTTCACCCTCCCCTCCCTCCCCTCCATCCCACGCTCCTACGTTCTGGACATAATAATTGGGCCCACAATGAAAAATGCAAAGGGTCACTATAATAAAAGAGCATTCCATTTAATTTAAAACCTACCCTGCAATTGAGAGAGAGGGAGAGAGAGAGAGAGAGAGAGAGAGATGAGCGAACAGACAGAATTGGTCAGTGAGAACTTTAAAGAACATTCAACGCCAACGAACACGAACACTAAAATTACATGTTCCCCGAGAACTGGGGGGAAGGGGGAGGGGGGAAAACTTCACATCGGGTACGCTCCTTCGTGGATGCAAGCATAGACACGGAAAATAATGTTCTACCAACATAGGAAATACGAATGTCACTTCTGTAGGTCTATAGTGGTAGTGTATCGAGGATCAGGACGAGATTTACGATTGGAAACAAGAACTACATCTTTCACAAGTAGGAACTTTGATTCGACTGGGAGAGGGGCAGCACAATTGTGAAACCGAAGGTTATATATACGAAGGGGGGTGAATATATACATAAGAGGTCCGGGAGTCGGAACAGAACCTTAGCCGCTGGAGTCGGAGAATTTCAAGACCTATTGTTCTTTCACGATCTTAGAAGCATATTTATTTAATATAGGTTTCCGATTACCGTAAGTGATTGTGGGGGGTCAATGGAATGGATATATATATATATATATATATATATATATATATATATATATATATATATTAAATATATATATATATATATATATATATATATATATATATATATATATATATATATATATATTCATTTATTGAGATAGTGTGGGGCCGGACAGTTGAATTATTCGGGGGGCATCTCCTCCCCCCTTCCCGAGCGCCTGACAACAACACGTATGGTTGTAACCTTGCCTTGTACCGAGAGCCCTCACCTGTGTGCGGGAACAGTCGCTTGAGATCGCCTCCAGCCCACAATAAGACCATTACACCCTCTTAATGACCTTCACTGCTGCACTAGACATGGCGATAGCATGCGACCGCGAGCTCGGACTGACCGAAACAGATTCCAGCATATTCATCCTCAATCGATATACATAAAGGTCCAGTTTTACAAAATAACATCTTCGGCGATGAAGAAAAATGGTCAGACGCAGCAGTTCTGGTGTCATAGTTTATTGGCCTTTAGATTAAGAACGTCTGTACATATCAAAAAAAAAATATATATATATATACATATATATATATATATATATATATATATATATATATATATATATATATATATATATATATATATATATATATATATATATATATATGAAGAGAGAGAGGAGATATTCATTATCTAGGAATTAAACCAAGTAGAATGAGAAAAAATATATATATATTATAATCTCCAAATGAAAATCTGTAATCTCAATTTCTAAACTATTTATATCTATATTCATGATGTCCAAGAAAAGAGCCTCGAAAATACATACACATACATATATATATATATATATATATATATATATATATATATATATATATATATATATATATATATATATATATATATATATATATATATATATATATATAGTATATATATATATATATTTTTTTTAATTTTCTTTTGCGACCAGGCCACCAAACGAGAGGTGCCACTATACTGAACGGTTTCACTAAATCATCTATATTTGAAATCGAAACTTAAATGTCTCCTGAATGAGTTTATATATTGAGTATTCATTGCCTGAATCGTACTCTTGAATAAATTCCAAACCATCTGATAATTAGTATAGTTAATTGGAAACTGAAATTATTCAACACAAAATCATAAAGCATATTCAGAGAGAGAGAGAGAGAGAGAGAGAGAGATAGAGAGAGAAAGAATGGAAGCGCATAAGTTATGGGTTGGGTGGTAACAACTTTTAGGGTAGGTCCAAAGAAGATAATATGTCATTAAAATGTTATAAATAATAAAAGCTGCTCCAACAAGAATAATAATCAGACCAGAACTGGTAGACTAATTATTATGAGAGGAGAGAGAGAGAGAGAGAGAGAGAGATATCTGTTATATATAGTTCTTGGGCGCCATCTCCCCTAATAAAAGCACTCCACCACTCGCTAACATAGCTTGGAAGTTTATAATCTACATACAGATACATGTTCAGCTATATATAATAAACTGTGGATAACTACAAGAAATTATTTCAATTATAAATCGAACAAGCAATAGCGATTGCAACACGAGTGTTGTATTTTCTTCATGAGTTTCGTATTTCTTGTAACTAATATCTGTGGCATCGCGAATACTTCTAGGTTCTCAGATTCAGCCGAGATACTGAGATAGAGATGCTGTCGAGATCATATAAGAGAGGACTGAAACGGGTGGACCAGTTGCTAGCAAGCTGAACCGTCATTCGTGGTACCGAGGTTCGATTCCCGTCGCAGTTGACTGTGGAGCATCGTGGGTTTTCCCTCTATTGTCGATGTGTAATCCATTTATTTATTATTTACAGCTTTTGTGTTAACGACGCACTGTACTGATGATTTCGATCTATTAGCGTCGGTGAATGATATATATGAGATGGTGGGATGATGAGAAGAGAGGTTATTTTATTAGATGTTTTTGGATGTTGATGAGGAGACGGTCGTGGCCTGTTGTTAAGGAACTATCCCAGTATTGACCTGAATGACAGAGGGAAAACCACGAAAAACCCCTGTCAGGATGGTCGAACATGGCGGGAATCAAACCCCGGTCTCCTGAATGACGGTTCAGTGTGCTAGCCACTCGACCACTCGTCTCAGTGTAGTCGAAGTGAATAATGGGATAGTTCCTCAAGACCCCTTTTTCTCACTCTAAAAAAACCCCAACGAAATAACCTCTCATCGTATCGACCCATCGTGGTTCATCATGCACCGACGCCAATAGATCTCAGTTATAATTACAGCGTGTCGTTACACACAATATTAATAATAAGTTGATCCGAAAAGTTTGCCATGTAGCTAACCCGAATCTTTACAGTATTTGTTGATTTAAATTTCACTATATGAATGAATAAAAATCGACAGCTTGAATAAATAAAGAGAAAGAGAGAGATACTAAAAACCAGTTGCCATATGAACACAGCAATATGTATGAAGACGGAACATTATTTTAACAAAATGAGAGAATTATAAACCGGAAAAATATAATGTAACCATCATTTGGTAGAACTTTTTTTGGAGATATAATATAGCTGCCCTATAAAGAGCCAAGAATGCATCATATACAATAGAACATTGGTAAGAAGGGTAATACTATTTATCTAAACAAAGAAGCCACTTTTAAGATGCATAAAACTGTCTCTTGAAAGCTCGTGGAGAAGATAGTATACGGTATCGTCATCGCAGAGAGGTCAACGTGTACTATAAACATTATATCACCCATAAATCGATTGTAAAACTCTTATTCTCAACTCGAAACAATCATTTATATCGATTATCAATTCGAAACAAACACACAATCAAAGGAAACAGTTAAAAAATTGTAAAACCTTCGTATTTTATTACCAGTTTATATAAATTAATTTCGAAAAAAAAACATTGAAAAAAACTTCCTCTTTATACAGCCATTGTTCAGATGATTTTACCCTCTCACTTTTTATTTCACTACCAGAATGACGGTTCCACTCGACCGTCTCCCCTATCCACTAACACCATCCAACGGACGTTTCGATTTATCATTCAACGGTTACAAATTGAGGTAGATTCTTAGCAGGGCAGTCAGCATTCGACCGACATTTCGACTCAGCTGTAATTACTATCCTTTTGGGCCCCTTTTTACCCCTGCTTGGTTGGTTGCATGATGCACAGTGGTTCACAGCCTACAGGTGGGTCTAGATCTTATAGGTAGCGTGACTAGCGAGAGAGAGAGAAAGAGAGAGAGAGAGAGAGAGAGAGATATGAAATTACTTATGTTAATTTAATATGGAAGTATAATTTAGTAAACTTGTTCTCGGTGTTGTCTGCGTATTATGCTCAGTCCAGACTTGTAGAACAAATAACCTATGTTTATTGATACAGAATATCTGTTATATATCTTTATTAATCGAAATAAGACTGCCTTCAAATGAAAGGTTGCCATGCAAAGAAAGAATAAGAATACATAAGATGAAAGATGTATAAAGGTAGGTTAAATAATATTGTAATGAAACTATGATTGATGATATTTGAATTATGAATCTTAAAAATCTGAAAGACTTTTATCTACGGAGAAAAATTATGGTCACAGACAGCTCAGTCCTGGTGTTGAAGTTCATTAGTTTTAAATAATCAAAATGGGGTGGTAAGATCGCCCTTGTGGTGCCCCGTCCAAACGATCCTATCTTTCATCCATAGCCTTAATTGGGGAACAATGATTTTGTATCAAGTTTCGATGTTATTAAAAAAAAAAAATTAATGACTTGCCATAACCGAGAACAAATGAAATAAAATGTTGATATTATAGACCTGTGATGTGATGTTGACCAGCGGGAATTTTGATATCAGTGTTTGTATAAATGATTCCGCAAAATTGAGTAGAACCTTTCAATGTGATGAGTAAACATATCAGCCTCTCTCATAAGAAACTGACGGATATCATTTCAGTTCATTCATTCAAATAGATTGATGCGTTTCAGACTTACGTGAACAAATATATGGAAGGTATATTTATAGGATTATTTAATAATAATAGATCTTGAATAAAATATAAGAGAAATGTATAAGTATTGTTTCTTATAAATACATCACACGAAAATTATTGTTTGTTAAGAAAAAAAAAAAAATTGAAGCAAACCAGAACAATTGATTGATTAATATCAATCCACAAAAGTTTAAATAAAACAGTAAATTAGATGGATGCAGAATATATAAGTGTAATGTTTCGGAAATATATTCAACACCAACTGATTGTGAAAAAACAAGATGAAAAATAAAATGTCTTAATTATTATTATTCCTCATTTTCATTCTTGTATTCAATTAATTTTCCACTGATTTCATTCAATTTGTATTATTTCCTTTCATTTTATATTTTCAATTATATATATATATATAATAATTATATATATTATATTATATATTAATTATATATTTATATTTTTAATTATATATTTTTTAAATTATTTTTATATATTATTTTATATTTTTATATTTCAATTTTAATATTTTTATTTTTTTCATTTTATTTTTCATTCTTTTTTGTTCAAAGGACATGTAGCGTACATTTGAATGATGTGTCACATGTATGGAGAGTCAATCGATAATTAAAACACTTATTGATAGAACTTTACTATTGAATAGTTAGTTGTAAATACAATTGATATTGTGTCATGAAATCATGATACTGATAGGAGACTGTCTAACGCAAAAAAAAAAGAAAAGATTTATATGAAATATGGAAAATTACGTAATATGAGTCAATTTACAGATACCGGTTTGTGATAGTTCAAAAGTAGACAAAGTACACAAGAAATGAAACTAGAAAAAGGTATAATATATTATGTAATATGTTGAAACAGAGAAATGTGTACCGAGGAGAAGAAATCACAACCTGTTGAGATTCACCTTCAAACAAGGAGATTTGAGGTAAGATGAGCATCACTATCACCATTCTTGATAAATCTTTTCTTTTTTGTTGGTGTCTCAGTGAACAAAGTAAACAAGTAAACAAAGTAAACAAAGTAAACAAGCAAACAAATGTTGATTGTGAGGTGTGCACGTATATGTCATCATACACAGAAGTACTATTATAATATAGTTCAGGGGCCGAATTCACAAAAGGTCGTAGCTTTGATCCTGCTCAAAGTTACGACAATTTCTAGAGATACCATATTTTTATTCATTATTTGTAATTTTTCAATTTCATTCTTAATTAAATCTATTATTATTATTATCACATCTTTGAGACAGTATCAAAGTTGATCGTTAATATCTTTGTAGCAACTTTTATCGGGATCTGAGCTGGTACCAATCAAAGCTATGACCTTTTGTGAATTCGGCCCCAGATGATTATTGTTTGCTGAACGACCCAACCAACAGCAAGGTAATATGGGGATACGAATGAGCAGATGATAATGAAACTATGAAGTGATGATAAGTGAAAAGACGATCAGAAAACCCTATGAGTTGTGCGGGACTCGAACCCACGCCCAATCAGTGACTTGAGTTTCATAAGTAGTGCTTTAGCTAACTGAACAACGCAGGAGGTTTGTTGTAGTTCTGACCCAAAACTAAAATATAAACACTCCCAAATCCTCTGAAGATAGTATTGTTTTGATTGATTCCACAATTGGATACACAAACTGAATCCGAACTCCAATTCAACACTAAAAGTGACAACAGAATGTAATTATAGGAACCCAATAAAATGAAACAAAATTTGGACAATATTTGAATAGCATTCTTCACCCACCAGAGGCCTCCATCATCAAAGTATAAAAAACTATAATTAATGAAATGATCTCAAGTTGAATAAATAAAATTCCAATTCTAATTCCAATATAGTCGACAAAAGGTTATACAAATATGTCACCAATGTAATATTTTGATCAATGTCTGTTGAAAATATGCGAACGCTTTATTCTGTGCATTTTCAGAAGTTCCACTTTTCAACTCTTAATAAGTAAAAAACCTGCCACTTTTACAACCCGATATATATTGTCAAAACTTGCGCTTAAATCTCATAAGCCGCGTTTGATTCTAGCAGAGTTGATAAAGCAGTTTTATAATTTTATAACTGCTTTATCGACTCTGATTCTAGTATAAACAAGGGTGTGATTTCGAGAAGATCGTGTATGCACCTTGGTTTGACAAACGGCAGTGATGCATGTCAGAAGGAAGTACAGTAATGAGGGTATAAGAGAGAGAGAAAGAGACAGAGAGAGAGAGAGAGAGAGAGAGAGAGAGAGAGAGAGTATGAGTGTGTAGGAGAGAGAGAGAGAGATGTAAGAAAGAGTGTGAAGGGGGGAGGGTGAGAGAAAGAGAGAGAGGGAGAGAGAGAGAGAGAGAGAGAGAGAGAGGGAGAGAGAGAGAGAGAGAGAGTATGAGTGTGTAGGAGAGAGAGAGAGAGATGTAAGAAAGAGTGTGAAGGGGGGAGGGTGAGAGAAAGAGAGAGAGGGAGAGAGAGAGAGAGAGGGAGAGAGAGAGAGAGAGAGAGAGAGTATGAGTGTGTAGGAGAGAGAGAGAGAGATGTAAGAAAGAGTGTGAAGGGGGGAGGGTGAGAGAAAGAGAGAGAGGGAGAGAGAGAGAGAGAGAGAGGGAGAGAGAGAGAGAGAGAGAGAGAGAGAGAGAGAGAGAGTAAGAGAGAGAGAATGATGTGAGAAAGAGTATGAGTGTGTAGGAGAGAGAGAGAGAGATGTAAGAAATAGTGTGAAGGGGGGAGGGTGAGAGAGAGAGAGAGAGAGAGAGAGAGAGAGGTGAGAAAGAGTGAGGAAGAGATAGAACCAGTGGAAGAGAGAGAGAGAGTAAGAGAGAGAGAGATGGAAGAAAGAAAGAAAGAGTGTGAAGGGGGGAGGGTGAGAGAGAGAGAGAGAGAGAGAGAGAGAGAGAGAGAGGGAGGACGAAGGGGGAACGTAGAGTCAATATGAGAACATCAATAGTCCGTATCTCCGCTTCCTATGATTTACATAACAACCCCTAACGAAAACATATTCACGAATCAGATAACGTAAAACAAAGAGGTTCTCTACTTTACCGACACATGGGGACCACCTTTTTCCGGCATGTGAACTGGAAGTCTTCGCTACGCTCATCTAATAACACTAAAATGATAGTCTTGGAGAAAACTAATCAACATCACTAAATTACTATTTCTGGCCGTCCTCGGTGGCTCTGTCAGCTAAAGCACAGCTTAAGAAACTGAAATCACCTTTGGGTGTGGGTTCGAGTCCCGCATGAGGCATGGGTTTCATGGACGTCCTTTGTCCTTTCATCAGTTCATCGTTCATTTCGTATCCCCGTATAAGTTAGGTGTTGGTGGGGTCGTTAAGCAACATTTGATTTAAAAAAAAGTATTTTAGATCATTAATCAACATCACTAAATAACTATTTCTGTAAAGTTCTCTCTCTCTCTCTCTCTCTCTCTCTCTCTCTCTCTCTCTCTCTCTCTCTCTCTCTCTCTCTCTCCGTGATGACCTCTGATGACCTCATGTCAATAAATCATCAGATCTGCACGTCGCGCTATCGGAACAATGAGTGACGTCACGAGAGTGTGGCATTCATGCCCCACGGTGACGTCACAGCAACACCTGTGGCTGAACGCCCACGTGTTGATCTTGGCAGACATGCTATTTCGATCAACAATTACGCTCGACTGAGGGAAACCAATGAGAGTTGAATGATGAGCGAGATAGTTATATATGGGATGTAATCGATAGCTATATAAACACACCTTGATTTTGAAACTATAAGCGTCCATATAATTTATAGCCTTCATCATTCTATATAACCTGTTGATCAACATCATCCTAAAACCAATTGCTCAATATTTTATATTTTTTCAATATAATAATTTATTTTCTGAAAAACGACATTTTAATTTCTTGTTAGGAAAATATAGAAATAAAAATATATGAAAATATATATATAGATATATAAAAATATATATAAGATATATAAAATATATAAAAATATATAAAAATAATATTTTCCTACAATCATTTTTTTTATCAATCATTCATGTGTGATTCATTATTATTATGTGTTTTTTCTACTTCATTAATTTTGTATTTGATTATTATTATGTGTCAAAAGGCAATCATGTATACCATGACATAGTCTAATAAAGATTTATATATACATCAAACGATCTGTTGAAATTCATTGTCAATCCGATGGCGTTGAAAAACTGCAGATTTTACCCAGTGCCATATTCTTGTGGGAATTTTACAAAATGTCACATTATTTGAAGGAAAAAAAACGACCCACTTTGTCATTCCGAGCTTCATCAAAGAAACCACGTGACTGGTGTGTCGAGTTTAGTACAATTTGATATAGAAAAAATGTGGCGACGGTTCTTGTGTTTTTTAATTTCACATTATCTGAGTTGTAGGCCTACAGAATATAATTTCAAAAACATCAATCCAGTTCTTATTTATAATTTTGGTTTTCAAATATATTAAATTAAATTCAACCAAGCCTGTAACATAGCTTCAAATAATACTTGACTAACAGTTGTCACGGTAGGGAACAGAGGATCTTTGAAATCAACATTTAAAATTGGTTGAACTTTGTTGAACAAAAAATGGCAATCTTATGCAAGAACCTCTTCATGTCAATACCACAATTCAAGTCACGTCTTCAGCTGCACTTACTTGAATAACGAAGACAATAGCAGTGCGAATCGATTTGATAGATTATTAAAATATCATCATAATACAATATCAAATCCATACTGGGGTAATAAAATCGCTCTTGTGGTGCCCCGTCCAAACGATCCTATTTTCATCCATTGCCTCAATCATTTCTTTCATTTATATTGGGTTTAACGACACACTGTACTGATGACTATGATCCATTGGCGTCAATGAATGATACACATGAGATGATGGAATGATGAGATAAAAGGTTATTCTATTAGGTATATTTTTGAATATTGGGAAGGAGTCGGCCGTGGCCCATTGTTAGGGAACCATCCCAGTATTGACCTGTAGTAACCACGAAAAACCCCAGTCAGGATAGTCGACCCTAGCGGGGATCGAAATCCGGTCTCCTGAATGACAGTTCAGTGTGATAACCACTCGACCACTTGTCTCAGTCATAGCCCTGATTGGGTAACAATGGTTTTGTATCAAGTTTCGGTGTTATTGAAAAAAAATAATAATGATATTCCGGTGAACTGTGTGACTATAGTGACGTATGACCTACCGACACCTAGTTGAGCCCTTATCTGAAAGTCACCTACTATAATTAGGTGAATTAGTATATTTAAATTCCTGTTCTGGACATAAATCAAGCAAGAATTGTCAGTAAATGTACAAATACTGAACCAGTTACGGTTAGTTGTCAGTAATTGGACTTGAAGTGTCATAGGGGGACCCCCAGCATATCTACAGGTGAGTTAGTCTACTGAACTCGGCTCAGGGTCTCTGTGATAGAGCTATCTGATCAGGCGGGTCAAGGCATGCCGCTATGCACGTCTAGAGATGGATAAGATGATGTGAGAACACCCACAGCGTAACATTTCAAGTGTCAACACTCGACATAAACGATCGCAGTGACTTTCCATTTGAGCGTATTGTTGTTGAACTGCTTCACAGCATTCACAGAAGTATTTCATAAAATACTATCGATCCATAATAAACATAACAATATGTTACGTGTTATTCGTATGTAATGGTAAGCTGTGAGGTGAAAATCGATGGCAAAAATGTCGAGTGTTACTGTTACGTAAGAGTGATCTTTCCACTTTTTCAATGTCAATTGGGGTTACCTTGCTTATTCTACTAATTAAATTATTTTAATTAATGCTGTAATTTTCAAAATCCAACTTTCCCAGCATACGAGAAAAAAAGTTGAACATTTTGGCACCAAAGTTTGAAAATTACAGCATCACTGATAATTTAATTAGAGTCGGATCTGATATATATATGTATATATATATATATATATATATATATATATATATATATATATATATATATATATATATATATATATGTATATATATATATATATATATATATATATATATATATATATATATATATAAATATATATATATATATATATATATATATATATATATATATATATATAAATATATATATATATATATATATATATATATATATATATATATATATATATATATATATATATATATATATATATATATATATATATATATATGCCCGCACACAAGATTTAGTTCTTACGCGGGCTTCTTTTCTCTTTTTTTTGATTCTACAAAGTTGACCCACATGTATATATTTGGTTCACTTATTACTGTTTGTATTGTTTTCTGTTATCCTCTTGTGAATAAGAGGAAGAATAACAGAATTATAAATTGAAAATTGAAAAATTGATATAGGCCTATAAATATCTATATCTATATATATATATATATATATATATATCTATAAATATATATATATATATATATATATATATATATATATATATATATATATATATATATATATATCTATAAATATATATATCTATATATATATATATATATATATATATATATATATATATATATATATATATATATATAGATATATATATATATATATATATATATATATATATATATATATATATATATATATACATATATATATATATCTATATATATATATATATTTATATATATTTATATATATATATATATATATA
The DNA here is from genome assembly GCA_964007535.1 of Brachyptera risi. Taxonomy (NCBI): domain Eukaryota; kingdom Metazoa; phylum Arthropoda; class Insecta; order Plecoptera; family Taeniopterygidae; genus Brachyptera; species Brachyptera risi. Next base: position 21,296,474 of record OZ023336.1, read on the forward strand.
TACATATATATATATATATATATATATATATATATATATATATATATATATATTTGATATATATTCATATATATATATATATATATATATATATATATATATATATATATACTTAGCGACGAAGCGTGAAAATAATCACCCCCCAGCACGGCGACCTCCTGAGGTAGCGGGGCTTTACCTGCCGACATGCAAGGGCGGGTTTCTAAAGATCGCAAGCGGGTGCAAGGGATGTGGGCTATTGTTCACCACAAGAGAATGACCAATGTCTGAACATCTGGGGGTGAAATACATTAGAACAGGGTTGCTCTTTTTTATAAACGTCTTCTACTTGCATCCCTATAAAGAAGTAGGTCGTCTACCAACCTAGCAGATGTAAATATCAACTGCGGATATGTGTTGCTGTTGTATTTTAGGATATTGTGATTTCTCAGGATGAATTTTATAGTGATAAACGCCACCGCGTGTTTCAAAAGCGTCAAATAATTGAATTTGGAGCAGGCTATCATGTAATTAGGCCTAGTACAAAATTTAAAATTATTTCAGTTTTAGTTTCAAATGGTATTATTTTACCTTCTCATATTATTGGATACAAATATAACTAAATGGGAACCTACCCATAGCGTAACATTTCCAGAGTCAACCTAAAATATAAACAATCCTAGTGGCTTTCAATCTGATCATATTGTAGTGAAACTGCTTCACACCATTCAGAAAAGTATCTTCTAAAATACTGTCGATCCATTATAAACATTAAAATATGTTACGTGTTATTTGTATGTAACGTTACGCGGCGAGATAAAAATCGATGGCCAAAATATCGAGTGTTTCTATTGACTGATCTTTCCACATCTGTCATAAAATTTGAGCCACCAACATTTAGACAAATATTGTCTGCATCTCATTTGTTGATTCTGTATTTTGCACGGTTGAAGTTTATGAACATTTGTATCTGTGAAACCCCCCTGGCGGGAAATATTTGCCCTACGAAGACCGGGGACGCCTCAACTTCTTTCAGTGGCTTCAAGAAGTTGCTTATGTTAATGTGATGGACAGAGTCCAGGTGGCTATAAAGTGGCATATCACATTTGCATGTTATTAACATGGTATTAAATTACTCATACCAACCGAACAAGCAGCCGGAAATACAAATGAATGTCTTATTGTCAGCATTTATAATTTAACACAAAGTCAGTGTCCCCAATTGAGGCTAAGAATTGCAAGGTAGGATCGTTCGGACAGGAGCGATTTACCAGCCCAAACCAAATGATCAATCATGGTGTAGGCCTAACCATAGTTTTAAAAGACTGTGTTAATGGTAAACTGATAGCGTCAACAATTCAAAACTGAAATAACCATTCACCAACTTACTTAGTTAATTTCACCGACACATTTGGCTCAGTGGCTAACGCACTCGCTTCATGTGACCCATTTACCATCCTACTTCATTCGTTTCACCGACACATTTGGCTCAGATGCTAACGCACTCGCTTCAAGTGATCCGGAAAGTGAGGGGCATACCAGACCTGTTTCGATTCCCGTCACCGTCCATCTTTACAGGGATTTGTTCATGGTTTCCCTCTGTAGACTGGGATAATGTTGGGATGGTTCCTACAATATGGGCCACGACCAACTATCTTTCCACTATCCTTCTCATTAATCATTCACTCGACACCAATAAATCCTGGTTATTGTTACAGTGCGACGTTATACCCAATATAAGTAAAAACATTATTGGTTTCTTACTCTTGAAAATAATTCTGTTTCTAACCATTTATAACGTAACTAAATTTGTGGATGATTGGGGGGGAGGTATGAGTCACTGTTCTCGTGTTTTTAATGATATGTGTCCATTAATTCATTTAGAACATCAAAACCATATTCATGCACCTTGTTAACATAAACCACCCTTATTGGTTAATTCATGACAAGGTAGACTTGAGGTCACCTAAACTGAGTGACTGCGTCCAATTAATAAGTATGTGCAAGGAAAACTAAAACGGCTATCAAATCAAAATAAAATATATCGTAAACTTGCAATGATCAGCATTCCATTGTTGTTCTCTTCGACCAAAATGGATTTCCACTATAAAATATGAATATTTTTAGTCATCTTCGAAACCATTTGTAATTTATACATAGATATAAAAATACCAATACCAAATTATTATCAATTATAGGCCTAATACATTCTATGTTAACGTATTCAAACATGGATTGAAAAATATATATTACTAATTATATAATCCCTATATCGTCACTTTATCGTTTCATTCTCAGTTTCATCACCTGCTCATTCGAACCCCCGTATAATCTAGTTGTTGGTGGGGTCGTAAAGCAGCATTACAACGAAAGAATATAGTCCATCTGAATAATGGTTGATATTCCAACTTCAAACTCTAATAAATCTACTTCAAGTTTTGAATCTTGTTTCGTCCAGCCAACTTTCAAGAAGTACGTTTTCTTCAGACGGGTAGTAAAATAAACAAGAAATAGCGCCTCGGGCGGTTTGTTAAAAATAACGCATCGCATTGCACCCTCCCCCCCCCAACCCATTCCCCAGGTACGTATATCGTGACGTGCCGAGCGACCGTCTCACCCGTACAACCAGCATAAGCGGTCGGCTGTCTCGACACGCCAATATTAGTCACATGCACTCTAGTTACAAGCTGACCATTCACAGACCCAGTTTTACAGAACGAAGAAAACGGAAACTGAATTCAGGAATTTCTGTTATTATTTCCAAAATGAGAATATTGTTTCATATAATTTCATTCTATTTTCAATACTCTTGTTGGATATTACATTTATTGGTGGTAAATATTCTAAAACGACTTTACACCCTGCAGTCCTGTTTTATATCTAGTATTTGTAAGACTTTAATATATTATTGGCCATTTGTATGTTTTTAATTTTTTATGTAATAGTTTTTAATATGACGATGACAATATCATGTACTTTGATCAATCTGTATTAATAATTAATAATAATAATTATCATTATTATTTCAAAATATCATTTATAAAATCACTTAAAAATACGAATAATCTATAATCTATATTATTAGATTAAAAACTATTTCAATGGAAGCGTTCACACGTCATCAATAAGTGTTTAGTTTTGATAAGATTAGTAATTAAGTTTTAAAATTGAAAATGTGGTTATAGGGTTGAACACACAACCCATGTCACACAACTGAGTAGAATTCATTCCATTATACGCACTTCAGGTGCCCCCTTTATTGATGTATTCAAGTTTCATTTAATTTTGAATTCAATCTTTGAAATTCCACAAATATATTGTCGTCCAATTTGTTTCATTAGCACTCCCTCTATGTCCTATTTACAAAAAAAATCTCAAGGTCTTTCCTGAACTGTGTATTATGAATTCTTGTCGTCGCACATTTTATTATTGTATAGTCTTCGTTATTTTAGTAAGTATTCAAGTAATTACAGCTGCACTTTCTTGAAATTAAGTAAACTACCGGTATACGAGGTGTATAGTAGTGCAGTAATTGTCGAGTATTTGTCAATCATACGTAATTGAGTTTAGTTTAATACACCTTTTTAATTATAGCAAGCCATTGTTAATATTTCCAAACAACTATAAAACTATGATACGTTCGAAGGGTTGAAGTCGAGAGAGTCGTGAAGAGAAGATTATCAAAATTAAATTAAATTAAATTAAATTGATACATCGTCTTACATAGAATATATAGCGAGGGGTGAACAACTAGTAAATTTGGTGTACACCTGATTTCAGATTTCAAGGGATTTCAGGGAGATTTCACGGGATTTCAAGAGTATTTCAAGGGATTTCAAGAAGATTTCAATGGATTTTGGAAAGATTTATATGACAAGTGTACACCAGATTTCAGGAGTTTGTTAAGGCCTCGGAATATAGGCCCCCATGAATGTAATGAAACATTCTTCTTTATTCTATGGTTGATGAATAGACAGTTGGTTGTTCAGAACTGAGGTATTGTTACACGATCAGGCGTACCTGTCATGTTATAACTACTAACTCTTGATCTTAGATTCCAACATTCCCAACATTCCCTCCACCCCCAACTCAATCAACCCTGATCGTAGCGCTTGCACCAAGGTAATAAATAGTATACGTGTTCTGTTCATCTCTATCACAGCTTTTACCTGTCAAACCATGCGGTACGCATTTTTTTGTTCTATTAACATCGAACCTTGATACAAAATCATCGTTTCCCAATCAAGGCTATGAATGAAAGGATTGAAAGGTAGGATCGTTCGGATGGGACACTACAAGAGCGATCTTAACACCCTAAAGATAATAAATTAATTTCGAACAATTCGAACATTGGAATTGGAGAGAAAAATCTTCAGTCTTCTTATTTTCTATAGGCCTACTATCTTATTATCATCATACTGAGATGAGTGGTCGAGTGGCTAGAACACTGAACCCTCATTTAGGAGACCGTGATTCGATTCCCACCATGCTCGACTCTCTCTGTCATTCAGGTCAATACTGAGATGTTTCCTGTACAACAGGCCACGACCGACTCCTTCTCACTATCCAAAACCACCTGATGAGATAATTTTGCATCTCATCATCCCACCATCTCATATAACACCCACTGACGCCAATAGATCTTGATCATCAATACAGTGCGTCGTTGAAGCCAATAAAAATCAAATAAGTACAAACTTGTCATTTTATTATGCAATATCACAAGATTAGCTGGTTTAGCCGGTGGAAAAAAGACTTTTACATCTGGTTGAAGCATACACAGTTACTTCTGAGTCCAGTTAGCCTTATTCTGAGAGTTTTTGAAACCAAATAGAATCGGTAACCATGGTGATAAGTGATAACTCGTAACTGCTGGTTAGAGCTTCTATGTCGGTAATTCACTCAGTTCTTGATTACATATTTTAATTCGTAATTTTAATTTAAAATGTAACGTCACATTCATTTAACCTTAATGGGTGAATATACCATTCCTGTTAGTCAGTCCGTTAGGTTCTTGTTAAACGGAACATGTATCAAAATCATGGCACATAATAAATACAGTAAATGGATAATTAAGAGAAAAATAAATTACCTGATTAATGAAGAACTAGAAGGAAATGCTGAATTTATCCAGATAAATGTTTATCACTTATTGCACTGCAATTTTATATAACACTTTGAATGTAATTATTGTTCCAAAACACACACACACACACACACTCCGTTTGATATTGTCAACAAAATCTATAATAATATAAAAGTAATAAAGTTACTGTATAAAAACACGTGTTGAAGGAGCTGCAGTTTAACACGTCTGCTCGCTTTAGCACCTGGCTAAGAACTGAAGACTTGAACACTCGAGAGAAATGCCGACAAGCGCCTTGCGAGATGCCGATACAGTGACGGGTGGCGCTTTGTAGCGGCAGATGACAGAACTATGAGGCGGTGTATTTTTCAAGGGAAAACAGTGAGGGGAGATATTTTGTGTTTCTAAGTTATTTTAGTTTTGTTTTACTGGAGACGATATAAAAATTTATGAGAATAGATCTTTGATCTTAAATGAAAATAGTATCCATAATTAACACTGGAAATTGAAAGAAATCAACCCCTTGTGCAGAATTTAATTCAGTTATCGTGAAATATAAATATTTAAAAGATGAGACTAGCTGGAACTATTTACCTTGCAAAAAAAAGACGAGCAATAACCCAAGTTGTTCAAAAGCGAATATTTTCTAATAGCATTTTTCGATTACAATTTAATTAAATTAAATTAATTTAATTTCAATTTAATTAATTCAATTTAATTAATTGTTCATTTATATAAAATTGTTGTTTAAAAAAGAAAAACAGATGGAATATAGAAATTACTATGTCAGAGTCACGTAATTTATATCTGAAGGGGAAAAAAACAGAAGTAGCCCTAAGAAATCAGTATTCTATATTGAATTAGATTATATTGTAAACAGTTTAATGTAGACATAAAAGATTATAGCTAAATGACCTCGCTGTCGATGCGCCTTAAAACCCTAATATTCATTCATTAAAAACATATCAATCATTTTGAAACAAAATGTGTTGAATTCATAAAATCTAAATTTCCTGTTCAGTTTCAGTGATGATAATGATCCATTATTATAAATTCTTATTCATATATATCATCTTGACCAAAGTGTTAGGTACCAGAAAATATTGTAGGCCTATAATGATATAAATTATTATGTAATTCAAACTAGGCTGAATAAATAATCTATATGAAGACAAGTGATCTACTAACTAGGTTTGTGTAGGTTGGTGTGGGTATACTACCAGGAGCCTTATTCTCGAGATTATGAGATGAGATGAGTGAAATGAGATGAGATTTTTATCTCATTCCACTTTTTTATCTCACTTCTCACCGTTTTGCTATTCCCGAGTTGAAAAATCGTGAAATATGAAATAAAATTGTTTATATTATATGAGAGATACCCTTTAGGAGGCTAGCAGATTATAGCCAATAGCGGCCCGTGAAAATGTAAGCAAACAGGATACACTGCCTTCCCTAGTTAATTATCCTAGTGGCAGTGATGCAAAGCCATCTCGAGTGCTTAGCACAACATTTTACAACTCACTTTGACATTTTCACTAACCAAATGGGTGGTGAGATTTTCAAGTGAAATGTGGAATGACATGAAATGTGAAATTAGTGTTTCGAGAATACCAATCAGCCATTTGCAGTGCGATTACCAGAATTCCACCTGAATAATCTCATCTCATAATCTCATAATCTCGAGAATAAGGGTCCAGGTACTCGATGCTAGGAAATCACCCTAGTATTCACACTTCCACGGATGAGGAGTTGGCTAATTAGACGAGCTTTAGCGAGGATTCAATTTGACATACTGAAAAAAATTGGTGTTCGTTTTTGTGTTTTTTTTTTTTATGTTTTTTTTTTCGGTTCTCCACAGGTTACACTCAACGGCTACAGCTATCAACTTCAAACTTTTTTTCGTCATGGTTCCTCATCTAACTTAGATCTGTATAGTTTTGTGGCATTATCGGGTGGTAACTTTTTTTTTTATGAATTTTAGAAATTTCAAAAATCCCCATTAGAATAACCCGGAGGAAAATACTCGAAAAATCAAAATTTTTCAAGACCTCTCAAATTTTTGCCAAATATAAAGGAAACTATTAAGCACATTTTGAGAGATTTTTCGCATCAATCGGATGAGAAATAACGAAGAAAACGCATTTATAAAGCATTTTCCCATCAATTTAGGCTATTACGGGAACCAATTAAATCTATAGCAACAAGTGTCACCAATTAATTCAAAACGATTGAAATGAATGAAGAGGAAGGCCGTGACATAACTGATTCTCGTAAGGTTTTTGAACGTTTGGAGTGATCCAAGGTCTGTAGATGTAGATTGGGTTGACAAATTATTTTTCATTCTAGATTTCTATACCCCTGAGCTCGTCTAACAACGCGCATCCCGCGTTTTCCTAGTAAGTTGATAATGATAAGTTGATAACCTACCGATAGACAATATTATCGAAAAAAAGCCTGAAAAAGTCATGAGTTTGGTTACATAAATATGTTTCGGTTTCGGTTAAAATCGTGAAATCTGCTATACTTTGTATTGTCGGTACGTTACTAATCCAAGGTTATACGTAACATGGTAGATCTTACATCAATCGAGCTATCAGATCTTTTTTTCAAATAACTAGCATTTCATTAATCAACTTCATCTTTCGCTGGTTTATGTGTTTTTGCACTAAAAGTTGATTTCTATCGAAAACCAATTTTTCTAGTAAATGACGGAACTGTCATCGGGGGAGACTGGTGTAGTTAGCTCTAACTGAAGGTTCAAAGTTGTTATCAGTCGCAATGGTTATACCTAGGATGCACATTTGTTTTCAACAAACTCTCTGATAAGGCTAACTGGACTTAGGTCCGGTATTACCAACGTGAGAGTAGCTTTAACTGGCAGATAAAAGTTGTTATCACCATGGTTACATGTGATATTTTTTCCACCAACTCTCAGATAACTGCTAACTGAGCTTGGTAATACCGGGCCTTAGTAATACACCGGGCCTAAATACGTATATTTTCTGTATGGGTATATATCTGGTTTATTTACGCAATTATTCAACTATAATTATTTCATGCTAATTTACACACATTATATTATTATTGAAGTTGAACATTTGAATCATTATGCCACAATATTGTTTCTTGCATTTTTTCAATTGAAACAATTAACAATATTATATTATGCGACACACTGAAACGTCATTCGGGAGACCGGGGTTCGATTCCCGTCATGGTCGACTATCCGGACAGGGGTTTTTCGTGATTTCCCTCTGTCGTTCGGGTTGGTACTGGGATGGTTCCTTAACTACAGGCCACGACCGACTCCTTTCCACCATCCAAAACACCTAATAAAATAACCTTTCATCTCATCATCCCATCATTTCATTCATCATCCACCGACGCCAATAGATTGTAGCTATCAGTATAGTGCGTCGGTAAAACCCAATATATATATATATATATATATATATATATATATATATATATATATATATATATATATACATATATATGTGGGGAATTTCCACAGCCTTCTAAACCCATTCATTACAAGGTCCTATGGACTGAACAACTAACAAGACTGTTGTTCTACAACAACAATGAAAAGAAGGAGACTGGCGGTGATTATGAATCAGTTAGATTTTCACTTTCGAGAGAACTAGTTCGTTTATCAATAGATTGTTCATGTTGAATAAATCGGATATTAAATGTCTCAATTAACATAATAACGGTTTCTCATTCATTTGCTAAACTCACACTTCCAACAGTGGTGACCCCGACGTGATCCGAACACGAAAACAGCAAACAAAGGTCGAACGAACGAGCTGATGACCCCACGAATGTATGTTTGGATCTTGATTTTTGGTGAGTAACATAGGCAAACGTGAACTTTACATTGTGAACCTTCGCAAGTCTTAGTGATAAGTACAGTTTTAAGTGTCGCAATGACGGAACCAGTGGTCCCAGCAAGCAACGATACGGTTGCCCGGGTGAGCGTGCGTGTACCCCCATTTTGGCACGATGATCCAGCCCTGTGGTTTGCGCAGATCGACAGCCAGTTTGTGTTGGCCGGCATAACACAGGACACAACGAAGTTTCACACAGTAACAGGCTCGCTCGATCAACGCTACGCCGCTACTGTGAGAGACATTATCATTAATCCGCCAACGGAAGACAAATACGACCGTTTAAAGTCAGAACTTATTCGCCGATTCTCACCCTCGCTGGAAGTACGTCTTAAACAATTATTACAGCACGAGGAGATGGGCGATCGTTCACCGTCCCAGTTTTTAAGCCATATGCGAATTCTCGGTGGTACAAGTGTGTCCAATGAAGTGTTGCGCGTCTTGTGGCTCGGCCGATTGCCACAACGGACATGTGACATACTAGCAGCAGCATCTTCCGACAACCTCGAGACACTAGCTATCATTGCAGATCGCATCTACGAGAGTGCGACCGCACGCTCCCGCGTCGCAGTAGTTAACGATCCGTCTAACTTGACCAGCTGTCAAGAGCAGATTGAAGAGCTGGCACATCAAGTCGCAACTCTCTCCACAGGTCGTAGCGCAGTGGAAACTCGAAGGCGTTCACAAAACCAGCCACAAACAAATTCATCTGCAGTGCGCGATGCCGTTAAGGGCGCTCAAGATGAAATGTGCTGGTTTCACCGCACGTTTGGAGAGAACGCCAGACGCTGTCGACTTCCATGTAGCTTTCCGAAGGAAAAATCAAACGGCAGTCAGTAGATGCGGCCGATGACTGCCCAAATTCTCGCCGCCTTTTCGTGATGGATGTCCTAACACGCCGACAGTTCCTCGTCGACACCGGGTCTGACCTCTGTGTTCACCCCCGCACGCTGGTCAACGGACCTCGCACGCCATCAACGTATGAGCTATTCGCGGCAAACGGTTGTGTTATATCAACCTACGGCACCATCAACCTCAACATCGACCTCGGCCTTCAGCGGGAATTCGTTTGGAAATTTGTGATAGCCGACGTATCTAAACCTATTATCGGTGTAGATTTCCTGTCTTTTTACGGTTTACTCGTCGATGCTCGAGAGAAACGACTCATTGACAGCTCAACGTCACGAGTTATCTCTGGCCGCCCGTCAATTCACACGCAGGAACACGTCAAGGCAATCTGTGGAGGTTCTCGCTACCACACCCTGCTTGCTAATTTTCCTGACATCACGCGTCCTGCCGGTACACAGCAGACTGTTAAGCACACAACGGTGCATCGCATCCACACTACGCCTGGCCACCCGGAATCGTGCAAACCACGAAGGTTAGCACCGGATCGTCTCCGCATCGCCAAACGAGAATTCGAAACTATGCTCAAGTCTGGTGTTGCACGGCGTTCATCAAGTAGTTGGTCTGCCGCTCTTCATCTCGTTCCTAAGAAAGAAGATCAATGGAGACCATGTGGCGACTACCGCCCTCTAAACAGCAGAACGATACCTGACCGGTACCCAGTCCCCCACATTCAGGATTTCGCCCAGACCCTCTGTGGCAAAACGATTTTTTCCACGATTGATCTGGTTCGTGCTTATAACCAGATACCCGTTGCAACAGAAGATATCCCGAAGACAGCCATCTCTACCCCGTTTGGTCTTTTCGAGTTTCCATTCATGAGCTTCGGTTTACGTAATGCTGCACAAACTTTTCAACGCTTTATCGACGAAGCACTCCGAGGTCTCGATTTCACGTATGCGTACATTGATGACATTCTCATTGCATCAAAATCACCGGAGGAACACGAGCAACACCTGCGCCTCCTGTTCGCGCGACTTTCAGAGTACGGGGTACTTGTGAATTCTTCTAAATGTGTGTTTGGGGCCAACGAGGTGAAGTTTTTGGGTTACACGGTCAACGCCTCTGGTTCTCGTCCCCTTCAGGACAAAGTCGACGCTATTGCAACTTTTCCACAACCCAGTGATCTCAAACAACTACGACAGTTTCTGGGAATGCTCAACTTCTACAGGCGTTTTTTACCTTCCACCGCCAGCCGTCAGGCCCCACTGAACGACCTCCTTGCCGGAACCGACTGCAAGGGTAGGAAACCAATTACATGGACACCAAACCTCGTTGCCTCGTTCGAAGAGTGCAAACGCAGTCTCTCACAGGCAACGCTTCTAGCTCATCCCGACCCGGATGCCGAGCTCGCCGTCATAGCAGACGCATCGGACACTAGCGTGGGCGCCGCACTCCAGCAGAAAACAAGCAGAGGATGGCAACCTCTTGCTTTCTTTTCACGGAAGCTTAACGCGGCCCAAAGAAAATATGGAGCGTATGATCGTGAACTACTCGCTGTCTACGAGGCCATACGATTCTTTCGCCATATGGTGGAAGCGCGAACATTTGTTATATACACGGACCACAAGCCCCTGACGTACGCGTTCAACCAAAAGACTGACAAGTGTTCGCCACGACAATTTCGTCACCTGGACTATATTGGACAATTCTCCACGGACATTCGCCATGTTCCCGGCAAAGAGAACGTCGTCGCGGATGCCCTGTCTCGAGTGGAAGCCATATCAGTTGCAGTCACCCTCGCCGACATCGCTCGAGCACAGGAAAATGATCCTGAGATCCAGGCTCTCCTCCAATCCAACACTGCACTTCAACTCCGGCAACGTCTCCTTGCCGAGACGAATCTGGTTATTTTCTACGACACATCCACACAAATAGAGCGACCCTACGTTCCAACCACACTCCGACGCCAGGTTTTTGACAGCCTGCACAGTCTGTCCCACCCCGGCATTGCCGCCTCCACTCGTCTGGTCGCACACCGTTTCGTGTGGCCATCTATGCGGAAAGATTGTAGGGAGTGGGCACGAACCTGCATTGTGTGTCAACGATCAAAGGTCACGCGCCACGTATCTGCGCCCGTCGAACATTTCGACGTTCCGGGAGCGAGATTTGAGCATATACACATAGATCTGGTTGGTCCCCTTCCAGAGTCAGCTGGATATCGTTACCTATTGACTTGTGTGGACAGGTTCACACGATGGCCCGAGGCCATTCCGATAGCTGATATCACAACAGAAACGGTCGCATCCGCCCTCGTCTCGGGTTGGATCTCCCGCTTCGGAACGCCCCTTCGAATAACATCCGATCAGGGTCGACAATTTGAGTCGAGCCTATTCAGGTCATTGAACCACCTGTTAGGCACTACTCTCATTCGAACCACCGCATACCACCCGGCCGCCAATGGGATGGTGGAACGACTTCACCGTCAGCTTAAGGCATCGATCAAATGTCACGAGGATGACCGATGGACGGATAACCTCCCATGGGTCATGTTAGGTATTCGCTCGTCATGGAAGGAGGACGTCAAGGCTACTCCTGCCGAACTCGTATATGGAACAACGCTCCGACTTCCTGGCGAGTACCTGTCCACTCCAACATCGACACCGGACAGCACTTCGGCGTACGTCGATCAACTTCGCCGACGCCTCGAGAAGCTCCGACCAGTCCAGCCTACACGACATGGGCAGCGCTCGGTTTTCATGTTTAAGGACCTTGCAACCTGTACCCACGTTTTTGTTCGGCACGACGCGGTACGAACTCCATTACAGCAACCGTACGACGGACCTTACGAGATCGTGGCAAAAGAGAACAAGTTTTTCACGATTCTCCGTCGCGGCAGGAAGGTCGTCGTTTCAATCGACCGGGTGAAACCGGCATTCATCCTCGTTGATGATTATGTAGACCATTTTACCCAAACTCCGACAACACCCTCCCCACTCATCAATACACACGCACCCTCTTCACGATCACACTCGACAGCGACCACGGTGACAAGAGCGGGACGCCAAGTGCATGCGCCGACGCGCCTCGGCATTTAGAGTTTCGTTCGCCTCGTTGTCCACTCGTTCACTGGAGGGGGGGTCCTGTGGGGAATTTCCACAGCCTTCTAAACCCATTCATTACAAGGTCCTATGGACTGAACAACTAACAAGACTGTTGTTCTACAACAACAATGAAAAGAAGGAGACTGGCGGTGATTATGAATCAGTTAGATTTTCACTTTCGAGAGAACTAGTTCGTTTATCAATAGATTGTTCATGTTGAATAAATCGGATATTAAATGTCTCAATTAACATAATAACGGTTTCTCATTCATTTGCTAAACTCACATATATATATATATATAAATATATATATATATATATATATATATATATATATATATATATATATATATATATATATATATATATATATATATATATATATATATATATTATGCGACAATTATTTCCAAACCAACATATTATAATGTGCGAGGACAAAAGCATGCTGTGTTGAAATTATATTGATTATTGAAATAAACATATATTAGATTACAAAAAATGATGAAAAAATGATATTCAATACGGTAATCTCATTTTTAATTTAACCGAGTTCTTATAGGAAAGAGCTTCAATACATGAGGAATAAAAAGTGATAAAATGAATTGCATTTGTGGTTTCTTGTGGTCGGTTCAGAGCCAAGGTCCCGATTGCCTGTCGTGATTTAGCGAATTTCCTTGTGTACTAGTCGTAGATACTAGTGGCTACGGTACCGATGGCATTGTTGAGCTTACAAAATCTCGTAAAAAACAAATGCAACTACTAACATTGTAATTCTACTGAGCCGTGTAGAGCATTGTTGTTTTGCATAGTTCGTTTTAAAAGCAGTTGGGACCCTGGATAATATTTCGCTTTCAAGGCCCGAGTTAGAGCACCTCACTTTGTTATATGTTACGATAGGTTGGTATCCCCACATCTAGTTTCAGTCAAATTTACTACCTTCTTTCACGTTGCAATAATCGTGACAGTTTTTATACGAATGGAAAACATTCGGTTCGACTATACTTCAATTGCACATAGCGCTTCTGTGCCCAGCTTACGCCGGGCAATTCAAAAATTGGTATTAGACTCTTCATGTGTTCCTCTCCACGGAAATCTTTAGTAAAAGGCGAAAGATTTATTCGTTTTGAAGAGAAACCAGAGTATCTTATTTGAGGAAACTTCAACACACCCACCTGCATAGTACCGGAGAGTACAAGCGAAACGCTGTGCGATAAACGACACCAGCACAACCTAGCGGGTTACGGCGTACTACTTACCTCTCACCTGGCAAATGCAGGCCATAGCGTAGCCGCACAGAAAACTATAAAGGATTTGTAAAAACTGAATAATTGTACTAAAATTTTGTAGATGTAAATGAACAAATTTTTTTTTTAAAGTCAAATGTTGAATTTTAATTCCAAGTGTGATAATTATAGTCGCATTAATAATTATATCAATTTATAAAAAAATCACAAAAGTTTCTTCAGAATATTATTATAATTTTCATATCAAGTATGGTCTGATTACCAAAAATTATTTTTATGGGCCTACTAGGAAAACGCTTCACACGCGTTGTTGGATGAGTAATTTAAGAATATTTTTGGAATTCAATGAAAAGCTATTTATGCAACGTTAGTTTGAAATAATTATGCTACTGTCTTCCTGTATTATGTATTGCTCATTCTGATCGTTTTATGATTCGATTGAATACCTGTTGATTTTCTCAGTAGGTTTCTTAATTGCTTCAATTAAATCATGTTAGAAAATGTTATATTGATATTTCTTCATTAAAATGATCCAGCTAGATGATTGATGACTCGTGTTTATAGGCCTACGCCAAGTTTCAACTGAATTTGTATCTTTGTTTGACTTGTGGAGCACAAACAACAAAAAAACGCAACAAATCCGGAGTTTTTTTTTTCGATCACCATAAAATCGACTCCGTTTCGTTCATCCAATCATAAATTAGTGAAGTATGCAATATTCAGAAAATTAATTTCTCATCACCCTTGGTTACGTATGCTATCATCCTACCTTCACTAATTACTAATTAATTTAGTTAATATGGAGAATCAGTTGACTAATTAATATAATTTCAAATACTTGTGTGACTATAAGAATTTAGAATTTTATACATCTCCAATGGTTCAAAAGTTTTTACAAAAGTATCGATTCCTATAACTTTCAATACCAAGCTGAAGAATATTGAGCCAGTTAGTGTCATCTAGGACAGTTCTCTTCAAACTAGGTGTTTGCCAATTTCGAGACTTGTTTCTTCTCTCTCTTCTTCATAGCAGTCATCTCCATATTATCTCTCTTTCTTACCACCAATATCCATCTTCTATTTCATCTACTTCTTTCCTTTTTCAGAACTTCCTCAAAATCTATCAAAACCTTGTACTTCACTGAGTCAAGGCGAACTGACTTGATTTGTTTGCCTAGTCCTACCTAGGCGTAGTAGTTAATCGCTTACTAGCACCAAATATGGTATATATATATATATATATATATATATATATATATATATATATATATATATATATATATATATATATATATATATATATTCCTTAGAATGGCAGATAGCAATAACCCAGCATTGTTGATGAAGTATATGCACAAAAGATCCATATACATGTCTATATAAAGCCTTGTTTTCACTCAGATTTTTTTCCGGATCGGCCGAAAAAATTTCCGATCAAATCCTGTCACCAGTTCCCACTTCGATTTTCTAACAGCACGTCTGTGATGACAGCCACGGCTTCTTTGAATCCAAATGAGCAATCTCCCAAATCTAGAATGCGAATGTAAACATTCGTTCAGATCCTAAGGTCTATAGGTGAATACTGAATATATGCCTTGATTGTTCACATTTAACTATGAAAGTAGTTGAAAAAATGACCCATGAAACGCAGGAATTAAACGAACTTCAAAACCAAATCTGACGCCGTCTGGAGAACAAGAAGGCAGTGGCTAGTAGTCAGTCACATGGCATGGCAATATAACAACTTTTTCAGCACAAAATAAATTCGGCCGAAATTATTGTAGTTTATCCAAATCTCTCGAAATAATTTTGGGCACAAATTCACCATCTTGTTTCGGTGGAATTGTCAATTTCGGCCGGAATTTCGTCAGCCGACCCGAAAAAAAGTCGGAGTGGAAACCATGCAGTCTTTACTTCACTGTATATTGTGGATCTAATATCACAAAGACTCGTCTCTCTCTCTCTCTCTCTCTCTCTCTCTCTCTCTCTCTCTCTCTCTCTCTCTTTTCTGTATCTTATCCATACACTAACGAACAGTCATGTCTTAATCAAGATGGTAGGCAAATCATAGGATAGATTAGAATGGGAATAGGAAATGAGATGTCATACTAAATAAAGTCAATTCACAATTATTCACAATTGAACTTCTCTTAGGTCCAGTATTACGAAGTTCAGTTAGTATTTATCCGAGAGTTGGTGAAAACAAATACCACAGGTAACCATGGTGATAACAAGTTTGAACTGTCAGATAAAGGCTAACTAGACTTGGTAATACCGGGCCTTAGAACAAAGGTAGATTTTGATTGAGGTAGAACTAGAAGACATTTCATTTGTCTTTTCAAACCACGTTAAAAGCGCCTCGTGAACATAAATGTTCAATGAATATAATTATTTGTTCAATATTAGATCTATTGATGAAAAAAGCTTTCTGTGTAGCTTTTTGTTCAATTGAGATGGTTTTCAATAACAAAAATGGTCAACTATATGCACATACAAAGTGAATTGTATTTTTTAGTTGGCATTTCAAATTATTGTGAATTGACGAACATTCAATATGAATCAATAAAAACAACAATATTATTCACAAATGTGTGGCTTGGGTATATTCACAGTAACACAAATTACAATATGCAATACTTGCTAACTACAAGTAACCTACTTGCTAAATACTCAAAATGTAAATCTAAAATATTACATTCTGTTTTACCTAAAATACTATTCTTACCTTACTTATTATTATTTTAATCACTAAACGAAAACTCATTTTTTGAAGACTTGACTTGTATGGGAAAAGATGTTCCACTTTTTACGCGGAAATCTTTTGTTATTTTGCATATTAAACATAGAACACATGACATGAAATAACTTACGATTTTCCCTGAATAATTTAAATAAAAAAGTTACACATTTATTATTTATAAACAATTGTTATTACTATTTTTTCGTGTTGAAAGTTTTTGTACATGACGTTCATTTAAATGCTAGCAGTGGTGATTGATTCGACGTAGTTACACAGAGGGTTTCTTTACAGCGGCTTGAAATGGTCTACCAATGATTTAAGCAGTTTTTTGTGTCAAAAATATATTTACAATGTTTTGTTTCATTATCGTTATATAAATACTTCTTTTTTATATATCATTTTCATCATGGTTATTATATTATCATACGGCCTAGTAGTACGAGATGATGCTGTTGCTAGTCCGTTATTTCATTTTTCCAATCATTTATATTCTATTCATATATATTATATAACCACGACAATTTCTTTTTTCCTCACAAAAATTATTTTTAATCTCTCTTCCATGTTATTTTAATAATATGGACTTTGACATTTTCTTACAGATTCAGTATTTTTTGTATTGTTTTTGTTTTATTAGAAAATCATCTGTTTGTCTAATTTTAATTATTATTTTACATGGAAGGACACACATTTTCTTTCTTTATATATATTTGTCTTGATTTTATACCAATTCAAATAATAGTATATGCTTTTTTCTCTGCGTTTTTCATTCATTTGCGTAAAAAGGGGTGGGAAGCTAAAAAAATTGTCGCTCGATATCTAAAAAAATTAAAATCTGGCAAATTTAAATGGGTGTGGTTCTATTTTTTTTTTTTCAGTTATTATAGCGTTTCATTATTATTATATTGGCACTTATTTTTTTAAGCACAGTTCTCCTTATTTTTGACAGCTTAATCATGGCAAAAAATACTGGCTTTCAACGACTTTCTTTACTCGAGTCGTTTTGAGATCGCTATCATTATTATTTGCAATCGAGTTTCAATGATGCGTTTTCCATATCAAAAACAGCGCGGACACGAATATGTATAATATATATAGTTGGAGGTATTTTTATCAATAACAAGAGTTTCCAAGCTAAACTCGTACGTAAAATCACGCGGGACATTCAGTAAAAATAGATTTTATCGCGCGTTTCTTTTTTCCCATCGACATCCAAAAAATATGATTTTAACAGATAGTATTTATTCATTTCAACAGAGGTGTATTCATGATCTTAAAGAAATCCATCGCTCGTAAACGGAACGGCAATTTCGATAAAAACCTAATTTCTCTCCTACGAAAATAATTGAATTAGGATTTTGTTTTTTTTGACATGCAATTATTATTATGTCCTATGATCTAAAAGATCTATCACACTACAACTACATCTTATAAAATACATGTCCACTATATTACTATTATAAATTATTAATATTAATTATTATTATTTATTTTTCAATATTACTTTTCAGTAATCAACTGGAAAGAAAGTTTAAAAAACACAGCTTAAGTCTACGTCTATAATTTAAACGTCTATATATTTCATATAGAAAAAATGACTCGACATAAACCTTATGAACTAAAAGTCACCGATATTGGCGGTTGTATCGTCGTACCAGATTCGCTTGGTTCTAATTATCCGACGAATCAGAATGCATCGTTCGACCGCGTTTTCAAAATGGCGTGACATAATTTGTAATTACTTTTTATACTACTCAGTTCTTGGGGATTGGAGAATCACGTGCTTACGATATATATATAACTGAAGTCCTACTTACTATTTACAAGCACTTATTAAATATTAATAAATTAATGAATAGTTATTGAATTTGTCTATTAGGTACTTTGAAATGAACGAGTTACAAAAATACTGCGCGCTTGCCTTCGGCTCAGCAGTAGCCGAATTGGAATATAAGACAACTCAACTCATATTGAGATAAACCGAATTTCAAATATCGAGCTTACGAATTGGAAACGCATATATTGTACCCTTTTTCTTTCTCGAGTTACTCAAATATTCTTCACCTCCAAGCGAACTTGTAGCAACATCCAGTTGCAATGTGTTGAAAGTTACGGGTTTCCCTATTTCAAAATATTTCTATCGAAATTAAACTCGAAATCCCCAAAATGAATCACAACAACAATAAAGAAACGTTCAATCCAAAAAATGCATCTTACAATAATAATAATTATTACTGCTACGTTTATTGATTGCATTTATAAATGCATTGACTGATTTATTTAATCATTCGATTAACTTATATTATTGGTTAATATTTATCATTAATTATTTTTAATGACTTGATCGATTTAATTACAAAATAGTAAAATAATCGTGATTATTAACATAGCTATTCATTAAACTAGTCACGGGTAAGGTTACGGTTAGTTGCCACGGAAACGTTTATAAAACGAAATGCAATTGGCTAATAGTATTGTAAAAAATATACATAGGATTTTACAAAGTGAAACGTAATACATAGGCTTTTTTGAGATCAGTGATTTTTTTATTTACCATTATTTTGGTAAATTTAATCATTTGAAACTTATCGGTAAATGATTATTAATGCGTAGGTAATAATATAACGGTTTTGTTTGACACGTTTTAAAAGAAATACCTGGGTGTATAGACTAGCTAAGAGATATTATTCAAACTGTTTCCAATCGTTTAGTAACATATAAAATAGTAGTAGGGTATATCTGGGGGACGAATAACGTGGGAAATACTAGAATTGACTGTATCAGCTGTTATTAAAGTTCAGGTGAATACAAGTGCCTACTTCCACACAGCTTTGTACAGATGTGATGTGAGTCCATATTAATATAATGGTCATTAAAAATGAAAATAAGATGAAAATGATAATAGGAATAACTTTATACTAACAATGTCTTTTACAGTGATTATGCATTGATATTAAAAACAAATAACTACACGAAAACGAAATGGTTAAAAATAATAAGGCAGTGATAGTAGGGTATAGATGTTTGTACATAGTTTCAATTTAAGAGGTATTTCGCATTCATGATACGTTCGTTCCGTGATGAAATGTTTAGTGTGTTTTTACGTGATGATACGATGTCAAGTATTTCGGGGGTGAAAAATCGTTATTATATAACAATATCGCTCTTTATCGTGCGCTTTTTGTACATTGTGTTTACGATAGCGTGAGGATATAAATGCTGTCAAGACAAACCAAGATGTTCATCAATATAATTACTTGACTTACAATCTTACAGAATTCTTGAGGCAAACTTCAACTTGATGTAGTTTGTTTTGCGTTTTGTACATTGGCAATATCATTTCATCCGACAATCCAACGCTGGCTTTTGATTGGTTCATCCAACAGCTGCTCCTCCCTCCTGATACGGCCCCGTCACCATGCACGGATGCATCGGGAACAGAGTACTCCACGTAGTCGTGGTGAAAGTCGGAGCTCTCATCAAAAACTGCGTCATATAAGTCGGCGGTCGGTCGGTCGGTGGTAACATCCTCAAAATGTCCTGGTTGTTGTTCTCGTTGTTACAACCTCCCGGACTCTGAGTTCCAGAATTCTCGCTCTTATCCTTCCCGTTCGGAGTTGTAATGCCGAGCTTCCTCAACCGCATCTTCTCCTCCCACTCTTCCCAGCCGTGTCGGGCACGATTGAGGTTCCGATGCTGGTAGAACACAAGACTTATCCGGGTCGGGTGTAAACGATTCGGTCTCCGGAGCGCGGTTGTTGCGTGGAGCTCGTGCTTGGCGCACTCGAATAGCACGGAGCCGTGGCCGAGTGCGATCGCAACGCCTCCCATCTGAGAGTCTTTGAAACATTCCTCGTTGTCGATGAAGTCGGTGACTTCGCCGATTGGTTCGCTTCGCGGTGGTTCTGGAACAACCGGGAAGAATGGATTCGGCGTTCCGTACAAATCCCATCGGTGTCCCATCTCCCAACGGGGATGGAACTGTGGCAGTCCCATTCCTTGGTATCCGTAGGGATTCGAGTGATAACATGCATTTCTAGCTGCTTCCTGCTTGGCCTGCCATTGGGCATTGAAATCGTACTGGTAATGCTGGTTGCGGTCAATGTAGCTCTCGTTCCAGCCCGGGTAAGTCTTCTCGGGAAACATCGGGTAGGAGTTGTAGCCGTAGTTTGGGGCGACGAAAGGTGCGTTGGCGTTGGCGACGGGATAGCCGGTCGGAGCCGGATTGTAGTTGAGGGCGGCTGCGTTCATCGTCGCGTGATAGTCACTCAACTGTTTCACTTCGTCGGCGGCCGTCCACATGGATTCTTGTTTTATCTGATTTGGTTCTGAATAACAATCTTGCTTTTCTGCTCGGTTCTGAGGCATTTCTCCGAACCAGTTACGACCGTTCGAATTATGCATCGACTTTCCGTTGTCTCCGTCCCATTCTTTCTGGACGTTCTCGTTCATGGCTTTAGCTGCATCGTTTGGCGGATAAGGTTTGAGGAACGTTGGCATGGATGGATAGGAATTCTGAGTCGTTGGAGGATCTTGCGGGGAAACGTTCAAGTTCGAATGATTACGAGATGGCGGCCGACCTTTCGGTATGCGAAACGGTGACGCCTGATTAGTGCTCCGAGGTGTTCCCGGATTGAACTCCCACGACCTATCGTTTTCTTCGCAGAGCGTCTTCGCTTTTCCGTCGCAACCCCACGGATTTCTCGGAGGAGACTCCTCGGATTGCGTCGAAGGTGGGACAGACATCGATCGTTCCGGCGTCTTGGAAGGATTCGGAGGCGTCTCCTGATTTGAACTGGAAAGATTCGCGTTCGGACTGAATGTGCTGTTGTTTTGCGGACTGAAACTCGGATTGTTCGGGCTAAAACTCTGATTCTGATTCGGAGAAAACCTCGGCGCGTTGTTTGGCGATCTCATCTGCGGACTGTTCAAGTTTGGCGGCGACGAGAATGGAGATGGAGGTATCTGATACGGAGAACGTAGATCTTGATTCTCCAACTCGATATCTTTTCCCTGATCCTTCTGCTTTGGCGAACGCAACTTTTTCTCGGCCACCATTTCTTGCCAGTTGGAAGATGAAGACTCGCCTCCGAACCCGCCCGATTGTCCCCCTGCCCACGGCGGCGACGGCTCTTGAAATACAAACGCCGAACTGTCGTTACCTGTTGCCACGCTGTTGATGGAACTGGATATCGGAGAGAATGGTCCGCTCGGAACGGTCGGACTCATGTTATTATAACCGTTGTTGAAACCGCCTGTAGAAGTGTTTTGAGGCCCGAACGGTGACGGTGGCGTGTTCAAACTTCCAGAAGTCACTGTCGCGCTGAACGGCGACTTGGACGTCGCGTTGTTGAAAGGAGTGGATGTATTCGTAGTCGTTGGTGTGAACGGCGACTGAACCGTACGATTCGGCACACCAAACGAGGAATTAGCGAAGGAATTATCCGTGTAGGGAGTTTCGCGTAGACTACCGGACGTGGCCGTGCTGTTGAACGATTGGTTGTTGCCGGCAGCGAACGGGGAAGTGTTGTTCGAGCTGAGAGCAAAAGGAGACGTGTTTTGGTTCGACGGGAACGGTGAGTTTTGAGCGCGCGGCGTGATGTGTTGAGCGTTGCCCGACGGAGGATGGCTGTACGGGGATTGAGGCATCGAAGCGTTGCTCGAAGCGTACGGAGATTGCGATGTGTTTGCGCCGACGTTGTACGGAGACTGCGGAGTCGTGTTTAGAAGGTTGGCGTTAGTTGTGCTATCCGGATCGACCTGACGGTGGAGAGAAAACAACACGTTTTAATAACTTGTTAGATATTTACAAACTGATTTTCAAATTTGTGACAATCATTGAGGTAAGGAATTCACTTTGTACAGTAATTTCTCACTTCTTCCAATCAATCAGACTGGCAGCCACGAATCAAGAAGGTTGTCCACCAAAATGACAACACAAATATCACCAATGCAGCTAAAAAGCTGTGGTATTCACAATGATTTTTTAGGACGAGATTTACTAATAGAAACACAGATACATCTTCAAAAAACATTGGAATATTCAAAGCTAAAGTAAGATTCTCTCCAATTGCTCAAGTTTCTATAATTATTTAGCTTGTGTTATTCTTTTGTGGATTTGCGTAGGCCTATGTTTCATTTTTTTTTTAACAATCTTGATGTTCATTATTTTTTCTTCAATTGAAGCTAACTTTGGATACAATCAAGTATAAAATGAAAAATGCCAGCGCCATGTAATTTCAAAAACAAATAAAAAATCTGTTGATGAAAAATTCTGTGAAAATTCAATAAAAATGCATAATTAATAATGAAGCAAGTTAGCAAAATTCAGTGACACTACATTAGTTACACAACACTGAAAAGAGTCCTACTGGAAGAAAGAAGGAGTTGATTAATTGAGGGTACTACTCTCACAGGATGGGGAAAGGTGTGCAAAGGGGGTGAAAGTAGGCGACTAACCATGGGGTCAAAATCGGCCAAAAGACGGGCAATAAAAAACTAATATTCATCAGCAAGCAATATACAAGCTATCCTACATCAAATGTGGTCTGTAAATAAAACAAACACAATTTTGAGAAGATCAACTTACATAAAAATTATACGATTTTTTTGAAAAAATCCATCTCATAGAAAACATGAATTTCTTGAAAAATATATTTATTTTGACTTCATGATGTCATATTGATTCTCCTTCAAAATTTTGATTAAAACCCAATGAAATAAAAGTTACAGCAAAAAGATAATACTTTGGCAAGAGCTTTTTGACTTCTTTAGGTTATTGAAAGAATTCAAAACCTTTGAAAACTCTTAGCAAGAATCTTGCAAACCGTTGGTTTTGATGTCTATTCTTTCAACGTGTTCTTTACATTTCAATCACATTTTCAAGGAATATCAATCATTATTGTCAAGCTATAATATCTTGAAGTCTACATTTCACTATCTTGTAAACAACTACCTCTACCGGTACTATATTTCCATTAGCATGAATCTTTGAATTTATTTCCTCTACACCAATAAAAATTCACCCCCTCCCCACTGCAAACCAATCAAAGCAGGCAGATGCAACATCCAGCTTACCTTGATGTCCCTATCAAGGCCAAACGGTCCGTAATCTCCCCAGGTGGCCCCTGACGGCAGCCAGGCGGGCTTCCGGTCTTGCATCCACGATGCGCGTGGGTGCGTCCACCCGGCCGCAGGGGTACCGGTGGGAGGGTGGTGGTAGGGTGAGTCTCCCGCCTGCTGGGGATGGTGGTGGGGGTAGCCCCAACCTTGGTACATCGACACGGGACTGTCCAGTACCGTGGAGGAGACCTGCATGCGCAAGAAACGGGCTCGTTTAGAGTTAGTGGAAGAAGAAGCGTAACTTTTGTTTTGTTGTTAGTGTGGTACCATGAAGAGATGTGAAGAAAGTATGTGTTTAGTTATGTTGTGAATAGTGCGGGGAAACATCAAGAAACCGTTATAATTGGTCATGTTTGTGATTTTCTGTTTTTTCACCACCTTCAAAACCTCAATAACCAAAAAGACTGTTTCCCAATCAAGGCTAAAAATGATAATATACACTACATATGTTATATGTAGGATTATTATGTAATGTACTACACTAGTAAGTATTTTATGCATTCTTGAATAAATCATGCCTTTGAAGCGGCATAGGAAGAAGTACAGACCTACTTATCATGAATAGTTCTGAAGTTATAACTCCTACATTTTTCAACTTTTATTATAATCCATCCAAAAAAGTTTCCTCATATTTCTATTTTATTAGATAGCCCTAAACTCTAGGTAGGCCTATATACTTTTCAAATCTCTATAATGTTATTTTGAAAGATTTTTTCTGCAACTTTTTGGCATATTTGAAATATGATAAAAGAGTTGACATTTTACTTGGGAGAGAGAATAACGAATTAGAATCTTCAGTAGGTTCAACAACAAATAGACTCTGTTGTGAAAGAAGAATACTTTCGAAGTGTTACCAACTTTGATATAAAACCTCGTAAATGGATATATATCGACAAAATCATTCTACAACGTTGCCAATACTGTCATTATGTAATACAACTGTACCTGTGAGCTTTGAAGTTGTGCTTCCATTCCTTCCAGCATGGTTGCCATGTCTAGCGCCATCGGTGTACCGCCCCGGTGCAACACTGGGGCCTCCTTCCGACCAATCACGGCGTCCGGTTCGTCCTCCTTGCGCTTCTTGCCGTGGCGACGGCACGGCTGAAGGGGAACCGCGCGGATGCGGACTTCGCACGGAAACCTGATGGTGAAACAACAAGCGGTTTAGTGACAATATTCAATAATATATTCATTTCAATCGGTCTCCATTTTCAATACAATAAAACTATAAAACTACTCAAAATGATCGATGTCTAATCTCAATTTGATCGTTGAATTTTGAAAAATTGGGGCCCAAATGAGAATGAGATTCAATCCAATATTATTTATTCATTACTCATTGTTGATATTTGACTCATATCCGTTGATGATTTTTTTCTTTTTCTCTGAATTGAGAATGATGAATTAATGATTGCTGAATGAATGAATCATGAATGAGGTATACAGGTATGTGAAGATGATGATGATGCTACAAAAACACACCGGGTGCAGTATTGTTGTTCAGCTGTGTTAGTATATTGTTGAAGGCAGAGAGCTTGGGAAGTATCGCCATTATATTCTTCGGATAAATATATTTGTACGTAAATGAAAGATGTGTGTATTGTGTATTTTACATGCAAGGTAATAACCGAATGCATTACGCCTACTTGAAAACGGTCAACACTACAAAATTCAAATAAATTCGTCATTACGAGTGGGAGTGCTTACTTGGTGAGAACTTCGACGGAACCGTTCTTGACCTTGGCCTCCTGCGCCTCCTTGCTCCCAAACTCGTCGCTGTCATCCATGATGTAGAGCGGCAAGACGTGGAGTTGCTCGTCCTCGGGCTTCGACAAGCTGCGGTGCTTCGTCAGACTCACGACCTGCGGCAGACCGGCAAGAATACAATCAACACACTTTCCGAAACCATTTCAAGAGCCATTAATATCAACGTTATCAACCACTTTCGTTTTCTCGTCCCGTTGATATCACATAACCCAACGTCCAATCATGAGGTTTGTTTATTACGCCCCGCACATATCTCTTGTTATTAATTATGTACAAAAATAAGACACATACTTGATAAACATATGAAACCAAGATCTACATAAAAAGAAGACTAAAAAGTATAGAAGGAAAATGAATATTGGGGTTTTACGGCGTGTCAACAATGACGTGGTTATAACCTACTGCACACAAAGAAAAATATGAAAATTTATAAAGGGGTTAACCATTTTTTACTTGATAAAAAATGGTGAAAAAAAAATTGATTTTTGGTGAAAAAATTGTTCGTTCATCAACGCTGAACTCAGTTTATCCTTTACAGTTTTTATAAGCTACTTATATATTTATTTATTTTTTTGTGGTGATGAGATACCCTTGTTGATCTTACTTGGTCATTTACGGTCTTAATCGGAGAACTACGACATTATTTCACGTCTTAAGTGTCACAAAAAATGTATGTAACGAGATTAGAATCTTCTTTTACAATTTAAAATAATTAAACATTGCTATTAGAAAATAATGTTAGCACTAAAAACTCAAGTGGATATAGAAATGATTTAGATTGGATAGATTTTATATATTATCAACTTTTTGGGGATGGTAGCTCCATTGTTTTCTGCTTTTCAAACATTGCTCTCGATACACTCTCCTTCTCCACTCGTCGCATGGGATGTAGATAAAATTAAAAAAGATTACGGTAGTTATAACTCATGAGACAAGATTTACTTACCGCCGTGCAGCCGTTGTTCATGTTGTGTAGATCTCGGTGTGAATGGGCCGTGAAATCCATGCAGGCCGTGACCCCGGAGAAAGGGCGGCCGGGCTTGAAGCCCAGACGGCACTCGGACGCCTCCCGTTCGAACTGGATCTGGTTCTCGAACGAGGCGGGCGCCAGGGACTTGTACAGCGGCGACAGGAGGGTTGCCAACACGTGCATGCGCTCTTCCACCTCTTGCTCCTACAAATGCGAGAACACAAAAATGTTGCAATTAATTATGTCGACGTCTGAACAACGATTAAAGTGTTCACTTATTTCCATCAAATTACAATGATAAGAAATGCATCTTTGTCTATGTATTTGAGACACACTTGTAAATGATTATGAAATGTATGAACAATTGCCCATAAGAGAACTAGAAAGTAATATTGACAAAGATCTAAGAACATATCTATTTTGGATGGGTCGATCTGTTTGAGGAACGCAATACCACAGGAAAAAATGGAAATGAACCATAATCCCAAGACTGAGCAAAATGCCATTAGATTTACACTTGTAAACATGGGATATTATTGCCATTACACAATATTCAAACTACCGGTACTAAATATAGGATTAATCATGTTTAGTAGAAAAGCCATCAGCCATCGGAAGAGTAAGACTGTATTCATTCATGTACCCATGATCCAAAAATGTTATTCTTAAATAAATGAATGAATAGAAGATCCTTCTATTCACGTCATACTGTTTTGTAAGTACCGTATCCTAGTTTATGAAGAAATCGTCTGGTTTTCATCATGAACCTACTGGTTTACGTACAAATCGCCCGGTTTCTCCGTCACTCACCTCCGTCCTGACCGACAGCCTGAACTTGCGGACAGTCTTGCTCCGCGCGTATTTACAGCCGTTGTAGTACATGGACCATGAGCAGCCGAAGCTGAAGCTAGCGCCACACGTGTCCGGATCTAGGCCCTGGCAGGCACAGGTGCGCGGCTCGTTGGTGGCGCAGCGGCGCGTGGTCGGCAGCCCGTAGCGGTTCAGCTTGTGCGCCAGCAGGTTGTACACGCGGTCGGCTTCCGGAGATGGGACGCCTGCGGGAAACAAACGGGAGGAAACGGGTTGAAAAATGAGCTGTACTTTGCAGTATATTTATACATGTATCTTAATGTGACTGATATTGTTTTTAAAAGATCAATGGTCGAAATGAAGGAATTATTATCATTATTATTATTATTATTCTCTTTGATTCTTTCATTCATTCTCTTTCATTCTCTCCAACTTCAACTTCATTCTCTTCACTATTCCAACTCGGATATCTTGAAATAAGTCATTCATTATCTTGCACTTCATTGTCAAACTAACTGTTCATTTTTCACCGTTATCAATTTATTTTATATCCAACATTGTGTTTTCTCTATTTAAAACCACAGACAAGGCTGTATCAGGCTTTGTGGACTTTTGTGAACTTGTATGTATTTATATTGGGAACCAATAAGAGAAAATTTCAACTTCCCCCCAAAAAAATTATATTTTGAGATGTATGAATTTAGCATCAATGAAATAGACTATCAAATCTGAATACAGTGAATTTTTTATGTATTGTTTCCAGATCCATCGTTTTCCTACTTGTATCTCCCATTATTCATCAGTCACCTACTCTCATATTGCATTTTCCTGGATGGATTGTTTTCCTGCATGGATGTTTCTATTTTCCTGGTTCCTTGAAAAACGATGGCTGGAGGGTTGGGCTTTCACAAGTTTAGATATTTTTGGTTTCTTTTTATATGAATTGGTTCATCTGACATTCTATTATATTTCACTATTTTTCACAATGAATGTCTTTTGCAGAGCATTTAGCCACATTCAGCTGTTTCGTGAAAATTCGAGAAATGAAATTCGAGAAATATGATTAGTGGAGAAGATTTTGTCACGGTCTAGGAAATGAAAATAAAATTCAATAAAATTCCTTCTGATATCAGAGAAACGAGTAGTTTGTATATTTTCAAAAAACAAATTGACCATTGGCTGAGGTCGTCTGAGAGAATTATTTGTCACAACATGCTTTACCAAATCAATTGGATACATAACTATTTTCACCCTGTTTTAGTCCCATATATTATTAAACCATATACCATACACCATTACCATTTATTACGAATGTAATCGAATCTACCACCTGATTAAATATATACTAATTTATGTCACTATGCTATTGAAAATACTATAATCCAGACAAATCCATTTCTCCACAATGACTTAGTGTTGATAATTTAAAATTAAATTTTGTTCTGTTTGTCTTCTCTTGAATATCAAATATTATTCATGTATTCCGTCTCTGCTACGAGCTACAATATTTATAAATGTTTTTCTTTTGTCAGCCCGCACTCAGGAACTTCTGTTCTTACGCTGGCTTCTATTGATTTTACTATCCTCACTCATATTATTTACTGTATCAGTTATTGTATTACGCAGAATAAAATGAAATGAAATTGAATTGAATTGAACGTGCGAGATGACGTACCTTCCCAGGCAACCATCACGACCACAATCCACGCCGTCGGACACTTGTGACCGGAACGGTGTTTCGTGATGCACAAGATCTTCTCGTCGGTGTTCGATCGACGAATTATCTGGGAAACAAAATAACGAGTTCAGTAAATTGTCGACACTTTTGTTCAGAGCAGTAACACGAGACTCTGATGGATATAATAATATTTATAAAGGACGTCACAACCCTGACCTAGATTTTAATGAATAATGACGATATTTATTTTTCTAATTTTAGAGAAAACTAGAAATCACCATCTCAATTTCAGAAATTATAACCAATTTTTTTTTGTCCTGTTTGTCAGTCATGACCTATTGGTGGGGTCGTTGAGCAAACAATAATCACCATCATGAGTCATGATGTAGGATTGATTCCGTGTAGAAACATGAACGGAATCGAGTAATGTCTAGGTCATGACTCAGAAAAAGGTCCAGGTCCTAGAGAATTAATAAATTGATAATAATTCCTGAAATTGAGTTGATGATTTCTAGTTATCTCTAAAATTGGGTGGATATAATATGGTCATAATTTGTTGAAAACTAGTTTCAGGGTTGTGACGTTCTTAGAAGCCTGAAAGGCAACACAAACACTAAAGCCTGTCATTGCAGGTGGAAAGATAATCATTTTCAATGATTTTTTAAGAATAGAACGTTTATATTGGTGCTGAGACAAGTGGACAAGTGATTAGCACACTGAATCAGATGGGGAGAAAGTATTATGGGGAGATAGTCAATTCTCTTTTATTTTTATAAAAGATCATTTTCATATAACAATGGAACATATATCCATCGTTTTCAAGGGACCAGGAAAACAATCCATCCAGGAAAATCTAATATTGGTTATATGGGAGTGGGGTGTGAAAAAAAGGAATGATACAAGCAGGAAAAAGATGGATGCAAAAACGATGCATATATATTTATATTATATTTATATATTTATATTTATATTATATATTTATATATTTATATATTTATATATATTTTTCATTATTCTTTTTTTCATTATTTCTCGTTCTTTTTTCTCTACTACTTTCTTTTTTTTTTATTCGGTATAATATACCAATTAAAATATCCACACATTCAAGTTCCCCTGTTCTATCTTTCAATCGTGATCTCGACTCACCCATTTAGCCAGCGGACACCCCTGTGTCGTCTTGCCCTCCTTGCCCGTGTACAGCACCTTCTCGATGCGGACCGCCTTGCCCTTGAAGCCCGTCCGTCGCTCCACCTCCTTGCGCAGGTCAGGCAGTGTCGCCGCCGTGCCCAGGTGCGTGTAGTACGAGCCGGGCTCGGGCGGGCCTGAACGGGCAGGGAACACAGTTACAGCATGATACGGGCATCAAACGGTAACGAGGTGGTGAAATGTAGAAATGAATTCAATTGACGACTCGCAATCTCCGCCCCATTGACGTCACAAATCATAACATCCAATCAACAAGGCTGTTAGAATTGAGATGACGTTCAAATATCCAATCAGGGTGTCTCTGAATGACCTCAAGTGATATAAATCTACAAGACCAACTGGTAAAGCCACGCCCATTCCAAGTCGTCAATTCAACTCAAGAATTATCAATAATTTATAATAGTGTAAGGAATACAAGGGAAATAAGAAAACAAAATCATGATAGTAAGAAGACTGAAGATTTTTTCTTCCCAATCTGAGTATTTGAATTGTTTTCTATACCTGAAACTATTACCGGTACCTCAAGATTAACTTTCTGTTGAATTAATCAACTTATTATTAATTACTCATCGGGATGGTAAGATCGCCTTTTTGGTCCCCTGTTAGAACGATCCTATCTTTCATCCAAAGTCTCAATTGGAAAACAATGATATATAAAGTTCTGATGAGATTGAAAAAACCCTCAACAATATCATAATTGATATTCCTTCCAGAATGTTGTTAGAAACACATTAGAAAAACATGGACAGTTCAAGAGCTCTCCACAGTCACGGAAGAATAAACTTCACATATTACATTTTTATGTAAATATTTGACGATTTTTGTGGCCCACGTTTTCATGTTGATCAGTATATATAGGGAATATGATTGAATACTTACATTTATCCGGAGGAAAACAGGAGCAATCCGGGACTTCGGCCCGGATGTTGTTCTTCAGTCGGTCAACGTGGTCCTGAAAGTCTCTGGATGAAGTGCCTTTGGCATCTGGGCAATTCCCTTGACCTTCCTTCTTCCAGCCAATCTCGTCCTGACACACATCCTACAAGAGAAATACTTTTATTATTCAACTGAATTTGTTTCGGATTTTGAACAATCTTCTTATTTGATAAACGGTTCAATCTCCGAATTTCTCAGAAGCTCGTCAACAGGAAGGGGTTTGCAGGGAGTTAGGCAAGAGGATCGAGGAGAGGGGAAGGGGGAGCTGATCCACGCAATGCAGAGAGTACGTAGCGAAAGCGGTTTAATTGCGTGGCCTGGGAGAATTATGAGAAAATATTTATTTCTATCTTGAACTATGGTGATAAAGATTGGAATGGCTTGGGACATAATTGTAGAAGGAGACCTGGCATTTGAGGAATTAAAAAAAAAAGCGGTTCAATGAGAAATGTTTACAGATCGTATATTATTGACAGTATTTTTTGGTTATTTCAAGTTTCGTTTCAACTGTATATGGTTTGATAGTCTGCGAGACCTAGCCATTGTACTTTCAAGATTTTTCGTTAAGTGTTATAAAACAATTGAATACAAAATTATATAAATGTCTCCATTTCAAGGAATAACTACTCACTTCGCTGAGCTGTTCGTCTGCCGTTTGTTGCCCCGGGCAACAGCCATCCCTCAGGTGTTCGGGGGTGGGCGTCTCGATGCCGCCCTGCCGACAGCACCACGAGCCGGGGGTAGTTTCCAAGGTCGACGGTCCCCCATCCCCGGCAAACAAGTACGACATGTCTTTCTTCTCATCTATCGGCCATTGTTCCATCTTCGGCTTCTCCGGGTAACTTTCTCTCGCGTTCCTATCCTCCTGATTGTAATCTGTCGACAGGTTTCTCGATTGTTGGTTCTCCCAGCTGGCTTTATCAATTTCCGGAGAGTTTTTCACTTCGTTTCTTGTTTCTTGTTCGGCATTCTCACTCTGATTCGTCCAACTGTCATCGGATATTTTCTGTTCTTCTCTAGTTTCTGTTGTCCTCCCTTCGTTACTTGGAACTTGTTGATTTAAAATTGCTTCCGCATCGCTTTTATTTGTATCTTCCTCCAACTGATTTTCCACTGCTTTCTCTTCTTCTTGACTCTTCCAACTGTCCACAACTTTTTCAATGTCCTCCACTTTCTCGCCTTTCTCCTCTCCACAGCCCTCTTTCTTCTGCTCCTCAACTTTAATAGTTTCAACACTGCCTTCTAGCTTCTCTTCGGTTTGGTTCTCGAAGAATCTTGGCCCCGAATGATTGTCGAAGTTGTTTACGTTTTGGTCGTCGGCTTTCAGATTCTCAAAGTTTGGCACATTTTGACAATTCGTTTGGTCTAACCGAATCGTTTCACTTTTCGTCACCATCGGATTCGGCTCGAAACGACTTTGTTTCGGTGAGACGTCCGCAACATTCGCTTTCGGAACGTAATTTTGTAAACTTGCTTCGTAGTTTCTCATATTTTGATTTTCTACCTCGATTGGAATTTGATAAATTGGTTTCCTCATCGGAACTGGATAATTTTCGATCATCTTGATTTCTTTCGGATCGTAATTCGTACAATTATACATTCCTGAATTGACGAATCCAGTCTTCTCGCTCTTCACTTGAACGTTCGGATCGAATTGATTATATTGATATGTCGTATTACATTTATTCATAGCGGGATAGTAATTACTTGCCTCTCGCATCGGGTATTCGTTTCTCGGCTGGCAGATCGAATACTCGTTCTTCGAGCCGGGACCGATCCCCATTCGCTTCTGAAAAGACTTATCGTCCACGTCTTCCCTCCTATCCCGACATTTGAAATTATCCTTATACGAGCCTAGAGTCTCTTTCAAAGGATTACCCTTGCAATTAGCTTCAGTGTCGACAGTCGGAGAATGCCAGTTTGACGGCGGAAGATTATTATGGTGTTTCGCTCCTCGTTTCGCCGGAGGACAGTTTGTAGTATTCTGCGTCACACCCAAATAACTTCTCCCACGATTCTGTCCAGTTTCCTGAATCCTCGGCAAATAATTCTTATTATCCAGAATGACCGGTTTATCTTCTCGATACTTTTTTGTCTCCGTCTGGTTGAACGTCTTCTCATCGTTTGTCGCATATTTTATAAAATTTTCTATCGCCGATAGCGAAGAGTTTTGATCCATTTCCGGATTGGCCTGAGTAGAACTCGACCAATCCCAATTATAGCCACCACCTTCAGAAGTCGTGCTAGACGACTGATGCTGATTGTTAATCCGAAGGTGGTGGCTTTGCGATAAAAAATGCTGCTCCGAGTTTGTTGAGATTAGCTGCGTTTTCCTATCCATTCCGTCGTGCTCCATGAACCCTCTTTTGCCGGGCGTTATCGCGGCGTTATCCTCGATGCTCCTCGAATCTCCGAGCAGCTGCTGATTGATCTGCTGATTATACTGCTGCATCTGTTGGTTGATCTGTTGCGACTGTTGCTGCTTATTGAGGATCATCGTCTTTAAACGACTGTTTAAATTCGCTCGGTCTTGGTACAGCGCTTCACCGTTGCGTTCCGAGAATTGATTCCCGTTCTGTCGCACCTCTTCAAAACTTTCGCTCTTCACGACTCCGTCCCACCTGTTGTTGTCGTTGAACTGTTCGTTATTTTTCGGCGCGTCCCATTGGTCGGTTTTGATTCCCTCCCAAGGTCGCACCTCGCCCTTGATCGGACTGGTCCACGCGGTGTCGTTGCGCGACGGATCGCACTTGGCCGACGGCCACGAGCGGTCCGGTTTCGATTGGTCTTCGCTCCAAGACGACGGTATTCGCTCGGACTTGATACTGGGCTCGTCGGTCCACGAGGTGAGGCTGTGGTCGGACGGCCAGGTTTCCCCCAAGATGGCAGGCGATGACGCCTCCATTGACTGCTGGCCTGGATATCTACACAACAAGACGAACTATGTTTACAATACCTCTAAAGCATCACTAAGCGAGTAAAGCATACTTTCAAACTTTGTGGCCACTGATTAGTGTCAAAATATCAGAATGGAAACGGTACAATATTTCATCAATGCAACAAGCAACAACTTGATGAACACAGACAGCACAAAGACAGTCGAGCTAGTTTTGACACGTAACAGTGAAGAAGCAGTGGTATGTTTTATTCATACATTCTTCTATTTACATTATCCTTCTCTTTCAATCACATATCTCACTGATAACTCAAGGCAAATGGTATTAATAATGAATGATTGATAGAAGCATAAAATTGTAGTTTCTAACCAACCCCACAAATCCCAACAAACATCAATTCTTACCAAATCTAATTGATAATAAAGATTAAGTCTTACGAGGTAACTGAATACTGGGATCTTGTAACATGACTCGAAATAATTTTCAAGTGATCATATAGATATATTGAATTTTGAACTGTAATAATGTATCATTTATGTATTGTTATCAATCATATACTCTATGTACAATGTAAAGTAGCAGAAATGCTGAACTATTATAATTCTATTCTAATTGTATCTAGCCTGACGCAAAGATCTAAACAGTTGAACTTGCTAGTTCACGTACGTACCCACTAGAGTTGTGTAAACTCTGCATGGAGGGGGGGTTGAGCAGATATCCAGGCATGGCGTTTGGGTGACCGGTAGCAGACTGGGGGTGAGCATTAGATACGGTCGCTATCGAGGTGGTAGCGTTGTACGTCGACGTCTTCACGCCGTTGTTCAGCAGCGGGTTGGTACTGCCGTTGTCGTTGGTGTCCATGTGGACCGAGCTAGAGCGGCTGGTCGGAGTGGTGGACGGGGGCGGAGCCATCGCCACGTCCTGAGCGGGGAACAAACGTTCACGTCAGTCTTTTATTTAGAAACTGTTTCTCGTTGTGGGTGACAGAATTTTCAATAATTCGTTGGATGGAATAAAGTTAGAACTCAAAGAACATCACATCCCTGCCCTATGTCGATATTTATTACCTCAATTTTTGAAAAAAACTAGAAATCACCATCTCAATTTTCAGAAATTAAAATTCATTCATTCCTCGTCAAGGATCCGGCTTTTTTCAAGAGTTATGAGTGACGTACACATTACTCGATTCTGTTTATGTTTCTACACAAAATCGGTAATGCCTACGACATAACTCATGGTCTCTGGAGGACAGAAAAATTGATTTCAATTGCTGAAATTGAGATTATGATTTCTAGTTTTGTTTAAAATAAGGAAAATAAATATTGCGATCAATGATTAAAATATAGTTTCAGGATGTGATGACCTCCACCATATGATATGAATAGTAATGATGAATTCACCAAGGTATTTGATTTTTACATAGTTATTGGATAATTTATATTTGTTGATAATTACTAATTAGATATACATATTATTCTGATACCCGAGAATTCAATTCTGTATCATTAATAATGATACCGGTAACAAACATTTATTGAACCGAATTGGATTGCAGTGCAAGAAATGTTCAAACTGTCAAGATATATAAAATTGAGATAATATTTTTCACGATTTAAACAGTTATAATAGTCTTAATAATTTTAATATAAGATATTTCATTGAGATCATCGAGATGATTTGAGATAATTTATTATATTTTCAACATACAATGCAGTAAGACAGCCCAAAGAGCTCTTAATACATATTACAGAAAGTCCAATCAATTAGTTCATTCTCAAGGATTATTTGGAATAGTGTATTATTAGATCAATTTATTTGATTTTTCAAAGTAAATTGTGCAACTGTTTAAAGCATGCAATAAGATCACCATTTTGAATTTGAAGTTGAATACCTAGTACAGAACTGATGTTGGTGCATATTGTCTACAACTCAATACGTGTACTCACTTGTGACTGAGTGTAATTGTTCCCACCATTGACGTACTCCCTGCCTTGGTCGTTGTACTGACCGTTAGGAG
Organism: Brachyptera risi; assembly: GCA_964007535.1. NCBI lineage: Eukaryota > Metazoa > Arthropoda > Insecta > Plecoptera > Taeniopterygidae > Brachyptera > Brachyptera risi. The sequence goes on from OZ023336.1 coordinate 21,332,768, forward strand.
AGGACGTGTCCATGTACTGGCCGTTCAGACCGCTCCTGTGAACGCCGTTCACTTGGGCATTGCCGTTAGTCAGCCCATTCACGTTCACACCGTTGCCTGATGAGAGAGATAGATACACGTTAGATCGATGTGTATGGAAGAGAAGAAGAGAAAGAGAAGGTAATGATCTGGTCTCCGAGAATGTCGTTAGAGACCGCCAAACATTTGCCATGCGCAAAAACTCGAACAACAATTCGATTTGCGTTTCGACATTTCTTGTATTTGCTCTCACTTTGCTACGAATGGGAAAAACTACAAACTAAGACGACAACACTTCGATGCCTTTTCCGAGCCATCTCGCAAGAACCAGCGCGAGACGACATCCACAAGCGGATCGAGAAGTCAAGTTTCATCGGCAGAGCAGATCACACTGAGAGGCTATTCCTCCCAGGATATCGGATGAATGCAGGAGGCCAATCTTTTTTGGGAAGGTCGATCCACATGTGGAATACACTACTACAAGAGATGATGGAAATGAACTATAACCTCAAAACTTTCAGATGAATACTGTACTATTAGATTTAGACTTGTAAACCTAGGATATTATCAACTTCATTTTTTTTCAAAGTACAAGATTTAGTTATAGTCATTTTTGTTAAAAAACCCATCAGCCATCAGCCACCGGAACAGTGAGACTTGGCATTATAAATACTTGACCAAAACTGTATTTAATTATGTAACTATGATCCAAAGCTGTTGATTTTTGAATGAATGTAAAATAAATACCACATAGGCCTACTACACGCGTAATGAAGAACGTTGTTGACGTACCGATGGGAGATGGCTGAGGCGTGTGAACCTGAGTGTAGCCGTTGCCTCGCGGGGTGAGGGGCTGCTGTTGTGCGGGGGATGAGGGGGGCCGACTCAGCGGCGCCGCATACTGTTGTTGTTGTTGTTGGAACACGGCTGTCTGCTGGTTGGGGTCAGTCGCGATGAAACCTTGTTGGTAACCTGCGAGCGAGAGAGAGACAGAGAGAGACTGATTAGCGGTCTTGTGGGAGTGTGTGTGCAAGTGATAATTGTCCAAGTTGTCTTCAATCTGATGTACTAAAAGTAGTTGTACTGAGAATCAACTGTTCTAAAAACGAACGGATTCAAAAAATGACAAACTGTACTAAAACTCGATTGACCTAAAAATCGACTGACTGAATTAAACTACCAACTCTGCAAAAAAATGTCCAGTTTTTTTTTTTATAACATCATTCTGAATAAACGATCACTCCTGTGCACACTTATTCATAAAATTAATCTAGACGAGTATTGAAATTCGTCAATGTTGCATATTTTATGAAATTATTGAAATTCACATGAATATACATCACAAAGTGAAATTACATGAGAACTTCAAGGTATCATAATGTCGATAAATCACTGTCATAGCACTTATTTGTCGTATATCCATTTTTCGTATTTTCGGAGTAAGATGCTGTATACTATTTTCCAGGGATTTGTCAGGCCAAATCAAATGGATGTAGGACACAAAAGTATTCGATACAACACGCGAGAATCACCTGATTTGCAAAGAATGACGGATATAGGACAACCAGCCTTGGATAATATTATACAGCATCCAACTACGAAAATACAAAAAAATGGATATACGACGAATAAGTAATAGGGCAGCGAAATATAAAAATGAATCCACGGTGCGATGCGACGTGTGTTTACCAGGCTGTTGATGGTATGGCGCCGTGGTGTACTGCGTGTATCTGAGCTCGTCGATCTGCGGCGCGATCTGCTGGATGAACTGGCCCTGCGGCGTCCAACCGGCACTGTTGACCGTGTCGACGCCCGCTGGATGCCAGACCGTCGCGTTAGGGAACCGGCCGCCATTTACAAAGTTCGGGTCGACCGCCATTCCTGTCGCCGGATTGGTCGGGTAAAATGGCATTCCCGGAGCCTGGAACAGAAACGGGAGAAATTCCGTTAGTATGTTATGAATGAGCTTGTAGGCATATAGTAATTATTTTTAGGTTATGGTTGTGGAAATGAATATAGCATTTTGTAACAACTACTTGGAAAAACAGGAGCTGCAAAATTTAGATCACCAACCATGGGGATATTACGAAAATTACACATTCTTTCCGACTTTTGAGTTTAAGGCAGGAATACCACTTTATTTTTTATAGTTATTTGAGGAGAGCGGTAGCGATTCTTTTAAGCTTGGCATTTAGTTTCTCCAGTTGATTCTATATTTGAAAACACTTCTCAAAAATAATGTTATTCACGAACCAGTTCAATGTCTTTGAAATCGTGCAATTTTTCACAAAATATCTAAATGTAGCTAAATACTCAGAAAAAGACATTAATAGTGAAAAATAGTGAGATAAAAAATGATATTAAATCAATCAAAATACCACGAAGCATGAATAAACCAAAAATATATATCCTAGTGAAATATTTGGATTTGACAGTATACTTCATCAATACTAGATTCCTACATCTCTTAGTTATAAACGTAGATATATTTGTCAATGATATTGTGTCGTGATTTTGATTTAAAAAAAAATTAAAATCATAATACTGTTACAAAATCAATCAGCCAGAATTACCTTTATTGAGGAACAATGATTTTGTATCAAGTTTCGATATGTTGATTAAAACAAAACATATTTTGAGAACTGAAACACTTTTATCTGCAGTGGAAAAGTATTGTCACAGAAAGTGCAGTCCTGGTCTCGAACTTCATTGTTTTTAATTTAAATACATAAGATGGGATGGTAAGATCGCCCTTGTGGTGGTGCCCGTCCAGACAATCTCACTTTCATTCATTGTGCATGCACAGTAGGTGTACTTATAAAAATGAGAAATTGAATTTTACTTTTATCTCTTCATGTTCACGAACCAGTGTGATTCAATAGAAAGTACAATATACATTCCATTCCAAGATAATTTGACGCTCTCTGATCGATACGACATTTTGTTTTTGTGAATTCAATCACTTCCAAGATGATACGTCAACGAATATGAAGAATGTGAAGAAATTAATTTACGTTTTATCTTAAAAATGATCAAATTCACAAAAATATGATGCCATATTAATTGGAAAGCCAATATTTATTTTGGAGTTGATACATACTTCTCATTCAATTACACTGGTTCGAGAACACAGAATAAAATGGTAGGGATGAATAATAAAATAAGTAAGGAAAATACCACTGATATATATATATATATATATATATATATATATATATATATATATATATATATATATATATATATATATATCTGCGAGGTTTTTAATCCTCTCATCTCTCGAAGAATCTATAATTTTTTTTCAGACCCACAAAGTCATGTTAGATGTGGGTCTAATACACAATCACAAATGTATACACTATTAATGTATTTATGATAGTGTGTAGTCTTACAGATCGTAGGTGAGAATGTCAGTCATATAATAATAATACCGGTAGTAATAATGTTTATTGTCTGGGGGGAACAGTGGTTGGTAGCAGTGTTACCACGGCCAGCTGGGTGAGCGATGACCTCGGGCTATCATGCAGGAATGCCTAATCAATCACACTCCATCAGCACTCATCTCTCTCTCTCTCTCTCTCTCTATCTTCTCTCTCTCTCTCTCTCTCTCTCTCTCTCTCTCCCCCTCTCTAGAGATTCGTGGGGCAAGGTCGGACTTCGCCCAGTGACGTCACAACTAAATCACATGATAACATCAGACTCTAGATCAGTCAGTTATTTAAGCATCTCACTTGAAGTGAGCGCGGTGGCAACTGAGCTACTTGTGCCGGTCATGTTTTATTCCATGTACACTTCGCATCGCGAATAGATAGTTTTCACGAAATACATTTTTCGAATTGAATCAAAAAAATGCGGACATTCAATAACTATTTTTTCACAGAATATGCGTGGAGTGTATATGAACATTGTCGTTGGTATTATAGTGCGTTAAATATTGATTTATTTACTGCGAGATGCGTCTTGATGTTGCTTGATCGACCTTTTTATGTCACCAAGTGCACTATTTATTTTGTATTTATTTATATCAAGTTCAACGACGCACTGTACTGGTGACTACGATCTATTGGCGTCGGTGAATGATATATGAGATGATGGGATGATGAGATGAAAGATTATTTCATCAGGTGTTTTTGGATAGTGAGACTATAAATCGGTCGTGGTCTGTTGTTAAGGAGCCATCCCAGTATTAATCTGAACGACAGAGGGAAACCTCGAAAAACTCATGTCAGGATGGTCGACCATGGCGAGAATCGAACCCCGGTCTCCTGAATGACGGTTCAGTGTATTAACCACTCGGCCACACGTCTCGGTGCTATTTATTGTCAGTAAAGAACAATCAAGATAGAAGGTCTCGTCAAAACAAATTCTCAAATTGTTCATCACCCCCTTATTCATCAGTCTTGATCAGTCTTATCATAGTCTGTAACATGAGCTACAATAAATTAGAGTGGTAAGATCGCCCTTGTGATGCCCCGTCCAAATGATCTTATTTTTCATCCTTTGCCTTGATTGGGGAACAATGATTTTGTGTCAAGTTTCAATATTACCCCCCTCCCCCCCCCCAAAAAAATAATGAATAAATTCAATCGAAACGGATAGTTATCTATTATCAACTAAAATTTACATTATTTCCCAATTCAGAAACAAATCATAACTTGGAGAAATGCGTTGCACATTTTTTTTCGAAAATATATAAATAATTATAGGCAATATTCGTTAACAAGAGTCGTACCTTTTAAAGACGTCAAACTGTCAATAGTATTCACTATCGAGTCATCCCACACTTCAATTCACAACATTTTATTCGATTAAAAAAGTCACCTTCCATTTTCACTCACAAAGTTCTATACTATTCCCATCCCCACGGCAACGACCTAGTAAACAACATTTCCAGGTAAAACGAGCGTATCAACTCTTATAAACCCAAACAATTAACTTTCTCACTTGAAACTCTCAACTGACCTATATTTAACTCTTCAATACAACATATTTAAGTCTTTAACTCGGCCAAAAAGGTACAAAGAAAAAGTTTGAGTCTGAGTATTTTACAAGGTCGCATTCGTTCCAACAAATACTCCCTCTTCCCACCTCTCCCTTCTGCTCACTTACACCCGGCGCTTCTTTACGCTTTGAAGTTGAAGTAGCAGTAGATATCTGAATGAAAGCGTAAAGCATAACGTGTGAAACAGAGATAGATAAAGAGGGAGAGAGAGAGAGAGAGATAGAGAGAACGAGAACGGAATAAGAAAAGTGAGACGTCAGTCTTTGTGTAAGACCAATTCCTTTTTGCTCCTGGCGTCTCTTTATCAAGTGGAAGAGAAGAACCCTGCCCCACCCCACCCCCCTACCCCCTCCGACGCTTCACCCCTTATAGAGTGGAGAGAGCCACTTCCGCATGACTGTTTAAATGACGCCTCGGAACCCCAAATCGTCTATGACCAGGGATAGGAGGAGACACCCGATCGAAATGTCGTCGTGAGGGATGAAGGAACTCTATAAGGATAAGGGAAACATTCCTGAAAGGCCTGTTGAATTCAGAGATATAACACATATATATATATATATATATATATATATATATATATATATATATATATATATATATATATATATATATATTCTATAAAGTAATTTGTCAACGTTTACGAGAGAGAAAGATATAGAGAGAGATGGAGAGAGAGAGAGAGAGAGAGAGAGAGAAGAGAGAGAGAGACAGAGAGAGATTAACAGATAGACAGACATACAGAGAGAGAGTGTGTGTGTGATACTCGGGGAGGATAACTATTAGCTTCATCAGTGGTCGTCGCCTTCAATTGAAATGTAAGCTCAAACGCCTGTTTGAACCGCAATGAGATTTTCACACCGCTCTTCTTTATCGACGGAGCGTGTGGAATCAGGGGATGTTTTCTATTCATGTATCGAGTCCAGTAGGCCGTGAAAAGGTACAATAGTCTAGACTACTAGCGCTGGCTGGTTGACGGTGGGCGATGACAGAACCGATTGTGAATGATTATGATGATTGTTCGTTTAACGACCCCACCAACAGCTAGGTTATACGAGGAACGAATGAGCAGGTGATAATGAAACGATCGAGTTATGATAAGTGAAAGGACATTTAAAAACCCATGTCTTATGCGCGACTCGAAACCACTTCATTTCAGTTTCTGAAGCGGTGCCTCAGCTGGCTGAGCTACGGAGGGAGGCTCCGATCGTATACAATCATTTGTGTTTCGTATCTTCATTTATTCAATCGATGACAATAAAAACTGATGTCGTCTCCAACTCGCGAGGTAATTCCGACAAATAGCAAATCGATTGCGATTTATTTCAAGGGGCTTCCTTCCCACTATCTTTCCCATTACCCATAACATCTTCATCTCATCATCCCATCATCTCATTAATCATTCATCCGACGCCAATATATCTAAGTCATCATTACAGTGCGTCGTTGAAACCCAATATAAAAATATAACTTGGGCAATGAATTTTTGAAAAGTTTAGCCAGTTTCTTGTAAAATATTCAATATTCAATTTAATTTTTAGAGCATGAACGGCAATATATTGGTTTCGAAGAAGTTTCTTTATAGAAAGACATTTTATAATTATAGTTGAAATCAAATAAAATAGGGAATGTTAAGAGACATGATTCATGATGAAGATCCTGACCACTAAATTACTGAAAATAAAACAAAATGAGTGAATTCCTGGAACTGTCAAGTGGCCATTTGACATATACAGTTATTTTACTTATAGTTCAACAAAACCTATCGAAATGTATCGACTTCACGGGAAAGATCTTGATCTTTGCCCTTGTATCTTGAGTTACAGTTAATTAGCTTATATATATATATATACATATATATATATATATATATATATATATATATATATATATATATATATATATATATATATATATATATATATATATATATATATATATATGTATATATATATATATATATATATATATATATATATATATATATATATATATATATATATATATATATATATATATGTATTTCTTCTCGGGAAGGGATGCGCAAGTTCTTACGTTGACAGTCCAAGGTCTGATAGTCTAGCGTGCCGTTATTAATGAAATTTTCAGGCATATTTGATTATATTAAATCGTTCATTGATTATCGATTATTGAAATTTATGTTTTCGCAGTTAATGATTATAATAACGGGATACTTGAATCCACGTTTTACGATCAGTCTGGGACAGAGCAAATACAGCTGCGTGCAGACGTGGCCTATGCCATCCCGCCAACTTCAAACAATATATAATTGCACAATTAGCTTTTTGCTATTTATATATTCTAGTCGAGAGAAGAGGGAGCCACAGATATCAATCTGAATGCAAATCATAATCCTGAAGCTTGCGAATATCTGAATTACAATTGGAATTATAAATTTTGAAAACGTGAATATTTAATTCGAATGCAAAGTAATAATCTACGTACGTGCCCACAACGAATTGCTTGTATATATACGTAATGCTACACATTATTATGCCACAGCAGTGAAATTAAAATGCAAATTACGTTATTTATGGAATTGTTTTGTTTTAGAGAATGTAAAAACAAGTAGAATTAGAAAAAATGTATTTTTTTACAATTTTATTTTATGAGGTGGAACACAGTATAAATATATTAGGTCTTTTTTTTCGCCACAGAAAGTGAGGGGAGGGGGATGGGGTGGAAAGAGTGGGGTAAGGGGAAGGGGGCAATGGCTGGGATGCCCAGGGGCTGTGCCAAAAACTCGTAAACTACTTCACTTTGTACCCCCATTCCACCCCCGGGCTAAGTAAAGAGAGAGAGAGAGAGAGAGATACGCTGGTTTTCAGTGAAATGGAAAGAAATACTTTTTTATTTTTGTAAAGGGTAAGTTAATTATGATTTGTATTTAATTACATTAGAGTCCGGGAGGAAGACGCGCTACGAGTGTTGTTTATTACTTGTTAAGGGAAAAAGTCAACTGAGTGGTTTAAATTTTAAAGTCATAGAATAAAACGGTGAAACGAAATGTAATTTTCGGTATATATTTCAAATGTTTTCCTTTGAAATTTTCAATTTCAACTTCATCATTAATTTCAACTCAATCTATACGTTTTTCCATATATATATATATATATATATATATATATATATATATATATATATATATATATATATATATATATATATATATAAATAAATAAATATATATATATATACATATATATATATATATATATATATATATATATATATATATATATGAATATATATATATATATATATATATATATATATATACATATATATATATATATATATATATATTCATGATTCCACAATTTTCTAATGAGAGTAATAAATGAATTCATCTTATATCACGTTAGTTTTGGTCGAATGAGATGTTTACATGCAATATAGGTCTAATTAATTCACTCGAAAAACCAATTTAATTGATCTTGTACTGCTATTGAACTGTAAAAATAGAATCTAACGTATTCTAATTAAATAATCTCATACGATGATTACCATATTCAAGTTTTCTCAAGAATATATATATTCTATTCTAAAACCTGATATATTAACATGGGTGGATGTGCCAGGTTTACTCCATTAGTGAACATATATACTGTCCGGTTTTGACGACCTTTACTGTTACACACTATAACTACATCTAATTATCCATTTCATCTTTCAATCATTCTATTCTTGCTCTGGCACAAACTACAAATAATATATCAGAACACAATTGAACACTAGTAATAGGCGTGGCTTATTGGCAGGCCACCTAGATCTATACTTCATGTGGGCATTTAGAGATACTCGGATATAGGCAATGTCAATTTTCCCAAATAACAAACAGCCCATTTGATTGGATGTTTTGTTTTGTGACGTTTGTGGGCGGATCAATCACTAGTCAAATGAAATAAAAGAGGATAGAATCGATAAGTAATGATGCAAACAAGAATCCTAGTGAAAGATAAATAATACATTCTATAGAAACGTTTACTTGTTTCGAACAAAATGAAAATCGTTTCAAAAATCAGTTATGCTGTGCAATCTTGTAACATTACTTGATTCATACATGAATATTAAATCACAAGGAACGAAAACATAACACTATGATATTCAGATTGCATTACACAAGCTTTACTCAACTTGTTCTACTTTTACAAGAACAAAGTTCTGAGTAAACATTGGATCTTACAGAGTGTTTAACTTGGATTTGAAAACACAATGCTTTACAACTCCACAAAATCATTTCATCTAATAATAATAATTATACATTGAGAGCTAATTACTTCTTGTTTGCACGCGTATATATATATATATATATATATATATATATATATATATATATAAATATATATATATATATATAAATATATATATATATATATACGTATATATGTATATATATAATCATATATATATATATATATATATATATATATATATATATATATATATATATATATATATATATATATATAAATATATATATATATATATATATACGTATATATGTATATATATAATCATATATATATATATATATATATATATATATATATATATATATATATATATATATATATATATATATGAATATATATATATGAATATATATATATATATATATATATATATATATATATATATATACATATATATATATGTATATATATATATATATATATATATATATATATATATATATATATATATATATATATATCTCAAACCCAGATAACCAATTAAATTGGGCCAGGGGCCATATAAAAAAATATATATATATATATATATATATATATGTGTGTGTGTGTGTGTGTGTGTGTGTGTAGCAGCATATAATTAGTCGAGTTAGTTTGTAGTTCGCTGTTTGCCAATCAGAGGACGTGGCTGGCTCGGTATGGCTGGCTGCCTAACTTCATGGGGGTAGAAATATAATGAGAATTAATTGCTTCTGTTAATTGCTTTTCTTGGCTCGCTGGCATAATGACAGGCGATCGATGGTTTCGAGAGATATATCACCGCAGCACGTTTCAGTCAAAATGCACGTAGTTTTCTTCGTATACGCTTTGCCTTGGCTTATCAAGAAGTAATTAGTTTACAATATGCGGACGTTGTTGTTGTTGTTGTTGTTGTTATTGCAGCAGTTTGATCTAAATAACCCAATTCAACTAACGTAATCGACCTAACCTATCCGAACTAACTAACCTAAACAAACAAACATCACAAACTTTGTAATTATATACTATATTATTTCACTTTGTGAGTGTATGTATTTTAAAAAATAAAGAAAATTGAATTGACCAATGTATAGATGGGCGTGACTTATACGAAGCAGGGGAAATTTTAGATACCTTGATTGGTTATTTCCCTATTTTCCCCTGCTACGCTGTCCACTTGATTGTTTTTTTACATTTTGCGACATCACGAGGGCGGACGATCTACAATGGTCAATTGAATTGAATTGGATTGAATAATCTAGTACAAACTAGAACCAATCTAAAACGTAGTTCCGGTCCGACGGAAGTCCGACTTCGCGAAATATTGTTTCTCTTTTGAACTTCAACAAGTACCGGGCGAATGTTCAATAATACACTATCGTTAAAGGGCATCACATGCATGAAACGAAATGTCAATGAATAATTGACCATTGTAGATCGTCCGCCCACGTGATGTCACAAAATGTAAAAACCATTCAAGTGGACAGTGAAGCAGAGGAAATAGGGAAATAACCAATCAAGGCATCTAAAATTTCCCCTGCTTCGTATAAGTCACGCCCATCTACAATGGTCAATTACGATATTCATTTCTTCAATTTTGGAGAAAAACTATAGAAATCATCATCTCAATTTCAGAATTTATAATTAATTTTGTGTCCTCCAGAGACCATGCTTCGTGACGTAGGCATGAACAGAAACGAGTAATGTCTACGTCACGACTCAGAAAAAGGTCCCAGTGGAAAAATTATTCACATATAATTTTTGAATTGAAATGATGATTTCTGGTTTTATCTAAAATTAGGGAAATAAAAATCGTCATTATTCATTGAAATCTAGTTTCAGGGTTGTAATGTCCTTCAAATCGAGTCAAAAAGCGAAAACCTTATTTAACCTTATATCACCTTGTATAATTTTGATTGGAATATTTACATTTTTAAATTGACTGTGTCACATGTAAAGAACAAACAAAGAATAAAGAATGGAGGAAATATTGGAAATTGCCAAACAAACACCGGCCATGATTGAGAATTAATGTAACCATTGTACACCCCTGTGGCATTCAAGTGACAGTTATGAAGTTACACCGCGAGCTACGTTATTGACTTTGAAATGCCAGTTAGCGGAGTGGGGTGGGGTGGGGGGGTAGGGGGGAAGGGGAAATAATGCTCGATTAACTAGACGTTAAAAATTGACGGGAGAATCACAAACTTCCTGGGGAAAATGAATTATTTGGAAAAGTAATTTCCGCCGATTTCTAATTATTATCCTGACAAATTGATCGAAGAGAATTGAAAATATAAAACAATTCCATCCCGGAAAAAATTATTCAACCTAATTGAGTTATTTTTTTTTGTATTTTTCCATAGACGAGAAAGTCACCATTTGGAGAATTATGTTGGCAATTTATACGTTGAGTAGGCATTTTAGATTTGAAAAAGTTAATTGCCATTTCAATAAGTCATAAAGGACCAATTTACAGATAGTGTATTGGTCAAAATTTATACGATTCTCTACATTGCTGGCAATATTTGATACTGTTATATTACATATTTTTAATAATATCGAAACTTGATACAAAAATGTTGTTCCTTAATCGAGGCTAAGGATGAAAGATGGGATCGTTTGGACGGGGCATCACAAGGGCGATCTTACACCCCAAATTATATTCTAATACCAGTTACTATCTGAATAATATCAAAGGTAATAATATCAATTATATTATTCTATTCTCATCTATCGATTCTATCAATTCACTTATAAAACAATATCAAGTTTACATCATCTGTCCATCATTTTACTGATGATTCTTTTAGGACAAGTTGGCAATTAAATGTTATCAAGACAGTCTGTGAGCTATATCGTATTGTTGACACTGGGATACTCTACAAGAATACTTCTGTTCATTGCGATACGAAACAAGAAAACAAGGATCTAGAAGCATCCACCGTTTATACACGTGACCTTTCAACCCTAAACACGTTCAAACTAGTATATTGACAGAATACGCCACTCTATTTACACAAGACATCTTTATCTCTCTCTTTCTCTTTACCTCTCTCTCTCTCTCTCTCTCTCTCTCTCTTTCTCTCTCTCTCTCTCTCTCTCTCTCTCTCTCTCTCTCTCTCTGTCTCTCTCTCTCTCTCTCTCTCTCTCTCTCTTTTAATTGACTACCAAATCTAGAGACAAATTCATCGATTCTTCTCTACACATAAATAACACAGTTCACTGGATTCATATAATGTCAAATTATCCATTTTCCATTTTAGGCATTTGACTATGAATATACCTGTATTCACGAAAAAAGAGGTTCTCTACCAACCTGATGATTGTAAACTCTTCAGTAATTACCTACGCTTTTGAAAGGTGTAGTTGTGTTTTTTATTGTTAACCACGTCCTAAAAAAATGTAACACTATAAAAATGCCAGTTGAACAAATTTAACGGCGATATTTTGGTTGCTAAGGTTGATAGACAACTTTCTACTTTTGTGAATTAAAGTATATAACTAAAATATGTTCGATGAAGAACATAATTTAAATTCAGAGTACAGGCCCACATAGATAGTAGACTCAAAAAAATATATATTTGAGTAAATCGGTTTTGAAAGGGAGTCTTAAAAAAATGTTCCTAGTTTGTAGTAAGTGTGTAAACCATCAGCTTCATATACCATCTATATATACTGATTCTACATTGTCACTCCACTTGACCTGAAAACTAGTACATTTCACCTGCCAAGATCTCACCCCTGAACGCTAGAAGTCGAGCTGACTACCAGTATAGGCAAGAGAATTGCACCCCAATTCCCCCCCCCCCCCCCAAGCCCCCCCTAACCCCCCCAGGCTAACCAAATTACAGCCCGCAGAGACCCGGGCAAGATCTGGCAACCTCGCATATTAATGCTGCTTGCATTACGACGCCGTTGCCAACCTTGTAAAACTTGAAAACATGTCAGACTTGCGAGAGTGTCTTTAAAGCGAGTTCTGTTTCTTTTTTTTCTTACCGATTATTTAATATTTCATGGTTGGTAGCATCGTAAAAGAGTAAGGATGGAAGTAGATCTATGGTAAGATGTTCGCCTGACATTAATAACTAAACGAGATGGAAAAGGGAAAATATTAGGACATTTAGGTAATAAAACGAGGGAAATATTGGGATATTGGGTAATAAAAAAGGGAAATATACTGGTAATATTGTGGATAGTAAAAAAAAAGAAAGTGATGAACATAATAAGCGCGATATTAATCTATCCTTGACAATGATTCACCATCGTAAGAATATTAAAAAGGAAAGTTTTTATAGAAATCAAAGAGAGCTAGCTAGGTCAAAGGTAAGTACACTCAAAAATGGATGAAAAGAGGAAATAAAACATCTACATTTTTTTTATTGTTGAAGTAAAACGGAAGACAACTCGATCTCAGTGTCTTGTGATCAGCAAACGACAAAACGGATTGTCGTAAACTTCAGAACAATGTAAAACTGTAATAGTTCAAAAGACGCTCGATTACATTTTATGTTCGTGTTTTAAACCAAACGACTCGCAATAAAAACAAATTAAAAGCCGGTCCTAACCGAAAAACACCGGTAATTAAATGTAGAAAAGAGCTGTTTAGTTTACATTGTTGAGAAAGTAGAAGAGAAAGTAGTTAAATACACGTTTCGCCGACGAGACCGTGGAAAAATGTTTGGGGTGAAAATGTTCAAGTTGGCAATAGCGAGGCTATTAAAGTGAAGATAAGGGAGTTTGGGGGAGTTGGGTGGACCGGGGAGATGGGGAGGAGGGAGGGGGGGTGCCTGGCGGTCACAATCGATCTTTTCGAGTGACGTCACAGACGGCGAGGCGAAAACGACGGGAAAAAAGCGAAGCGCGCAGACCAAAGCTGCGCCCCGCTGGCTGCGCACTCGTTATTTAATCACACATTTCAGGGTGGAAGGAGTAAAAGAGAGAGAGAGAGAGAAAGAGAGAGAGAGAGAGACGCGACGGCTAGGATGGGGAAAAATGCAATCGACTTTTTTTCAGGGTAGGGGGAGTTGGTTAGGGGTAGGAGAGTAGTGCTCGCTCTCTCTGTGCCGCGAATTGGATTTTATGACAAAAAAAAATTCATCTCGTTTGAAAAAGAATATATATATATATACATATATATATATATATATATATATATATATATATATATATATATATATATATATATATATATATATATATATATATATATATATATATGTCTATATATAAATAAAAAAATCTACTTTGCCATAAAAAAATATGGGTGAAATAAAATGAAAGTTCTTTTCTTGTGAAAACAAACCTGAAATAACATTACATGGAAAAGAACGATAAAAATGTACCATCAGAAGAAGAATGAATTCATTATTCAGCTCGCCAATAAGAGTCACTTTGATGAATTCAAATTTCCTCTTTCGTTCCAACATATTCTTGTTTGTTTTTAATTTGAAATTTGAATTGCTTGCTTTATTGAATTGGATTGGATTGCTGGAATATCCCGTACGTTTAATTGAATTGGTGTTTGCTAAATAAATAGTTATACAGAAATAGCAGTCCTTCTGTCATCATACACAACTGTCGACGAGCTTGTGTAGCACCATGGTAGAATACTATAGCTACAATGTAGAATGTTTAATAATAGGAAAACGCAGCATATGCGTTGTAAGATGAGCTACGATGTAGTGATACCAATCTATTACATCATAATATAAAGAAGGTGACCCAACTCGGGTCTTGAAAGTGAAATATTTCCGGGGTCAGTTCCCGAGTCCAGGGACACGATTGCCTGTAGCGCAACTATAACTTTTATATCGAACTATATAAAACAACAATACTCAATAATGGCTCAGTAAAATTGTTAAGTTGGCAGTTGCATTTGTTTCGCACACAAATCATAGATTTTGTGAGTTCATCAATGCTATTCTTATCTACATCTAGTTCACAAGGGAATCCGCTAAATCGTGACAGGCAATCGGGACTTTTGGCTCTGAACTGACTGCAAGAAACCACAAATGCCTTTCGTGTTATCAGTATGGATGTTGGGTATTCTTTATATTCTTTATATTTATTATATTTATTATTCTTATATTATTTTCTTTATATTATGATAAAATAGGTTGGTATCACCACATCGTGACATCTATATGAAGTTTAATCGGAATTTCTACACACCTTGGCGCATTTAAAATATTGTCCATTCGTCAACTACCGAATATATAAGGTTGTGAATCTCAGCAATGATTCTGCTATTATTTCTATCCATTTGTTGAATAA
This sequence comes from Brachyptera risi, assembly GCA_964007535.1. Taxonomy (NCBI): domain Eukaryota; kingdom Metazoa; phylum Arthropoda; class Insecta; order Plecoptera; family Taeniopterygidae; genus Brachyptera; species Brachyptera risi. Next base: position 21,348,296 of record OZ023336.1, read on the forward strand.
AAAAAACATTTATTAAATTATTTTTTTCAAAACGATTGGTTCGAATTACATACAGAATTGTGATAATGTGTAGGCTCTATAATCAATGGGTTGACATTCAGAGAACATTTTAATTTCTTTGGAGAGATTTTATTTTTCAATTTTTTTCCGCCCGGCTAAATCTTATGACGTTTTCAGAAACTTTGAGATAATTTTTTTCAGAAATGGTCCAACTGATATGTCCCCAAAATTATATATTATACAGTTCTGAGTTGGATAAGTTTGAGTCAAGATGCATAGAGGGTTTATTTGCGGCCGGGCAAACGCAACCCTCAATGCATCTTGGTCTGAGTGTGCAGAAAAAGTTTCATGTCGATCAGTCAAACTGTGCTACCTGTGCAGTGCTTACAAAAAAAAAGCTCCATAAGAGTGAGATGGAGGTATTTGCTATGGCTCATCTGAATAGTATGTGTATGTGCTAGACAGCTAGAGTACTGGGTAGTAGGTTCGAATAGATCAAAATGTAAACTGTAAGTTACCTAACACCCAGAATGTGAAAAGTACATTCTAGATTGTAGAATGTCGACTAGAATAGCTTATATGGTGAAGTTGTTGATTTTTAACTTTTATATCTAGTGTTCAGAGTGATTCAAATGAGATATGGGAAAGTAAATTACATTGAGACACGACGTAATCAAAATAAAGATTTCGAAAGGTATGATTTAATTTTGATTATCAATCGATGAGCCCGATTAATCACAACTTGCTATAATTTGATTCACTCTCATTCCCTGAATGACAATTCTCACAAAAATTAATTTTAATAAAAAATTACAATCCAAATCCTAGTCAGGTTTACTTGCTCATCACAATATTCGACATTT
>OZ023336.1:21351658-21396658 GCA_964007535.1 Brachyptera risi
TATATATATATATATGTGTGTGTGTGTGTGTGTGTGTGTATACATATATAAACTGATTTATAGTCGTTTAGATCAGTTACGGTATGTCAATTATTTAAGAAGTTATCCAAACTAGGGATTTGAAATTGAAGACAATACAAGACGATTGAAGATTCGTGGTTTCATGATGTTTTTTTCTCGGGTGTAGAGCTGCAGAACAACGTGTTCTTGGCTGTAAACTTCCTAAAATTATGCGATATATATATATATATATATATATATATATATATATATATATATATATATGAGATCTTTTTCATACTATCCTGGAAGAGTTAAAAGTATCTGTGTTTCCCACGTATTGGAATTTTGATCTCTTACACGGTTCAAAGATTAGGATAAAAACTGATATTTCGCTAAATCACCTCTTTCTCCCTCCCAATATTGTTAAAACATAGAATTAGTTCCAAAATATACAAATGTCGTATAGTCATAAGCCTATGGCGTTGTCACATCTTTTACAGCCCACGGCCCATTTTATTCTGGAGTGTTCTCTCACACTACCGCCAAGACATCACATTGATGATGTTTGCTATCTTTGTGGCCGTGCTATTGGTGGGTGTTGATAAGCCAATCAGAACGCCCCATCCTTGAAACTATTCTCTTCTTTTTCTCCCTCACGAAAGAAACTATTCTTTTCTTTTTCCCTCACAAGAAAGATGAATACAAGTAAACAGCTGATTCATTTGTAAACAATTACACAAAAGAACTTCTCGATACAGTGTTGCCGCGATTCAAGTTTATACAACGTTAAAAGTCAAAGAAAGTCACTATCAAAGATGAACTTGATCACTCGAAAGAAAAAAAGTTTGAGAACTTTACTTGAAGAGACATCTTCTTTGACGATTCAGTTCCAAGATAAATAAAGTTTAGTCTCTTCGGTATTTTTCTTTTTGAATCTTTTTCCTCTGCAAGAATCAACTGAATCCTTATTTATGGTGGAGGTGCCGGTTCTGATCTAATACACGTGTAGAGGTGCCAGGCAGATTAACGGGATGTTACCAATCTAGACGAAGACTATATTCACAGCTAGACAAGGGCTCATTTCAACCTTGTTGTTGTCGTTGTTGTTGTTGTTGTTGTTGTTGTTGTTGCGCACAAAGAAAAACAACCTACAGCGATTTATTTCAACCAACAAAGCCAATGTTAACGTAACCTAACATTATATAATCTGACATAAGATAACCTGAACTAGCTTAATCTAATCCTGATAAGGACTTTACAATCCTGAAACAAGAACGAATAATCACGAAATTTACTGCCTCAATTTCAGTGAAAACTAGAAATCGTCATCTCAATTTCAAAAATCATCATATATCATTTATTTCTCCTCCAGGACCCGGGCTTTTTCCCGAGTTGTGATGTAGACGTTACTCGACTCAGTTCAAGTTTCTATACAGAAAAGGTAATGCCTACGTCACGACTAATGGTCTCTGGAAGACAGAAAAAAACAATTGAAATTTCTGAAATTGCAGAGATGATACTTAGTTTTCTCTCGAACTAGAGAAATAAATACATTATTCAAAATCTAGTTCCAGGGTTGTAATATAGACCTACTCTAAATAACAAAGTACGCTACTCCAATTGATGAAACTGAGAGTTATGCCGTATAACAGGGTGGTTTTGTAAAAATCCAGTTGGTCCTAGCAAGGATTCATCCCTCCCCCTCCCCCCTCCCCATCACCCCTACCCCTCACCCAACAAACAGCACAGTCAACATCCAGCGCCGGGCAAGAATAACACTCGTAACCATGGTAACCAACTGATCAAATCTTGTTAGAACATATGCTTCGAAGGGTGGAGATATGTTTACACAGAGGTTCACATATACCCTCACATATATTATTGCTTCGGTAAAATAAAAGAAAAAAATCATTTATTCGTGTTTATTTTGACGATGAATAACCACGAAGGCCCAAAGTAATATAAATTTCGAATTATAATTGCCGAAAGTAAAAATCAGGTATACAATTATGAAATTGAAATAATAGATAATGAAAATAATGCAAATTATTCAAGTGAAATTTTGTCATTATTTCTTTCTGCGGTCACTTCGAACTTGAATTCATTATTCACTGGAGATGTTATAGCCGGTACTTGACATGCGATTACCAGTAACCACAGGTTAAATGAATGACGGATTTAAACAAATCAATTATACGAAAAATGAAAGGCGAACCACCGCGTGCTGGTGGGGTGTAATGGGGGACATCAGTTTGGAACTGGATTTTTTCGTATACTACACGGTATAAAATTTCAGAATTTTCTGCAATAACAAATCAACTGTGCAATCAATCAACTAATCGTGAATTATGCCTTTTTATTAGAAGTTTCAACATATTATTTTAATGGAGTCATTTTTGACAAATATTTGATACATCGCAATGTATTTGATACCTTCTTTTGTCTCAAAAGGCTTACAATATCTATTTTCATTCATACTAGGCCTACTAGAAAACTTCTGACGTAAACTTTTAGTTTGTTACGATTTTTCCCTTCAACAACGGATATCCAATCGAGCTGGGCTGTTGATAGTTAACGGAATTGCCCGAAACCTTTCTGCTACTGACGTTTTATTCCTCTCTCAGTTACAAAACAAAATGACAACAATAGGATTAAATGACATTAGGCAACGCTTTTCAACTGTCCCCTCGCTGATTGGTCAACACTGATTCTGACAATGACGTCACAAACATTGTCAATGCCGTCCAGTGATTGGTTAGTCTTTCAAATATCGAACAGCGATTGGTCAGTCTTTCAAATGCACGTTCTTTTTTTGAAAAGAAAACAAGAAGTTGCTTGATGAACCCCTTGTTGCCAACCTTAAAATATTGATTTCCCTCGAGATAGTGAGTGAGTGGGATATCCCAGTGTGTGTGTGTGTGTGTGTCTGTGTGTGACCCGAAAGAAACCGGATCTAGGGGGCTGTTGTTTGCATTTCCTGACAGCTTGCAAGGTGGCCGTGGAACGACGCTTCTAAGCTAAAACCCACGAAAAAATTTAATTATTGTGAAAATTTTGGAAATTGTTGAGAAATTTATTCCAATTTTGAGCATGCATGGCTTTTCAAAGACGTATCCACGAAAGATTGAACGCAATTATTGGGAGATTTTCGAAAATGTGCAGACATTTATTTCGCTTTCAATTTATTTCATCGCTTTTCAAAGATATAGGTATTTGTGTTTCTAATCGTAAAGTTTGACTCAAAAAATAATAATACCCTGAAAATATCACAGCTTGCAAATAAACTCGCTGTGATTTGCATTTGTTAGTTTGGTAGTCGACCCTATTTTGGCACGGATATGGGTGTCAGATTGAATTAATTCGAGAGACATAATCTGACGTGAAAAAAAGTGTTCATTTTTCATCATTTATCGCATCCAAATAGAAAAGTTATAAAAACGATAAGACTCTTTTCCATCTTCGAGATATTTATTGGAGTATTTTGATACGCAAAAAAACATAGAGGTATATCTGAAAAGAGAGGTATAGTCTGTCTGCTGTAAGGTTGCGACCCATGTCGTTAATGCACACTTACCATTGTTGGTGTGAGTGAAGGGTTCACGCCAGCATTGACATCGAGCTTTGAGGAACCGTCGTTTCGGACTGTGGGGACCTGATGACAAACAACCAGCATTTAATTGATGCGTGCGCATGTGGGAAAACGCAGTATATCCGCTGTAGGATGAGCGTGGTATTTATACGAAATGTAATAAAACTCCACACACCTACATGATGAAATATATGAGGTGACTATACTTGTCAAAAATGGCTGTCATTGTTGAGTTTATAACATCGAAGTTGAATTTTTTCCAGTAAAATAAATATTCTTATGTTATTCGGACTTATTCCTACATGATTCTAAAATTTTCAATCATGAATTTCTCGAAATCTATCGAACCGTACACTAAAAACCAAAAGCTTTGAAGCTAGAAGACTATGAAATTCTTTATGGAATATTTTTTCATACCTATATTCAATATTCTTCTCTATTATCTCTATCTGCCTACTTATTATCAGTATTTCAGTCAAGATATTTTCCATATGCATATTGTGTGCAAACCTGTGGAGCAATACATAAATAAATCAACGAATAAATAAACTGCGGAGAGCGTACAAAAGAACAAAAATCTATCGAGGACCCGATTTTGATCGAACGGACGTCTTCGCTATAACTTGTCTGCAATACAGATGTCTAGTAACACTCCAGCACTGAACTATACGCCATCCCCTAATGAGAGGCCCAGACCCGGCTGCACAAACTGATAACTATAGTAGATTAGGTGACAATTAAGGGAGTATCTTGTTATCACCCTTGGTCACTCATGTTATTTTAGAATCTTAACTAATAGTTAGCTAATTAATCTCGACTATCAGTTCGTAAGACCAGACTTAAGTATAGGAAATCGCCGTGTTGATTGAATCCGGCACCTCCACCTGTGCATAAGAATAGCAGACCGCTTGTCGCTGAATCGCTAACACACGTAAGTAGAAATAATATCTATGACATCAATATTTGATTATTTGAATATTATGAATTGATACAGTGAATTATAGATAGGAAATGTATTCAAACATTAAACCAATCTATCAATTTAATTAATTATTAAGAGGCCGCATGCGCTCGTATTTCACGCCGCAAACTCTCGCGGCCGTAATTTTTGAGATATCAATATGAGTGTTCTTGTATTCTGTTAGTACGCCTAATTGAAAAACGAAGGTTATCGCAAATACAGAATTTTGAACCAAAAATTTGTGATTTTTCAAATTCTTCAAATGGAAAATGGAAAAATTTCTAATTTACAAAAACTTAGATACATATTTTTGAATACCGAAAAAAAAATATAGAATGTGAAATATATCAGAAGTGTGAGCTAGGGAATTAACGGCATTTATGTGAATCTGAGTTCGGCGGGCTAGTCTACGGGTGGCGCCTAGCACACGATGCATGTTAACTCGAGTCTGAAGCGAGCGAAAACGAGCCCGTGTAGAGCACCTGCGGCCTCTTGAAGTTATTCATTATTTGAAAAAAATCATTAAATGCCTTTTTACATCACACACATGAAATTTGAAATAAAATGTCTCCTTTGGCTTTGTGAATGGTTGTGGATGTGGCCAGGGTTAAGGTTCAAAGTGTCCACACTCAAGCCGGCAACCGAATATACTTTATTCCGGTATACGCTCTTCAGACACCCAATTAATCTCTCAAACCAATTGAAACGTCTCAAGTACCAAAGAATTCCTCTACAATTACCAAAGTTGATTTACTCATTCAGTTTGGCAGACTTCATCTCTCCAGTTGTATTCAATTGGCACCATTTAGCGCCACTCAACGCCTGTGACTATCCGTGTGAGGGGAGTAAAAGGGGAACCAGGAACAGAGGGGAGGAGGGGAAGAGGTGTGAAATGTGAGTCAAATCATTTAACACGAATCTCTTCTCAAAAAGAAAGAAGCGAAGTGTGTCAACGTCAGAGCTACCCCTAGAAAAAAAAAAAAAAACACCCCCACACACACGCATCTTACAAGCCGGGGAGGGGGGAGAGAGTTAAGGGGACAGTTGATTCATAATACACCCTAAACCGCACAAACCGAAACATCCCCCCCTTACATTTCCACGCACTTGCACCCTTAAAATAACCACAGACGATCTCTTGACCTGAACATCGGTCGAGAATTTTTCTGAAATGCGGGGTTTGAATGGGACTATAAACAATGGTAACTCAAATCACATTTTTTGTGGAGATATTTATGTTTCTGTGGTCAAATTGGAAAAAGAAATTGACCCGGAAGGTGAAGGGGCATATCGAACCTGGTTCGATCCCCACCACCGTCCATTTTTACAGGGGTTTTTAGTGGTTTCCCTCTGTAGTCTAGGCTATAATGCCGGGATGGTTCCTACAGTATAGGCCACGACCGCTTCCTTCCCACTATCCTTCCCGACATATAAGAAACCTTCATCTCATCATTCCATCATCTCATCAATTATTCATTCGACGCCAATAGATAGTTATCATTATAGTGCGTCGTTAAAACCCAATATATATATTTTTTTAAAATGACCTTAACCATCCCCTGGGCTCGAGACACCATAGAACATGGGTGTTTTGTTGAAAAAAAGGAACAGCGTTGGAAGTCGAACCGTGGACTCCGAGCATGTGAAGCAGCGATACTAACAAGTCATGACATCACAAATCTTAGCGTTGCCATTGGTCACTTTTAATCCCATTTAAAAACCGACTTGCAGACGAATTCTCGTGTGCGGTGGACGGGGTTAGGGGGTTTAAGGGGACAGTTGATTCATAATACACCCTTAACCACACAAACCAAAACATCCCCCTCACATTTCCACGCACTTGCACCCTTAAAATAACCACAGACAATCTCTTGACCTAGACCCCGACATAGTTCCCACCCCTAACACACAGTCAATAACCCTTTGAAGATATTTATACACTAAAAATAGTCCGAAAAAAAATTGCCCCCACTCCCCCTCGCCTGCAGTCGTTTACCCCTCGATGTAGCACGTACAATGGCGGTAACACGCATGAAACAAGTGGATTACCCCCCTCCCCCCTCCCCCCTCCCCCCTACCCTTGTGTCAATCATCAAGCCGGCAAGCACACTTGTTGAGTGATGTTGTACAAACGAGTCATGTCGGGTCATGGAAATGAGAGGATTTAATTGGATAATTGGGTTTGTTTGTAGTTACTAAATTCGTGCAAGTCGAATCGCGACGTTTGATTGGATTTTATTTATGTATGTATTGATGCCCAAGATATATTGGCGTCGGTGAGTGATGAATGATGAATGAGAGCCGTACTAGTGGCTCAGTTAACTATCGCACTGCGTCAGGTCGGGCGTGAGTTCGAGTCCCGCTTAAGACACGAGTTTTTGTAAAGGTCAATACACACATCATCACTTCAACGTTTTATTATCACCCGCTCATTCGTACCCCCAAATAACATCGCTGTTGGTGAGGTCGTTAAGTAGCATATGAAAAAATATGAATGAGAGATATGTGAATATAAGATGTGTTGTTATTTTATTATGTGTTTTCGGATACTGGGAAAGTGTCAGTTAAGTGGCCTGTTGTTAAGGATCTCAGGTGAAGGAAAACCACGATGCACCTTTGTTTAAAATGGTCAATTATGACGGGAATTGAACCCCTATATCTTGGATGACGGTTCAGCGTGCTAGCCACTGACAACGTTGGATTGGATACAAGAGATGTGATACAAGAGAATAAGATTTCATTGGTTGGAAATGCAGAAGCTTTTTTTTTTGTTATTTGCATTGAAAAGAGCTGTGTGTTTTCACGGCACTTCCACGACGAGGGTATTTATTTGGTTTCCATGTTTCATGTCTTTAATTTGTCATTTTCCAGGTTTCAGGTGAATTTGCGAATCTTGTCGATACGATTAATAGTATTCTTGACTTTTCAAAACTTCATTCACACGCTGAATTTTATCACAGCAAAGTAATTGTTTCTCAGATAAGACCAATGACAGTTATCGGGCACCCCAAGGACGTTCTAATCACAAGAAAAACAAAATAATTATCTCTCATTCAAGTAACGTAATAGCGTATGTATAATTAATAATTTTAAATTTGGAATTTGTAGATCATCGATAATTTCAACGGATCCGTCAAATTTTCAAATTCTAAGGAAAAAAACATTTCAATCATGAAGCCGATTTTACCAATTTATGATGAAGTTAAAATTGGTCGATTATTCATCAAGATACGAAAATATCATACGTAATCAAAGGCAACAATAAGTTAATTCAAACTGACAGATATAATCTCTCTAGCGGTTGGCTCTGTATAAGTAACTTTTTTTTTTTTTTTTTTTTTTTTTTATAACATCGAAACTTGATACAAAATCATTGTTCCCCAATTAAGGCTAAGGATGAAAAGTAGGATCGTTTGAAACTAAGTTTGTATAAGTAACTAATACAGAACATAATTTTGAAAAGTCTAATTATTGGTTAACCCACTAATCGTCATTCAATAAAACCGACTCTCATTTTAATATTAATCTTCAATTATACTTCGAGATTTAATATAATAACTGCTTTCAACATGGACAATAAATAAATGCCCATGTCAAGTATAAAGCCCACGGTAAGTGCTTTAATTAACTCACAAGAAAGTTCTGTCCACATTAATTTTCAACGTTCATCGCGCGCAATAGGATTACGGTCACGGTAAAACGTCCGGCAATGCGGAAAACGGAAACGCGGAGAGACATATATATCATCTCTTAATGCTCCGACACAACAACAACACAAACATCAACAACAATAACAACAACAACAACAGTCTGTCGTTCAATTTGTTAGACAATCATTTAAGCTGATTACTCTGCGACATTTATAGCGAAGTTGCTATATAATTAGGTCATGTATAATACAATTAGAGATAAAACGATAGTTGAATTAATAATTATAGCTAGATACATATTAGAAATAGAATGAATGAGTGTTTGAGATGTACGGTGCGTCGACATCTAGGTCATTTAGCGCCGATTAGAAGGAAGACAATGAATGGAAATATGATTCATTTAATAAGGCACATTATACCGCAGTGGTTAACGCGCTCGCTTCGTGTGATTCGAAAGGTGCAGGGAATATCGGACCCAGTCCGATTCCCGTCACCGTCTATCTTTAAAGGGTTCTTTCATGATTTCTTTCCGAAGTCTATGAGAGCTAATTTAAATTTCAATGTATTTATTTCATAATTGTCACTCATGGACACATTTTTACAACATAAATCTGTACGAGAATTGAAATAGGTCAGTTGTGGATATTTTAAAATTGGTCAAATTAGATAACAAGTCAATTACATCCTTGATTCGAATCATCATAATTCAAACTGAAATTTGAAAATCTGAAATTTTAAAAAATTTAACATTTTTAAAAATGAAAAATTTATAATTTCAACTAATTCAAAATTTTGGATAAATGTATAATTTCAATGACGTAAATTTCCTACAATAAGTCGGCCATGACCTGGCCCTTCCTTCCCTCTATTATTTCCATTATCACATGGCACTTGTGGGACCTTGGTTCCGTTGTTCGTAAAAAAATAAATACATAAATTAAGTTCATTTTCATAAACTATAGCTACTAACTAGTAGACGTTTTAAGATGAGCGAAATATTTGTATAGAGATTGTACTCGAAAGTTATATACCTTAATTATTATAAGCCTTGTTTATTCATTTATTCATTCATTCATTCGTAGAATCTCATTCATACGACTCATAGTCACAAATGACGACTCGCAGTCTCCGCCCCCTTGACGTCACAAATCATACCGTCCAATCAACAGGGCTGTTAGAACTGTAGTGAAATTCAAATATCCAATCGGGGACTCGGGGTATCTTCAAATGAACACAAATGATCCAACGGGCGGACTGGTGAAGCCACGCCTATTTCGAGTCGTCAATTCAGAACTCAATATGAGTGAGCCAAATTTTGTGAAAATATAAGTGGAGAGATTATTTGTATGAAACGGTAGAACCAGATATCTTCACAATTAATTGACCATTGTAGATGGGCGTGACGTACACGAAGCAGGGGAAATTCTAGATACCTTGATTGGTCATTTCCCTATTTTGCCTGCTTCACTGTCCACTTGATTGGTTTTTATATTTTGTGACATCACGAGGGCGGACGATCTACATCGGTCAATTTGACCTCACAACGAATCAGAATATACAAATAACATGTATAACCTAATGTGAATGTTCATTATGGATCGACAGTATTGTAGAAAACACTTCTCTGAACGCCATGAAGGAGTGAGTTCTCGCTAGAATGTATGCAAATGAGAAGCAAGGACGATAGTTTATATGTGACGTTGACGGTGTATGCTGTGTGCTGGTGGATCTTCCTCAGGGGGATGCATACATGGTGCTCATAAAAATAAAAAAAATTTAAATGAAATGAAAAAAAAAATTCAAAAAAATGAATAAAAAATAAATAAATAAATAAATAATAATGAAAATAAAAATAATAATAATGAATAATAATAATAATAATAAATCAATGAAATAGGTTAATGACGGAAAGGTTCCCACAATATAGGCCACGGCCGCTTCCTTCCCACTATCCTATCCCACATCTTCACGATGAGAGTCATACAGACACTTGTGAAACCTATGTGGTACATTTTTTTTTCCATATTCACGAAAAAGTGTAATTAAATGAGAAAGTATATTAACTTCTAGGTAATTTCATACTCTTCAATTAATATGACATTCCATTATTGTACATTCAATCAGTTTTAAGATAGAACGTGAATGGATAGCAAGAATGTGATAAAATTCATTGATATATCATCATTTTTCAATAGGAAAATTCATCTTTGGGCCTTACTATATTTTTTCCATGTTCAAGAACCAGTCCAGATTGAACCAAAAATAACTTATATCTACTTCTAGATGATTGTATACTATTCAATTAATATAACATTCCATATTTGTAAATTCAATCAGTTTTTCAACATGACATTTCTAACTGTTTGAACTCACAAAAAATAAATGTCATATAAATTGAAGAGTATAAAATTATCTTGCAGTTGATATAATTTCTCATCCAATGACACTGGTTCCTGAACATGTAAAAAAATTGAGGATGAATTTTTCTATTTTTCTAACCACTATGGATGCAGCCCCTTTCCTTGAACGGCTTTAAATGATTCAATGAAAGTTGCCAGCAGCTCGGGTTCGTGCTCCTTTATCTGACGTTAAGACGTGATAAATAACCCTGTAATCCACGTGCTGAAAGTGTCACTTATCTCCCCCGCCCCCCCCCCCCCCCTCCCCCTGTCGCCACCCGGCACTTATCCCAGCGCGATAAGCCGGGCGAGAATACGCAGTGTAAAGATTATTAGACAAGCCCACACACCAAGATTGGTTTCAAGCGAGATTTTATTCATTTTCCACTTCTATATTTATTTTTTATTTTACCAATTTCTTTCCAATTTATATTATTTCTTCCACCTGATACGAGTATATCAGTGGCTAGTGCGCTGAACCGTCAATCAGGAGACTGGGATCGATTCCCGTCATGGTCGACAATCCTGACACAGGTTTTGAGTGGTTTTCCTCTGTCGAGAAGCTTCTCAATATTTAAAAAACATAATAAAATTATTGGTCTTCTCATCTTTTGTCATCTACATCATTCACCGACGCCAATATACCATATTCTATCATTACAGTGCGTCAATAGAGCCAATATATTACATGAATCAAATAAGTCGATGAAAGTTTGTAGAAAATTATATAATCCAAATTCGAAGTGTGTTGAGAAGGTGAATGCACGGCGCTTGTAAAATAGAGAAATTCATACTCACTCTTTTTTATATGTTCACGACCCAGTGTCATTGAATACAAAAGTATATCAATTCCAATTAATTGTATGCTTTTTAAATAGTATGACATTCTGTTTTGTAAATTGATGAAATTCTATAAGATATCATCTTGAAACTGTTTTGAGTTCCCCCCAAAAATGTCATATTAATTAAAGAGTATACAATTATCTTGAAGTAGTTATACTTTTTCATTCAATTATACTGGTTCGCGAAGGTGAAAAAAAAATGTACAGACGAATTTCTATATTTTTCAAACACCGTGCCTGCATTTCCTTATAAGAAAGAGGCCGCAGGCGCTCGTGTTTCGATCACGCCGCAAACTTTCACGGCCGTAATTTTTTAGATATTAATATGATTGTTTTTGCATTCTGTTAATGATTAAAAAACGAAGGTTACTGCATATACAGAATTCTAAACAATTTTTTTTTAATTTTTCAAATTCTTTAAATGGAAAATAAAGAAATTTCGTGTTGGCGAAAACCTAGACACATATTTTTGAATATCAAAAGAAAAAGAGTGAAATATATCAAAAGTGTGAGCTAGGGAATTGACGACTAGTGATTGACCCACCCACAAACGTCACAAAACAAAACATCCAATCAAATGGGCTTTTTTATGTGGGAAATTTGACATTTACCCATCAGAGTATCTCTAAATGCCCACATGAATTACAGATCAAGGTGGCCTGGCGATTAGCCACGCCTATCACTACTGGTCAATTGATGGCGTTTATGTGAATATGAGTTCGGCGGGTTAGTCTACGGATTGCGCCTAGCACACGATGCATGTTAAACTCGAGTCTGAAGCGAGCGAACAACGAGCCCGTGTTGAGGCCTCTTAACAGTATGTACTGCGTGTAGTCTACTTACTGTCGAACCAGGCTGAACGCTTGTCATCATGGTGCCGTTCTCATTGGCCGGAACGCCTGCTTGTTGGGAGTTCCGAGATACTTTGTTCCGGTAACCCTGCAACAATAAAACACAACACTTTAACGAAATGCCCGACTATTTATACACAAGAAAAGTAACAATATTATGAACTTCTGAAATCCAATATGGCCAACGGATAAGTTACAAAAGACCAGCCAACAATATGATATTTTAATCAACACCATTATTGATGAATGCGCGCGCTTTATTCTGTTATCCCACTGGTTCCACTTTTCAACACCAACAGCGTACCTGCAACTTTTTCTAGCAAATTGGCAGGTATCCATGGTGTCGACTACGCAGTTTGAACAGTTTACCAGATCGTCTCCAAAAGCGTTATATTAATAATTTTGACAAAATTATCACCAACAATAATTTCGACCTGATTAACATTATCACAGAACCTCACCACCCTTCTCATAAACCTGAATTCAAACAACAGTTTCCTAAACATTATATAACTCCAACTGGGACTCTTTATACTGGGAAAACGCATCACATGCGGTGTAGGATAGGTGAGGTTGTTCATGTTTTATGAGGTATTATTGTTTATGAAACTTTCAAAACTGAAACTGTCACTGCATTTTTGCACTAATAATTGATGTATGTATACCTGATGTGAATTATTTCAATCGATTTTTCACTTTAATCGGTTTTGTCTCTTCGTATTTTCACGGTATATATATCACCACTTATCACAGTTATATTTGTACGCTTTGGTATTTAAGAAGTCAATGATTTTTCAGGACGAGATTCACGCTTAGAAACACAACCACATCTTTCAAAAGCGTTGAAAGTTCAAAACTGCATGAAGTCTATCTACAATTGACGACTCACAGTCTCTGCCCCCTTGACGTCACAAATCATACCGTCCAATCAACAGGGCTACATATCAACAGGGCTGTGGTGAAATTCAAATATCCAATCGGGGTATCTTCAAATGACCACAAATGGTATAGTTACAACTGGCCTACTGGTGAAGCCACGCCTATTTGGAGTTGTCAATTATAGTATTATTTTTTTACAATTACCCATCCGGGAGGCAACGTTCTTCTCTCGTAAATAGAATCATAATTAATGTTTATTCATTTCGACCGGCCGTCTCGGCTGTGCACGGTGGTGTCCTTGTCGGTAACAGTAGTCGACACATGTTATCGACACGGCTAGTAATCGAGTAGAAGCACATGTACGACACGTTCATTTGCATGTACTTGTTATTCAAGTGGCCGTGTGTGTTGACGAGGTGACTGTGACGTCAGAGACGTGTCTAGGAACACTCCGGTATAGTGCGAGACAAGAGACGATGTGATGACAATATCGAGTCTATTTATTAGTTGATACAGCATGCCTCTGATCATTGGACCATCGGTGCGTGTCACCACATGCGGACGTTGTTGTTGTTGTTGTTGCTCGCAGCCGCAGCCTGCATAAATCTAAATAACCCAATATAGCTGACTCAATCAAGCTCACCTAGCTAACTACCTAAACTAACTAACCACTATCCAGTTCAAACCAACACCCTGAACTAATTTAAACTAAAGTGAAACTAAATTAGAATCTACTTCCGGTCCAAAGAATAATTGACGAATGTCAGACGTATAAATACAATCTTACAAAATATATAAATATATATATATTTTTTTTATTCCAATGGTTTGGTGAAAATTTGAAGCCCCTTGAATGTTTGGCACCTCAAGCCCGAACCTTGTTGACCTGTGCATTAATACTACCCTGAAGTTCAACTCTAAATTAGTCCCACGTCTGATACCTGACGCGGGTCTCGAACTCAAACCCGCGACTTCAAGAAATCTGACGGACAGATGACATAATTAATTTCAAAAAGTGATGAGCTTAATCACTTCAATAAAAAACTCGCGGTTTCCTGGACGATTCGATCTACGGTTTTCCTCATGGACCGGTACTCGGTTTCTTCAGGTTTCCCACAGACTGTTATCTGTGGTTTCCTGGCAGTATGTCGGATAAGAGTCAGCTATTAGAACAGGATCAACTCATCTCACTCTCACGACATTTCCCTCAACACTTCCTTTGCGCTATCATCTCGGGTCTTCCTATAGCCACGACAGATGAAGGTTTATATAAATATATATATATATATATATATATATATATATATATATATATATATATATATATATATATATATATATATATATATATATACATATATATATATATATATATATATATATATATATATATATATATATATATATGTATATATTATATTTATATATATATATATGTATATATATATATATATATATATATATGAAAAAAAAAATATATATATATATATATATATATATATAAATATATATATATATATATATATATATATATATATATATATATATATATATATATATATGTATATACATATAAATATATATATATATATATATATATATATATATATATATATATATATATAAAGAGTCGTCTTAAGAAATTGATAATTAAGTATTAGTTGATCATACGTCAAGTGACGAACAAAACGTTAAATGTATGTATGACCAAATGTGATAACACGTAAATTGGCTAATTTCTGCTCAAACCTCTATCCATCAATCGGTCAACCTGGCACTATAACATGGTAAAAATATGTACTGTTCATTATTGAACGTTAGTCCATTATTATTACTGTACTGAATAACTATACTGAAAATCATATTAGATAATATATATTATATATATATATATATATATATATATATATATATATATATATATATATATATATATATATATATATATATATTAAGATATATATTATATCAGATATATATTATCAATATAATATATATATCATGATATATATATTATATATATATATATATATATATATATATATATATATATATATATATATATATATATATATATATATATTATATATCATTTATATTAGATAGAATGATTCCATATTGACATTTGTCTCCGAGTTGATAGCACTAAGTGTGTGTGATTAGCGTGTTGAATATTGTGTTGTGGTCGCCAAGCACATGTAGACAACTGCTTATAGGCTCGCGTCAATAAATCACTGTAATCTATGTGGGTCAGATTCAGGAGATAACGGCCATGTTGAAGCGAGAACTTGTTGCCATTTTGTTAACCTGGACTTTCAGTCTTTGTTTACAGTTATGCACGTTTCTGGTAATTTCTGTACAATTACACTGTTTTTGTAGCTCGAAAAGTGCAGCATTTGCTTTGTAAGATGAGCTAGATATTTACATGGAATCAAAATGGCAGTGTACTAGAGATCATATATATATATGTATATATATATAAATATATATATATATATATATATATATATATATATATATATATATATATATATATATATATATATATATATGTTCATTCATATATTTTCATATGGCTTTCAAATATTATCAAATATTTATAATATTCGTTTGAAGCTATATATACTGACAGCCTGGCAGTCTCCCTTTTCAAGTGACGTCACACATTGTTGTAGTAAGCGAACAACAATGTCCTCAAATTGTGTTCTCCAATCACAAACTTCAGTCTGAGTTTGTTTGTTCTAAACTCTTCTACAGTTGCTATGGTAACCTGGTTGTCCTGACAAACACACGACCTCTCTATGACAATGCCTACACTTCGTCTTTGCTTCTTATTATGACGTGTGTAATTTTTTTTTTTACTCCGCATGATTTATTATTCCATCGCAAAGAAATTGTAAATACAAATATATCAATATTCGAACCACTTCAAGGTTTGGATGACACGAGCATCCCGATCGCCCGTTCCCCCTATCCTTCAGCATGACACGACCGGGTGTGTCGATCCGCCAATGCGAGTGTTAGGAAGCATTGACAGAAACACGAACTCGAGAAGTTTTTTTTTATCTCGTAAAGGAAATAAATGTCAGCCTCGTAACGACTGGTGTGTGATAAGGCGAGTGTGATAAGTGATAAGGCTTGGGTGATAAGGCAAACTAGTCCTTATCGACGGCTGGGTATTTATTCGGAGAGATAGTGAGTGAGCGAGGGAAATAAATTAGGTTAGAGTCGATTTGGTTTGAAACTAGTGAATAAGCAATTATTCATATTATTCATAATACCAATCGATAGGACAAACGATGACAAACGTAAGAGCTGGCAGACGCGCGAAACGCAATCGTGTGCATAGTTGATCACGCACTGAGCTGGGCAAGCATTTTTTGTTGTTGTCACTTTCTCCAGCTAAATCATCACATTTGTTTTGATATCAATTATCAAGTATTTGTTTATACCAATTAAGTTATGAATTGGAAGTGATAGATAATTTTTTCAACATGTTTTTATTCTGTTCTGATGAATGTATCTATTCATTCCACGTGAATAAAAATAATTTTATATAAAAAACGCACTTGGTTCAGTACGTGTATTCTATCATAATTCTATAATGGTGTAACCCTAGATTTTCTTCATGAAAACTAAAAAAATGAAAAATAAAATCGTTGTATTCAAAACTATGGTCGTGAGAGTTCACGGCGTGAAAGCTCGGTATTACCTAAAAGTCTAGTTAGCCTTTATCTGAGAATTAGTGAAAACAAACAGCATGGGTAACCATGGTGTTAACAACTTCAAACTGCCAGTTAGAGCTACTATCAAGTTTGTAATACCGTTACTAAGAGTTAGTAAAACCACGGCTGTACAAAGAAGCTGATCATTATAGATTATTGTTACTTCACGACCCCACCAACAGCTAGGTTATAAGGGGGTATGAATAACCAGGTGATAATAAAACTATGAAGTGATGATCATCGAAAATACATTTACAAAATCCCAGACCCACTCTAAACGGTGACTTCAGTTTCTAGAGCGCTGTCTCAGCTGACTGAGCCACTGAGGGAGGCTGCAGAGAGCGGGAATACCACGTGATACGAAGCGATATCTTCCAGCCAAGCACTATTCAAGTGTATTCTGGCTGTTATCAGTGTTGCCATGGTTACCGGCTATCAGTGTCAGCTCGCTCCTAACGTAGAGATAACAACACAATGCAGTCGACCATCAAACCGCTAACGTCTATATTAGTATTCATTCGAGAGATGAAGGCTTGAATCACCCGTGCGTTAATGGTATGGGGTACGGGGGACGGTCGCTCGGAACCTTCATCTCTCGTGGATACAAGTTACACACGAGAGATGAAGGCTCGAACTACCGGTGTGTTAGTGGTGTGGGATAGGAGGGACGGTCGCTCGGAACCTTCATCTCTCGTGGATACAAGTTACACACGAGAGATGAAGGCTTGAACCACCCGTGTGTTAGTGGTGTGGGATAGGGGGAACGGTCGCTCGGAACCTCCATCTCTCGTGGATACAAGTTACACACGAGAGATGAAGGCTTGAACCACCTGTGCGCTAGTGATGTGGGATAGGGGAGACGGTCGCTCGGAACCTTCATCTCTCGTGGATACAAGTTACACACGAGAGATGAAGGCTTGAACCACCCGTGTGCTAGTGATGTGGGATAGGGGAGAGGGTCGCTCGGAACCTTCATCTCTCGTGGATACAAGTTACACACGAGAGATGAAGGCTTGAACCACCCGTGCGCTAGTGGTGTGGGATAGGAAAGACGGTCGCTCGGAACGTTCATCTCTCGTAGGATCAAGTTACACACGAGAGATGAAGGCTCGAACCACCCGTGCGCTAGTGGTGTGGGATAGGGGAGACGGTCGCTCGGAACGTTCATCTCTCGTAGGATCAAGTTACACACGAGAGATGAAGGCTCGAACCACCCGTGCGCTAGTGGTGTGGGATAGGGGAGACGGTCGCTCGGAACGTTCATCTCTCGTGGATACAAGTTACACACGAGAGATGAAGGCTTGAACCACCCGTGCGCTAGTGGTGTGGGATAGGGGGGACGGTCGCTCGGAACCTTCATCTCTCGTGGATACAAGTTACACACGAGAGATGAAGGCTTGAACCACCCGTGCGTTAGTGGTGTGGAATAGGAGGGACGGTCGCTCGGAACCTTCATCTCTCGTGGATACAAGTTACACACGAGATGAAGGCTCGACTCACCCGTGTGTTAGTGGTGTGGGATAGGGGGGACGGTCGCTCGGAACCTCAATCTCTCGTGGATACAAGCTACACACGAGAGATGAAGGCTTGAACCACCCGCGCGCTAGTGGTGTGTGATAGGGGGGACGGTCGCTCGGAACGTTCATCTCTCGTAGGATCAAGTTACACACGAGAGATGAAGGCTCGAACCACCCGTGCGCTAGTGGTGTGGGATAGGAGAGACGGTCGCTCGGAAGCTTCATCTCTCGTGGATACAAGTTACACACGAGAGATGAAGGCTTGAACCACCCGTGCGCTAGTGGTGTGGGATAGGGGAGACGGTCGCTCGGAACGTTCATCTCTCGTAGGATCAAGTTACACACGAGAGATGAAGGCTCGAACCACCCGTGCGCTAGTGGTGTGGGATAGGAGAGACGGTCGCTCGGAAGCTTCATCTCTCGTGGATACAAGTTACACACGAGAGATGAAGGCTTGAACCACCCGTGTGCTAGTGATGTGGGATAGGGGAGACGGTCGCTCGGAACCTTCATCTCTCGTGGATACAAGTTACACACGAGAGATGAAGGCTTGAACCACCCGTGTGCTAGTGGTGTGGGATAGGGGGGACGGTCGCTCGGAACCTTCATCTCTCGTGGATACAAGTTACACACGAGAGATGAAGGCTTGAACCACCCGTGTGCTAGTGATGTGGGATAGGGGAGACGGTCGCTCGGAACCTTCATCTCTCGTGGATACAAGTTACACACGAGAGATGAAGGCTTGAACCACCCGTGTGCTAGTGATGTGGGATAGGGGAGACGGTCGCTCGGAACCTTCATCTCTCGTGGATACAAGTTACACACGAGAGATGAAGGCTTGAACCACCCGTGCGCTAGTGGTGTGGGATAGGAGAGACGGTCGCTCGGAAGCTTCATCTCTCGTGGATGCAAGTTACACACGAGAGATGAAGGCTTGAACCACCCGTGCGTTAATGGTGTGGGATAGGGGGGACGGTCGCTCGGAACCGTCATCTCTCGTGGATACAAGTTACACATGAGAGATGAAGGCTCGAAGCACCCATGTGTTAGTGGTGTGGGATAGGGGGGACGGTCGCTCGGAACCTTCATCTCTCGTAGATACAAGTTACACACGAGAGATGAAGGCTTGAACCACCCGTGTGTTAGTGGTGTGGGATAGGGGAGACGGTCGCTCGGTACCTTCATCTCTCGTAGATACAAGTTACACACGAGAGATGAAGGCTTGAACCACCCGTGTGTTAGTGGTGTGGGATAGGAGGGACGGTCGCTCGGAACCTTCATCTCTCGTGGATACAAGTTACACACGAGAGATGAAGGCTCGAACTACCGGTGTGTTAGTGGTGTGGGATAGGAGGGACGGTCGCTCGGAACCTTCATCTCTCGTGGATACAAGTTACACACGAGAGATGAAGGCTTGAACCACCCGTGCGCTAGTGGTGTGGGATAGGAGAGACGGTCGCTCGGAAGCTTCATCTCTCGTGGATACAAGTTACACACGAGAGATGAAGGCTTGAACCACCCGTGTGTTAGTGGTGTGGGTTAGGGGGGCGGCCGCTCGGAACCTTCATCTCTCGTGGATACAAGCTACACACAAGAGATGAAGGCTTGAACCACCCGTGCGCTAGTGGTGTGGGATAGGGGAGACGGTCGCTCGGAACCTTCATCTCTCGTGGATACAAGTTACACACGAGAGATGAAGGCTTGAACCACCCGTGTGTTAGTGGTGTGGGATAGGGGAGACGGTCGCTCGGAACCTTCATCTCTCGTGGATACAAGCTACACACAAGAGATGAAGGCTCGAACCACCCGTGTGTTAGTGGTGTGGGATAGGGGAGACGGTCGCTCGGAACGTTCATCTCTCGTAGGATCAAGTTACACACGAGAGATGAAGGCTCGAACCACCCGTGCGCTAGTGGTGTGGGATAGGGGAGACGGTCGCTCGGAACCTTCATCTCTCGTGGATACAAGCTACACACAAGAGATGAAGGCTCGAACCACCCGTGTGTTAGTGGTGTGGGATAGGGGAGACGGTCGCTCGGAACCTTCATCTCTCGTGGATACAAGCTACACACAAGAGATGAAGGCTCGAACCACCCGTGTGTTAGTGGTGTGGGATAGGGGAGACGGTCGCTCGGAAGCTTCATCTCTCGTGGATACAAGTTACACACGAGAGATGAAGGCTTGAACCACCCGTGTGTTAGTGGTGTGGGATAGGGGAGACGGTCGCTCGGAACCTTCATCTCTCGTGGATACAAGTTACACACGAGAGATGAAGGCTTGAACCACCCGTGTGTTAGTGGTGTGGGATAGGGGAGACGGTCGCTCGGAACCTTCATCTCTCGTGGATACAAGCTACACACAAGAGATGAAGGCTCGAACCACCCGTGTGTTAGTGGTGTGGGATAGGGGAGACGGTCGCTCGGAACCTTCATCTCTCGTGGATACAAGCTACACACAAGAGATGAAGGCTTGAACCACCCGTGCGCTAGTGGTGTGGGATAGGGGAGACGGTCGCTCGGAACCTTCATCTCTCGTGGATACAAGCTACACACGAGAGATGAAGGCTTGAACCACCCGTGCGCTAGTGGTGTGGGATAGGGGGGACGATCGCTCGGAACCTTCATCTCTCGTGGATACAAGTTACACACGAGAGATGAAGGCTTGAACCACCCGTGCGCTAGTGGTGTGGGATAGGAGAGACGGTCGCTCGGAAGCTTCATCTCTCGTGGATACAAGTTACACACGAGAGATGAAGGCTTGAACCACCCGTGCGCTAGTGATGTGGGAAAGGGGAACGGTCGCTCGGAACCTTCATCTCTCGTGGATACAAGTTACACACGAGATATGAAGGCTCGAACCACCCATGTGTTAGTGGTGTCGGATACAGGGGGACGGTCGCTCGGAACCTTCATCTCTCGTGGATACAAGTTACACACGAGAGATGAAGGCTCGAACCACCCGTGCGCTAGTGGTGTGGGATAGGAGAGACGGTCGCTCGGAAGCTTCATCTCTCGTGGATACAAGTTACACACGAGAGATGAAGGCTTGAACCACCCGTGCGCTAGTGATGTGGGAAAGGGGAACGGTCGCTCGGAACCTTCATCTCTCGTGGATACAAGTTACACACGAGATATGAAGGCTCGAACCACCCATGTGTTAGTGGTGTCGGATACAGGGGGACGGTCGCTCGGAACCTTCATCTCTCGTGGATACAAGTTACACACGAGAGATGAAGGCTCGAACCACCCGTGCGCTAGTGGTGTGGGATAGGGGAGACGGTCGCTCGGAACGTTCATCTCTCGTAGGATCAAGTTACACACGAGAGATGAAGGCTTGAACCACCCGTGCGCTAGTGATGTGGGAAAGGGGAACGGTCGCTCGGAACCTTCATCTCTCGTGGATATATTTGTGTATTAGAGAGTTCGCGGGACGAAACACCCGATTGGTGGTGATATTAGATAGAGGAGACGGTCGTTCGAGACCGCCAAAAAACACGATATGAACACGTGGACACATCTCACGTTCTCCATTCTCATTTTTCTGAAAAAAAAATGGAACCAAGGCGGGAATTGAGCATAGGTCTCCTGAATGACAATTCAGTGTGCTAGCCACTCGACCACTCGTCTCAATATACTTTCTCATGTCTCTGCCTGAATTGCATTGGGAGCAACCAACATGTTAGCTCACTTGCTTCATGTGACCCGGGAGGTGAAGGGATATCGTACCCGGTTCGATCCCCGCCACCGTCCATATTTACAGGGTTTTTTCGTGGTTTGCCTCTGTAGTCTAGGCTAATGCCGGGATGGTTCCCACAATATAGGCCACGAACGCTTCCTTCCCACTATCCTTCCCACTACCCATAAAAACCTTCATCTCATCATCCCATCATCTCATTAATCATTCATCCGACGCCAATAGATCTTAGTAATCATTACAGTGCGTCGTTAAAACCCAATATGAAAAAAAAAAAAAAAAGTCACAGGTTCGAGCGGATGCCAGATGACGACGTGACGGGATTCGAACCCACGTCTTGCGTCTCGAGATCCGCACCGTGTTACAGTGTCTGGGTCTAGCTACACGGTGTAGTCTCAACAATCACAAGAATTACAAGTAGCGGTTACTGAATTAATAATCACGTCTTGTCTATAGTTTAGACTACACGCTTCATTTGCGCTTTCCTGAGAAAAAAAACTGGTATAATTTTATTCAAGGGCATTTTTACATCCTATAATATGATTCAGATATGGTTATTATAAATGTTATTTTTCCAGGGATCATGATCCCTATTATGTACACAGGAGCAGCGATCAAATTTCCATTCAACTCCAACAATCCAAAAAATCAACAACAATTAAATTATTGGATATAATCATGATAAACATTGCAATATTTTTTTTTTTTATAACACCGATATCTTGAACCAACTATAGCATAGCAAATGGGTGGTTTTAAACGAGCTAAAACATTCTAGTATATTCCTGGAAAACCATTAATAAAATATTAAAGCTATCAATATATGTTCGAAATCCACGCACCTTGTTCAATAAACCGAAGCGAATGCACATATTATTACCCCTATTATCTAAAAACCAACAGGGAATAAAGCGGGCTCACAAAAGAGACGAATTCTTCGTGAAATGTCGGTACCAATTCTTGAGTTATAAATCATATTTTCCGCATGATTTGTAAAGAAGAATCGGTGAGATTATTTGTGAGGTTTTGTGTACAAGACTGCTTTGTCATCCCCTAGAAACAACCCTTGGGAACATTGGGACACGCCCATTTCGCATAATCACTTTACCTTTTTACAATCGGTCTCTCTCTCTCACTCTCTCTCTCTCTCCCTCTCTCTTTCTCGCTCTCTCTCTCTATCTCTCTTGTACATTAGGAAAACATATACCTGAAAAAAAACTCAGAAAACTGAATTTTAGAAGTATATATCGCACGTATAAATATTCTAAAATAAAATGTTTATGAATGATTTTCGTACAGTTACTAACTACTACCATACTAATTGATTTTCTATTCTTTTTCCTTATCTCGAGCCATCCTCGGTAGCTCGGTCAGCTGAGGCACTGCTTTAGAAACTGAAGTCACCGCTGGGCGTGGGTTCGAATCCCGCATAAGGCATGGGTTTTTGAAAATATCCCATCACTAATCATCACTTCATAGTTTCATAATCACCTGCTCATTCGTACCCCCGTATAACCTAGCTGTTGGTGGGGTCGTTAAGCAAACAATAATCATCAATCAATCATCCTTATCTCGAAAAATAAATTATTGGATAATTATTGATCTCCCCTGGATAATAGGGTCACTAATCAAAGTTTGCTTGACGAGTACAATTGATTGATTATTTCTTCAGGGATGGTAAAATCGCCTTTGTGGTGCCCCGTCCGAACGATCCTACCTAATCATATTCAGCTTCGATTGGAGAACAATGACCTAATGTCAAGTTGTATAGTCTGTCTCAACGTTCTGGATAAAGTGTTGCCATCTTATCGATCAGCCTAACTGATGAATAGGTAAACATGTCAATCATAACTCCTATACAGTAACAAAGAAACTCTTCTCGTGCTCTTTGAGGACCAGTTTGTGACTAGGTTAGGGTTGTTGTGCGACTTTGCTACATCTGAGAACATATATTAATGCACAACTGTACAGATATAATCAGCGATTATTCATCATTCAACCCCAAAGTGTTATTTTAGATTCAAGTCAACTTGAGTATAATAAAATTTGAGTAAAATGCAACAGTGTATGAATCCAATTAAGTCTGTAGAAATGATTGACATATTTATATACCTATCTTCTTGACGGACAATAGATGAGCAAACTATAAAGATCTCCGACACTTGCTACGGATTGATGAGACAGACCATACCATATAGTCTAAACATAGATATATATTAAAGTTACCGAGATACGTTATACTCCTGCGGCCGACTAGCGACATATGCTCGTTCCAATCTCGGCGGCCATATTGGATCTTTACAAATAACTTCCAAGCAAGGCCTTCTATGTCATTGACCACTAGTGATAGGCGTGGCTTATCGGCATGCCACCTTGATCTATACTTCATGTGGGCATTCAGAGATACTCTGATAGGCAATGCCAATTTTCCTACATAACAAACAGCCCATTTCATTGGATGTTTTGTTTTGTGATGTTTGTGGGCGGGTCAATCACTAGTCGTCAATTGAATCATCGATGTAATAATATATAAGGAATTGCTAATATATAAGGAATTGCTTGGAAAATGTCGAATATGGCGGAAAGTTCCCGGTTAGCAAAGCGGTGTGAAGCTAGTGCCGAGACACACAAATGTACGCCTTCTTAACGTTGTGTAACGTACCTCAGTAATATATATCTATGGTCTCTAAATATAGGCTTATATTGCTGGTAATCCAAGAATAAATTTAGACTATAAAGTTTTAAAATATGGAATGAAAATGGATAGATCATATATATAAAATTGAAAAATAATTTCGAGATAGAGTTTTATACCAATTCTATTCTACACCTATATTAAATATAACCTTTGAGGCTACTATGAATGATGTATTCATATTTAATTAGGATTTGTTTTTTCCCACGAGAGTTGACCGTCAAAATTTCGTCTTTACCTTGCATTAGCTGCGACCAAGAAACACTCGAGGGAAGGTAATCAATATATCCTGCCGCAGGTCAGCCCCCGCCCCCCATATGACTTGGCTGTTGATGGGGTCGTTAGGCATCATCAGGCCAGCTACCTGATCTATACAAACTCACTGAGTCTACGTGACTATATACACATACTTGAGGAGTATAAATAAATATTCGGTTTCTATGAGATATCTTGAGGCAGCTGAATCGATACCCGACAAAAGGAGGGATATATTTTGATGTATTTTCTGCATGTCTTATTTGAGAGGGAACACCGGAAATATATTGAGAGATTAAAATTGTTTGATGCGATGTTAAACGACCAACCGAGTACATTTCATACTTTGGTTTTAGTGTATGGTTTTTATTGACGAAGTTCAATCAGAAACGCAAATTTATTTGTCAAAATCGTTACATCCACAAATTTGTAACGAGAATATGTAATCACAATCGTTTTAACTATTATTTAGTTGATTTGACCTTTTTATTTCTCGAACACAAGTTCAACCGAGTTCAACACAAGTAAGCTTATATTTTTCAAAGTGTTTCAATAATTGTTTCAATACACAATGTTCTAATAAATGCTCATGTTCTAATCCCAATATATTGATTCTCGACTTGTTGCGTATTTGTAAATAATGGCATATTCCTTTTTCTCTCTATATTTTATTGTGACTTACTTTCAATTAATTGACTCCCCAGATCTACATGATTCACAATTCTAAATATTTATCGCTATTTATAATAATTTTATGCGCATCCTCCGCGGACGAAAATGATAATTGAATGAATGAATAAATTACTTGATGAAAAAAATTACTGATAAATGAATGAAGAAAAGAATGATGAACAAGAATAAATTAATTGATGAATATTCTATAGTTCATATATATGAATGAGGTTCCATAAAACACCGCAATAGCAAATAGCTGCTGATCTCGCAACACTTGTTCGTTGTCAATAACAATCACCTCGACAGCAATAAAATATTGTACGAGTCAAGTACACTTCCGATCACATAAAATGATTATATTCAAGAAATTCCGATTCCATTATCAATAAAATCGACACAAATTTCCTAGATAACTCTCCACAGACACTACGTGTAGTGCGTATATCCACATTGTTAGCTATTTAGTGCGTATAACTACGATATATTTCTTTGTGGTGTCAAGATCGCCTTTGTGGTACCCCGTTCAAACGATCCTAACCTTTCACCCACTGCCTTAATAGAGAAACAATGACTTTGTGTCGATTTGTCGATGTTAATGACTAAAAAAAATGTACCGCTTGAAGCAGAAGTAAAAGACTCTCTGCTCTCTTCTCTTGTCTCTTTGTCGATCATGTTATATTGTATATGAGAATTAATAGGTATCAAATTTTTTGAAGGGGATGAAATCAGGTTAAAGTTATTCCGTCAGAGGGTTAAGGAGATGGTGGGATAGGGGTACTTAGGGAACTTGCCACCGCGCATTTATGTGCATTTGCAAGAGTTAAATAATAAAAAAAAAAATAATAAAATGACAGAAACAGACTTTTACTTATGCTTCAAGCCCTAGTAAGCCTATAATGTGTGCCGATTTCCTCGACAGAGGGTTAAAGGATTAAACACTACTACTACTACTACTACTACTACTACTACTACTACTACTACTACTACTACTACTACTACTACTACTACTACTACTACTACTACTACTACTACTACTACTACTACTACTACTACTACTACTACTACTACTACTACTACTACTACTACTACTACTACTACTACTACTACTACTACTACTACTACTACAACTACTACTACTACTACTACTACTACTACTACTACTACTACTACTACCACTACTATTACTACTACTATACTACTATAATCTTTTCTTTCTCTTCTTTTCTTTTCTCGGATACTTGAATAGGATTTTGTTGTTTGTTGTTTGTAAATGTTGTTTTTATTTTCTCTTATATTGCCATTCAGAGGAAGCAGCTCTAAAACAAGACGCCGAGTAATAATAAAGTTTAATTGTGTTTTATATTGTTTAGCATAATCTCTGCTGACACGTTGCGAAAGCAGCTTAGCGGAGTTTTGTACAGAATCTGTAAACTGTTTCTATAATTCACAATTTAAATATATTTTTTTTAAATACTAGATTTGGTTCATATTGGATCGCCCTTGTGGTGCCCCGTCCAAACGACCCTAATTTTCATCCATAGCCTTAATTGCGGAACAATGATTTTGTATCAAGTTTCGATGATATTAAAAAAAAAAAAAAACGCATTTTAATGTGCTGTAATGTGATTCTTGAACGACCACTTTATACGACCGTAAGTGTACGCGATCTAGCTGTCGAGGAATCGAGAGTCGAAAGAATCGATTGCTGCCAACATCGAGCTATCGCAAGCAGACACGTCGAGTGCTGGAAATATGCTGGGTAAACGCAATTGCACGAACACCGAGGGAGTAATGGCGGTAACGACTGTTTGTTTACATTGCTACTAACCATTCAGCATTAATATCTGACATTCGAACACGAAATATAGGCAGCCATTGTTCATCAGAACATATTATCATCACTTGCGGACGTTGTTGTTGTTGTTGTTGTTGTTGTTGTTGTTGTTGTTGTTGTTGTTGTTGTTGTTGTTGTTTATTTTGTTTTATTTTTGTTGTTGTCTATATTTAGTACATAGATTCAGGATCATGTATATGATCCCACCGGGTAATAAAGACATTATTATCATTATAATTATTTTTATTGTAGCGTGTTTACTTGTGTTGTATTTGTATTGTACTGTGTTTATATTTATTCATTTTTATTGTATCATATCCTAGAGAGTATTATTAGTTTATTCTACCCTCAATGAGTTATTTTGTGGACACTCATTGACAAGAGTGAAAAACGTCTTGTAATAATGTAAATTTATATTGAATGAAAAAAAAATATATCTATTATTATTATTATTATCATCATCATCATAATATCATTATTATACATTATTCTACGATATTTGTATTTAATTCATATTTTGTGTAATAAAAAATCTTCTCCAAAAAAAAAAATATATTTTCATCTTTCCACATGTGTTATTATGAAATGATATATCATTAGTAGGGCCTATTCTGTTCAAATTATTCCCTGCATCTCATGACGTATTTATATTCACTAATCTCATGACGTATTTATTCACTAATCTCATGACGTATTTATTCACTAATCTCGAATTATAAATTTCTGAAGTTCAATAATCAATCATGTTTGTGAAATCCCCTTGACGGAAACTTTTCTCATCGGAGAAGGAGATTCGGCCGACTGGTGATAGTTATACACGGGTGGAGGAGCCGGGTTCACGATCGGATGTCTACGCTATGTGTTAGTTAGAACGGTCGATGGGTGTTGATTGACCTGCCATCAACAAGACTCTCAAGATGCTTTAACCTGCCTTGAAGGCTTTTCAAAGTCTTAGAAGTCAAGACTGTGAAAACCGTTTCAAGTAGGTCATTTAGTCACTTCATTTCCCTAATTTGAATGATAGCATTAAGTAGACCTACATCAAATTTTTTTGAATAACATCGAAACTTGATACAAAATCATTGTTTCCCAATTAAGGCTAAGGATGGAAGATAGGATCGTTTGGACATCAAATTTTGATTATTGTTCACAATTTATTCATGATTTATATATATTGTGTATTATATATATAAATACATATATATTGGATTTATATTGGGTGCAACGACACACTGTGAGCCTACTGGATGACCAAGATCTATTGGCGTCGGTGAATGATAATATATGAGAGATTATTTCATTAGGTGTTTTTGGATAGTGGGAAAGAGTTAATTGGTAGTGACCTGTTGTTTGCGAACTGAACTAAAGACAATATTATAATGCATTTGGAATTGAATTATCGCTAAATTGTCGATAAGTCTTTATCTTTATCAGCGAGAGAAGAGATAGAGTGAGAGAGAGAGAGAGAGTGAGAGAGAGAGAGGTGATGAATCTAGTAGCAGCGCAAGTAATTGTTATGCATCAATGTTATATTATAGCCCCCGGCTTGAAGGCTTAGATACAAGCTATACGATCGCAGAATCACTTTCTACGAGAAATAATAAAGTGTGTATAGAGACGATCTTTGAGTGTCAGTTATTAGAGATCACGTGACAACATTATGTGAGCAGATGAGAGAGAGAGGGAGAGGGAGAGAGAGAGAGAGAGAGAGAGAGAGTGAGAGAGAGAGAGAGAGAGAGAGAGAGAGAGAGAGAGAGAGAGAGAGAGAGGGAGAGAGAGACTTCGACGCAAATTCGAATCATCAATTAACCGATTGACAAAACCAAGAACATTCCTACACACTGCAACAATATGTCCTACTAATTCACATACATATTTCAAGTGACGTCATACATTGTTGTAATAATTGGACAACAATATTCTTAAATTGTTTTCTCCAATCACAACTTTAGTATCAGTTTGTTGTCTCTAACTTTCCTAGTTGCTATGGTAACCTGACGAACATGCTCAATTAACAGCAATCAGACATGGGTTCGTTATGAAACAATTATACAGTTCATTTCGCTGATTACTCTTTGTCAGTGTCTGGGAACTTGATGAGATCTTGATGAGATCTTGACGAGAACTTGAACAACAAAGTTCTTGCAAGATTCATAAGCATATATGAGAGGATATCGCAGTCGTCGTCGAATACCTTATTATACGAATAAGTCACCAAGTATTGAATGATTTTTTTTTATAAATAATAGAGGAAGCAATTTATTGTTCCTTCTCTGTTCATACACAAACTTTCACTTTAAAAAAATGATTTAAAAAATCGGTAGCTATTCACCTATTTCGTAAGCAAAGATACATTATTAATTTACCGCACGTTGTGAAATAAAATAAAAATCGCAAACAAGAAATGAATAAATTATCGATAAATCTTCACACGGAATTTATAATTTTTATGAAAATAGTTTTTCAGTGAAATGTCAAACCAGTAAAAAAGCACGTACATCGGTTCAAGGTTGTCAAATCAATCGGTCGATGTTTGTTAGGTGGATAGTATGTTTCCCGGGCGATGCAAAAACACGATGATTAGTGCATGCGAGGGTGCGAGTGAGATGGCAAGATGGCAAGACACGTGGGTGAGAGAGAGACAGAGCGAGATACGTGATGGAGAACAAGGGATAATACAAGCAGGAGGATGGGAGAGAGAGAGTGAAGGAGGGGAAAAGGAGAGAGAGAGATGCAGTGAGAGTGAAGTAGGGAGGGAGAGTGAGAGAGAGAGAGAGAGAGAGAGAGAGAGAGAATAATAGGTTTACGACTTGGTGTGAGGTATACCAAGTACAGTGAGGTACAAAACACAAAACTGGCGCGGCTTTCTTGTCCGCAGGATGGAACACATATTTACAATTGTAATATTTTTTTTATTCTTCGACAAAATCCATGTCATAAATAACTTTAGTAGGATTAAGAAAATGCTCTGATTTGTAGGCCTATTGTACAATCTTCTCAGCAATTGTATCAAATATTTCTTATATTCAAGGTATAGGCCCGAGGGGTGAACAACGAGCAAATTTGGTAGACACCTGGTTTCAGATTTCGAGGAATTTCAGGGAGATTTCATGGATTTCGATAAGATTTCAAGAGGATTTCAAAGGATTTCAAGAAGATTTCAAGGAATTTCAGGAAGATTTCATGACAAGTGTACACCGATTTTAATAGTTGTTAACCCCTCGTATAGGACTATTTCGGATATCGAACCGATTATGATGGTCGTTCGCTGACCCCACCAACAGCTGTATTATTTGGTTGGGGGTACGAACTTGAAGATGATTTATGAATCATGTTCCTTACGCGGGACTCGAAATCACACCTGACTCGGCCTCAGTTTCTGAAGCAATGCATCGATTAACTGAGCCACGGGGAGCGCTTGAGTTTGGTGTTGTGTCTTATCATACAACGAAATCTATGGTATAATAACAATATTTGGAGGAGACTTTCTTTATATGTTATTATTAATTAAATCGAGTATTTCTTTCGATTGAAGTTCATTTTTAATATCAAACCGATATTTTAGTAGAACAATCCATCACCACTCGTATCAAAACATACTTTATTTCAATTCAAAAACAGAAAAGATATAAGAAAACATTCAAGTCATTTTATTTTGCAATTTTTTTTCTGTTAAGAAAATCGAAATCTTTATATAGGTATGGAATCACTGTTTCCCATTTCAGACAATGTATCAATAAATAAAACATTAGAAGCGACAACTCTTGGCTTTTTCAAGACCTTGAGGCGATCTTGTCACCAATCCATTTCAAAGATAAGAAATAAGAATTCAAATCAATCAAGGTGTTCAATATCATCGAATCTTTTTCCATATTATACCTGTACAACATTATTCAATTACCTACCCAACTCGAACAAAAATATCATCCCATTTATTGAACAACTTACTATACAATTACCATTCTATAAATCATTTCCGTCATTATCTCTCCTCATATAGCCTTGTACTTGCAGCTAGGTGTATAGTTATTACCTTCAATTAAACAAATATAATATAATAAATATCCATCATAAATAAATATAACATCAATTATTGTTCCGCAGACAAAAAACAAGCAATGATTTGTTTTGCGACGTGACGTAATAAACACGAGACTGGTGTGACACGTGACAATGTCACAGTGGGGGGGAATGTTGGTCAAATGTACCCCCCTCCCTCCCCCCACTCCCCCCCCCCCCCCCCGTCGTCTACATTTTACCCCGTTGAGACGAACAACAAAAAACATACCGCATGGACCGGTTTCTATTTCGGTTGGAACAAAATAACAGTTTGGTTTCGCAGTTTTTAGGTTTAGAATTTCGAGTAACCAAAATGATTAATGTTTTCAATAATTTTGGAGTATATAATTGTAGTATGGGACTGAATTATTCTTAGAGATCATCCATATGGTCAACTCCGAGGGGTTACCAATTTATTTAATCTGGTGTACACTTAATTGTCATGAAATCTTTCTGAAATCCCTTGAAATCTTACTGAAATCCGTTGAAATCTGAAATCAGATGTACACCAAATTTACTAGTTGTTTACCCCTCGGTCAACTCAAAATTATAGCATATTGTTATGTCTTAAATTGGACTGACTTAAATTGAATTTAGCCGTGAACTGAACTGAAACCCTTGAACTCTTGAATTTAGTCTTGAAAGCCTTAAGAAAAGTCTTTCACCATCGTTCAAATTTTTGATTGAGATCCTAACTTTCTGTTAAAGTGTTAAAATTAATTCTTTTACCTTTGAGTTTCAGTTTGTATAATTGTTTCACATATTGATGTTTCATTTCCGTACATATTGAATTTTCAGATTGTGTTACTATTGAGTGTAGTTAGCAATCCAAGAGGTACGCATGTAGAGGCTGTGGGCATATCCCGATATAGATGAGCACAATATATGGTTGACGAATTAATAACGTTGAATAAATTAGGGGAAATTAGAGAAGGTAAAAAAAGATTCGAAAATAAATGAGTCCAGAAGAATCTAAAATACGGAACATAGAAATCAATAATACCAATAATGATTTTATTTTCAGTATATAAACCAAACTATACCATCCCTGAATCTTTCGAAATAATAATCCACATTAAGTATAATAATATAATATATAATAATATAATATAATTAATATAATATAATATAATATAATAATATAATAATATTTCACATTTTATCGAACGAGGCACTCCTTCAGAGAATCAAATCACCGTTGGGCGAGGGTTCGAGTCCCGCATAAGGCATGAGTTTTTTGTAAACGTCCTCTAAATGATCATCACTTCATAGTTTCATAATCACCTGTTCATTCGTACCCCCGTATAACCTAGCTGTTGTTGGGGTCGTTAAGCAAACAATAACCATAATTGGTCGAGTTAGGCCCTATAATACAATCGAATATTTCCTACCGGCACATGCAGCGCAGTGGTTAACGTACTCGCTTCATGTGATTCGGGAGGTGAAGGGGCATATCGGACCTGGTTCGATTCCCGCTACCGTCATCTTTAAAGTTTTTTTCCGTGGTTTCCCTCTGTAGTCCAGGCTAATACTGGGATGGTTCCTACAATATAGGCCACGACCGCTTCCTTCCCACTATCCTTCCCAATACCTAAGAGACCTTCATCTCACCATCTCATTAATCATTCATCCGACGCCAGAAGATCTTGATTATCATTATAGTACGTCGTTAAACCCAATATAAAAAAAACAATACTTTGAATATGAAATTTCAAATCTTCCAATAAATTAATAATAAATAATTATTGATGCTAACAATCAAACTCAATAGCATGCAGATATAATCGAGTTGTACACTATAGTTGGTTGCAGCTGTTGCTGGCAGTGTTGATGATTGCACGCTACGTGTTGAAGGAAACAACAATCACTACTTCTTGAAGCTGTGACGTCACAGACGGCAAGGTCGTACAAACACCAGTAATACACGCTTACATGTGTTTAATTACGTTCTACACCGGAACACGGTGAAAACTAGTGTGAATCTTCACTGCAATTTAATCACATGACTATGGTACATTCATACTCGGTAATGAATCCATGTTTTATCACTGTGTAATCATTTGTACAACAAATTATCTATTAAACTGATCATCAATTTGTTCTGAATAGGGAATAGAAGTTAAAGGAGCTAAAACTTATTTAGTTTTAAGTTTAAAAATACTTTCTTGTTCCAAAGGTCACTCAATAACAAAGAAGGTGTATATCTAAAATTGAAATCAACGGATATATGAAATCTACGAATGTATGTATAGGCCTATATTTATATTGAGTTTAACGACGCACTGAACAAGCGTCTGAAGACATCAGTCGATACGAATGCCTAATTTTTTCAAAAGTTTGAGTCCACGGGAGTCGATTTAGTGAAATATCAGTTTCTTGTTGATAACTTTTGAACAGTATGAGATATCAAAATTCTAATACGCGATAAATACAGATAATTATGATAGCTTCAAGGTAATATAAGTTATAACTATTTAAGTCATGTCGCATAGCTGTCAAGCGTCGAAAGCTATAAAATGTGTTTTTTCAACTGTCGACGCTTCACAGTTTTGCGACATGACTTGAATAGTCATAACTTATATCACCTTGAAGCTATTATAATTACCTGCGTTTCTTATTTATTGAAATTTTGATATCTCATACCGTTCAAAAGTTATCACCATCCTAGTTGTTGTCTGCACAACTATTCCGTGCAATTGACGCTAAACATGTGACGTCGAGGGTAGGCACCCCGTTAGTTGGTAGAAGACCTTTAACAATTGTTTTTTATTCGTTTTATATTTTGGGTTTAATGACACACTGTACTGATTACTTCCAAATCTATTGGCGTCGCTGAATGGTATATGAATTGATGGGATGATGAGTTGAAAGATTATTTTATGAGATGAGGTGTTTTTGGATAGTGGGAAGGAGTCGGTCGTGCCATGTTGAGGATCCATCCCAGTATTGATCTAAACAACAGAGTTAAACCACGAAAACCCCGTCATGGATCGGCACAATCCAACCTCGGTCTCCTGAATGAAGGTTGAGTGTACTAGCCACTCGACCACTCATCTCAGTTTAACATTTATTGATAATGTGCGACTTAAAGTAATATTTCTTTCAAGTGACGTCACTTATTATCGCAACAATCAGAAACAATATCCTCGAATCATGATCCGAATGCTGTGTTTGGTTGCTATGGCAACGATTGTGTCATTTGTGACACGAATGAAGAGGATGCTGGTTACAAGTTCACGCACAGATAGTGCCTTGTGGCCAATTACTAAATCACATCCACCACGCTACTTGTCAACACTACCGATTAGAACAGACACTCGAGAGATGAAGGTTCCGAGCGACCGTCCCCCTTATCTCACACCACTAGCGCACGGGTGGTTCAAGCCTTCATCTCTCGTGTAACTTGTGTCTACGAATGATGAAGGTTCCGAGCGACCGTCCCTCCTATCTCACACCACTAGCGCACGGGTGTTTCAAGCCTTCATCTCTCGTGTAACTTGTGTCTACGAATGATGAAGGTTCCGAGCGACCGTGCCCCTTATCTCACACCACTAGCGCACGGGTGGTTCAAGCCTTCATCTCTCGTGTAACTTGTGTCTACGAATGATGAAGGTTCCGAGCGACCGTGCCCCTTATCTCACACCACTAGCGCACGGGTGGTTCAAGCCTTCATCTCTCGTGTAACTTGTGTCTACGAATGATGAAGGTTCCGAGCGACCGTGCCCCTTATCTCACACCACTAGCGCACGGGTGGTTCGAGCATTTATCTCTCGTGTAAGTTGTGTCTACGAATGATGAAGGTTCCGAGCGACCATCCCCCCTATTCAATACCACTACCGCACGGGTGGTTCAAGCCTTTATCTCTCGTGATGACAAGTCTACGTTGTATGTCTGTCATTTTGTCGCTTCACTGATAATAAACTAATACAAGTGGAGAATATGTGCGATGATGTCTAGACATCTTAGATTATTATGCATGATTTTATAGACTGACAATATAAGAAAGGTGACAGTTATTAGTTTAAATTATTTGTATTTATATGGGGTATAATGACTGTTATGACAATTAAGATATATTTGGAATGATGAATTAGATGTTGAGAAGTTGGGATGATTGGTTATTTTAGTGGGTGTTTTTGTTTTTTAGGGTGTTTTTACTCATTTCGAATATACGAAAAACCTCTTTCAGGATGGTCGACCATAGCGAGAATCGAACCCCGGTCTCCTGAATGACGGTGCAGTGTGTTAACCACTCGACCACAAGTCTCAGTGTATTCCCACATAGGCTGGCTATTTTATTTTCATTCAGATGTACAAATGAAAAACAGGTCACGAAGTTTAATACCAGCATGTTGGTACGAAAATATACCTGATTCTAATAAATACGAATTTTGTTATCTGCTACTGTTATCAAGTAAGGACTGCCAATGTTGAAAAGTGAATGTATTCGTCGTTTGAAATGATTATTAGATCGTAAATTGATTTCTACTATAATATTGTAATGTTGAATATTGAACATATATACACATTTACCGGTACAGTCTTCATTATGTAAGTTATTTCTTGAATACAATAATATTTTCGTCCATGTTTTCGTCTTGAGCCTATCATTGAGCATAACATTAAACCTACAGACGACTATCACCTTGGTTTCACTTTTTGATCTTCTGGAGAGTCCTTGGGAGATGATTTATAGTGAAATATCAGTTTTTTTGTGATAACTTTTGAACGGAATTGGATATCGAAATTCTAAAATGGAGGAAATACGAATAATTAGAGATGTTTTGATACCTTCAATATGATATCAGTTATATATTCAACAAAATTAACTTACAAATTACAAGATTAACTCAAAAATGTTCCATTTTAAATTGTAATCCACTTGGACGAAAATGAAAATGAATAAATAAATGAATAAATAAACACATAATTGTCAAGCGTATATATACAAATAAAAAACACATTATTTGACCCATACGTTTGACAATTCTGTGACATGAGTTACCGGTATGTAGTTTTATTTTGTACCATCTTGAAAGTATTAGAAATATTTGTGTTTCCTCGATATTAGAATTTTGATACCTCATACCGTTCAAAAGTTATCACCAACAAACCGATATTTTCTTAAATCGACTCCCATGTACTCCTAATAGCTTCTTAATTGATCTGACAAACCTACATTATATAAGATCATTTTCTACAGAATGGTTGATCCGATTTATGTGACAAGTTTGGAATAATCGATTATTATTAATTATATAACTCTTCATATTATTATAAATTTATAAATTAAAATTTATTATATAATTATTATATAACTCTACAGTATCAGTTTAGATGATGACACACGTGTAGGCCACCTTTCAACAAACTTTGAGATTTAGTTCGACCTGTAAAGTGCGAAAAAAGTTTTTTTCAACTACGGTAAAATTACTTCTTCGCTTTGCTCATCCAATAATGATTAGCTTCTTCAAGATTCATACATCAAGACATCGACTACTTTTTTAAGATGATTCAAATTGGGTCCAACGACACACAGTCCTGATGACTACGATCTATTGGCGTCGGTGAATGATATATGAGAGATGGTGGGATGATGAGATGAAGGTTTATTTTAACATGTGGTTTTGGATAGTGGGAAGAAGTCAGTTGTGGCTTGTCATTAAGGAACCATCCTATAGTATTGACCTGAACGACAGAGTGAAACTACGAAAAACCCCTGTCAGGATGGTCGACCATGGCGGAAATCGAACCCCAGTCTTCTGAATGACGGTTCAGTGTACCAACCACAAGACCACTCGTTAAAATAAACCATTTCAATACGTCACAACTGGGAAAATCACGAATAAATTGATTTTCAAAATGAAGATCATAATCTCGAATGCTTATGAAGCTGTATTTTCGATTTTTCACGTTCTATTAAAGCATTTTTTCGTATAAATTGATATTTTTTCATTTTTTTTTTTTTACATCTCAGAAAAACTTCATTTCCTACACCGTATTCAATCCGTCCTCACACGTCAAGTAGTCCCTACTTCACCCGCCAGTATCGACAACCTATCGATTCCTAGGACCTGTACTCAATTCTCTCTCTCAACTTCCAACTCCTATACCTAAACCCATGCACGAAACATGTCCGCCGCTAGCTATGATGTAACAACACACATTCTATATTTAGTCCGTATCTCTCCTTCTCTCTCCGTCTCCCCTCCCACCGCCACCATTTACTATCACACTCACACCAACGGTAGTACACCTGTGCAACGAACCAAGACCTTGAATCAAACTAGCTTACCTACCTTTTACACCACACTACTTCGCTCCACGTGGTTTGGCGACACGATTTCAAATCAATCCAAGTGTAGAGGATAGAACCAGATTAAAAAAATCGAAATTAAAAATCACAAGAAAAGAAAATAATAAAACATATAAGTATGTTTTTTCTTTTACTTTTAATTTCGTAGCACCAATCAACTATCTAACACAAGGTTATCAAGAATGGGATAATAGAACCACGTTTTGTTAAAAATCACCACACATATTCACTAGATAACAGAAAAATCAACGTTTTAATATAATCTATATATATGAATAGATTGAAATCAGCGGAACACTTTAATATAGTTTATGATTATGATATAATTTAACACGTACATATTTCCATCTATCAACACACAGTACTATAACAATATGTTTATTCGTATGTTTTTTCTGTTTTTTTTTTCTCCGTAACGTCTTCGCGGGATACGATGTTCGCGGGGCACAGTCTTGGAAGTATATGCTCGGTCTGGTAGTACCGCAGTCTTACGGCTAGAGCGCGCGCGAAAACCTACGAGAGAAACTCCCTCGATATCTCTCCCTCTCTCTCTCTGTCTCTCCCCCACCACTTTTCTCTCACTCTCTCTCACTCCCCCTCCTACATGCACTTGTTTTTTCCCCTTCGTGTTCCCCTCGTTTCCCCTTTCCACGCGCACCAAAGCTTTTATCAATGTATATAGTGCTCTACCCTACCCAATGGATTTTTATTTATTTATTTTTTGATATATAGAAGAAAATTATGCATTAGATGAAAATATGAATATAGTTTGTATTTTCAATGAAACGTTAATGAGATGTGAAATAGAATGGAGTGAAAGTGTAAGTGAGATGAAAGAGGCCGGGAACGGGAAGTGACGGGAAGTTTGTCGGAAGTGAGCTAGGTTCGATTCCCGATGAGGTCATTCGTATGTGATTGGGATATGATGTCAATCAGATGTCATCGATTCCAATGGCCTTGACCGATCAGAGAATTGGATACATTCAGTGACAGAAAGCGTTGGTGATTTTAATTATTACTGATATATGTCTCGCTTTTATATTGAACATGATTATTTTGTTTTTAAATGTAAATAAATTATGAAAATTGTCATCATTCACGTTCTTTTCCATCAAATAAATATAAATGTATATATATGTATACATATATATATATATATATATATATATATATATATATATATATATATATATATATATATATATATATATTTATATATATATATATATATATATATATATATATATATATATACATATATATATATATATATATATATATATATATATATATATATATATATATATATATACATATATATCATAATTTTCCAATTTTACTTCAAGATTTTTTTCCGGCCAAGTTTTTTCATTATACAAAATTATGCAAAATTATACACATAAACACTATAAACACTATACACTATACACTATAATACACTATAAACTATACACTATAAACATATATAAATGAAAATAGTAATTGGTTCTGTTCACTGTGCATTTATTCACTGTCATTTTTCAATTTTTATTTAGTTTTTTATGCGAGTTTTATTTTTCTTCCTTTCTAAACATGAGAAATCTTCTATCATTTGTTATTCTAACAATTCATTTTACATTATTCTCCTCATTTTTCATTTGATTCAAACACAGACTTCCATTTAAAATATTCGAAACTGAAAAAAGACCAAAGATTTCGATCAGTATACAGCTAATATTGTATCCACAAGAGAAGAAGGTCGACTACCAACTAAACAACACTAAAACAACTCTGATAATTACACAATCTCACAGCAACTTGAAGGACTATTCTGAAATATTATTAACCTCGTGAAAGATAATCAAAATACCATACAAAAATCACAGCAGTACCAACCTAACAGTGACATTGTCTTTGTTATATTGGTGGACCAACTTCATCTTCCATCGACAGAAGTGTAATGAATTCTCCCAAATGTTGGTTTAATGTTTGAAGTCTTGACTGCAATGATTTTCACCTCTTTATCCATTTATTTATTTATATTGAGTTTGAATACGCACTGTACTGATGACTAAGATATATTATTGGCGTCAGTGATTGAGATGATGAGATGAATTGTTATTTCATTTTTTTTATAGTGGGAAGGAGTCGGTCGTGGTCTGTTGTTAAGGAACCATCCCAGACAATCTGACCGACAGAGTTGAACCACAAAAAAAAAACTTTTAGGATGGTCGACTATGGCGGGAATCGAACCCCGGTCTCCTGAATGACGGTTCAGTGTGCTAGCCACTCGACAGTTCTCATACGACTCTCCTGAAAGTGAGTACGAGCTCATTTCGCGGGCCTAACCACGGTTTTACAAGCTTGCCATGAATTAAACCAAGGCATGTTGCCAAATTGAATCCAACTATTTTTAGAGGAGAATAAAATAATTTA
Source organism: Brachyptera risi (assembly GCA_964007535.1). Lineage (NCBI taxonomy): Eukaryota > Metazoa > Arthropoda > Insecta > Plecoptera > Taeniopterygidae > Brachyptera > Brachyptera risi. Next base: position 21,392,017 of record OZ023336.1, read on the forward strand.
GTCTACTATCATTTACTGTAAACATGTAACAAACATTCAAGGGCTGACAAAAGTTATGTGAGAAATTCAGTTGGAATAGAAAATGATAGGAAATAAAAAGTATGAATTAACAATTAGCATTCAAAGTCACGTGTTACTTAAGAGTGCATGGTATAGTCAAATTAGTGAAATATCATTTTTTTGTGATTACCGGTACTCTTGAACGGTGAGATATCAAAATTGTAATACGCGAGAAACACAGATAATTATGATGGCTTCAAGATGTTCAAAATAACTTCTCAGCATTGTCATAATCGCATAATGCTTAATAAATGTTAATGGTAGGTCTATAAGCTGAAGATTTTTTTTCAGACGTATACTTTTTTTAGATGATGGGAAGACCGGAAGACCGGAAGAGTAGATGAGAGAGATCCAATTTTTTTTTATGAGATGACAATTAATTTTCATCCCTTAGAAAAATTCTGATCTATTGCAGTCTAGCCACTAGGTGTACAGAACAGACAGAAGGCATACAATACACAGAACAATCTATGGTATTAAATTTTTCCGTGAGTCATTTGAAAACCGAGGTGTTTTTCCAAATGTACTTTCTGTTGAAATAGTCATAGCGCTCAAATACGCATTCTGGTAAGTATAATTATATAAAGCTTAGCTTAGAGCCTTAGTTGATACTTCAAGTTGACTATCGGTTGTTTTCTTTCGATCACCATGGTCACCAAGCTTATACGATCACCCAAACTCCATGCTTCAATGCCATCTATATATTAAATACGCTTCTCAATAATGACAGACGTTTTATTTTCATAGAAAACAGAACCAAATATTAAAAAATCCAAACTCCTACAAATAATGTAAACAATCTATTGGAATTGATTGTCTTTCATTTCCGAACAACAATGGTGAATTTCCTCGTAGCAAAAAAACAAACAAAAATGAAGATAAAAATAAAAATAAGAATAATAAATAATGGACAATATATAACAATGCATTTCGATCATGCACTTCTCGTGATTACACGCTCTAAAAGCCCACCAATGCAGTTTAACAATAATAGTTAATAATTGTTTACCCGTTTGTGCACAACTTAGCACATTACCAACATAACAAACGTGCTCGCAAACAATACAAGCCCATTCCTACCAACAGTGCACTTATTAAATATTATACAAACCGGATGCAAGAAGAACGTAAATTAAATAATGGCCTCATTTCCTGGAAATCAAAAAAAAAAAAGAAAAACTAGACGCAAATACCAACTAATGTTTACAATTTAGTATATATAAATATTTTTTTTTCTATTTTTCTGGTGTAAAACTTTTTTAATAAGTTGACAGCATTGTGTATAGTATAATAACAACAACCCGCGGCAGTGTCGGGTGGTTATAAGGGGTGTAGGTGGGTGGGGGTGGGAGGAAAGGGGTGAGGCTATAAATGAGTTTCGACCCGCCGTCGTAGTGGAAGGAGGAATCAAGGGGAAGGTTCTCTCTCGTAGATGTATAATAGGAACTCTTGATGGTGCGGCGGGTGGTGGAGAAAGAGGGGAGAGGAAGTGTTCTATAGTGGTGCCTCACAGACTGTACCCATGCAAGATTACCAGGCGAAAGTAGTCGAGCAACGTCATATATAAGACTAGTAATGGTAATTACCATCTCGGATTAATAATTGGCTGGGTTGGGATGGTCTCGGTTTATTGAGGCTGAGAGAGTGGACACGGGATGTTGAGATAGACCCGGGTTCGAAACCACGCGAGGTAAGAAAGTCGTTGTGATGCGGTGGTTGACTGGGGTGGCCGAGTTCGAGTCCGCGATCGGGAGAGATGTTAAGGAAAGGGTTTGTTGAACGGGATCTCAGGAGAGACCCGGGTTCGAAACTATCCGGAATGAGATAGTCGTGGAGTCACAGTGGTTGGATAGGATAGCCGGATTCGAGTCCCAGATAATTATTCAGTGAACATTTTTCATAGAAAGAATCTCATGTTTACAATTTAATTCATCTTGTTTTTGAATAGGATTACATCAAACCTTTGAACAAAAGTTTAAGAATAGTTTTAGTAACATCAAAATATATTCTATACCGAAAAATTGGCATTTTTAATCAAGTACGATCCTTTCAATTTTGAACAAAGAAAATTTGGCATGCAATTATTATTGCAATCGATACTATACCAATGCAACCAATTGATGGAATAAATTATTCAAGAAGAAACGATTGCAAACAGAAATGAATTATTCTGTATTTGAAATAAACCCACGGGAAATCTCTTTATATAACAAGCTCTTTGACGTGGAAAACGATCAAATTTACTTCCATTCAATAGTTTCCATTGTACATCATCAAAAGCGGTATCCTGACAATAATAGGGAAAATAGTAGTTCACAGATTCATTTCTTTTAATTATGGTAACGCAGAGGCTGCCCTTCGTGGCTCAATTAACTAAAGTACCGCTTTATACAATGAAAAAAAAACATCTATATGAACGTGAGTTTGGGTCCCTTAAAAGACATGGGGTTTGTAGAATTCTTTTACCCTATCATTACTTCATCATCACCCTCTCTTTCGTATCCCGTACATCTCAAGTATCGGTGGGGTCGTCAAGTTACTGAAGTATCATATTATATATATATATATATATATATATATATATATATATATATATATATATATATATTTATATATATGTATATTATATATATATATATATATATATATATATATATATATATATATATATATATATATACATATATATATATATATATATATATATATATATATATATATATATATATAAATATATATATATATATATATATATATATATATATATATATATATATATATATATATATACATATATATACATGATACATTGAATGATGCAAAGGTATTTTTCTAAAAATTACTTTTTTTATTTTCTGAAAATTGAATATCGTTCCCTCACAACATCAACAAAGAGAAAACAAACAAAAAATCATTAAAAAAGAAAAAAAAATTATAAAATCAAACAAACGAATATACGTATGTATAATTTGTTTTCTCAGTTTGTACAAACATTCTCGCGTGAGTTTACTTTTATTTATTAAGAAAACAAAATGTCCTCCAAGTGTCCATTAAATCATCTTGACCTTGAACGGACACCGGGTCATCGTACAAAAGGAAACCCAATGAGATGTTAGGACGAAGATGAAGACGCAGCATCACGGAAGAAAAAAATAAAAAAATAAAATAATACTCTTATTTCATAGAGCGATGCGTGCTATCTTTCTTGATTTGACAGCACAGACTGTATAACTTTATTTCTTGAATTTAATTTATTTTCATTTGAAAAAATATGTAGTAAACTTTCTAGTTAATCGAGTTATGATTACAGGGCCTGAGGATGAGTAAGAGTAATGGTGTATAACATAAATTTAGCAGTATAGTAAATTGAGCAATTATATCATTTTATGTATCATTTAGATTTGATGAATAATGTTGAACTAAGAAAATGTAGTATATTCGTTGTAAGATGAGTAAGATATTTATACTTTTTTATGTTTCTTTTTAACGACCCCCTTAAACAGCTGGGAGTAAGAATGAATAGGTGATAATGGAACGATGAAGTCGAGATAGACGGAAGGACGTTATACTGAAACCCATGTGTTATATGTGGGATTCCAACCCACAAAAGTTTTGAGTTCGGTTTTTAAAGCTGTTGTCTTAGCTGAATGAGTCACGGTGTGGTGGGGGAGGGGGGGGGGGGCTTGTTGATGAAATGTAACATAAATCTACACATCTTGGAAACTGCTTAATACAAAATTGTCATTAAACTTGCGAGATAGATTTACGTTTCATTGTTGTCCTTGCATGTAAAAACATGGAAATAAAAAACGATATTTATTTTTTTACATTCTTCCAACGTGTTATTCTGATGAGTGTTTTCAAAATTACTGGCTTCGTTGAGATAATGGTGATTTACAAAACTGACGCCAATAAACTATTTCGACGTATTTTTAATCATTAGGGGCCTACCTGGTCGTTTTTATTACATTAGGGCTACATAGTGCTGTACGAGAATTTTTTTACGGTCAAATGTTCTGAACAATTTCATTTGCAGCATCTATTTCAAACGTTTTAGTCATTGTTTCAGATCAAATAATTTTTTGTTCATTTGAAAATCGGGCATTGAAATGGATTACAAAATTCAACAAATGAAAATAAAGATATACAAATATATATAAATAAATACAAATATAGATAGACAGGATATATTTTTTAGGTTTCAAAAATTACGATAGTTTCGGAATAGTTCAAGTTGATTACAATTAATATAAAAAAAGTCAATAAAGTTAATAGTTCAAGCCAATAAAAAGCCTCAAAGACGAACTATTCCAATCCATCTTCCAATCTTATCCCACATTTCAAAAAACCCACACAAAAAAAAACAATAATAAACTTTTTCCATCCTTTTATCTCGATTTTTAGTTATACCATCCACAATAAAAACCGTCGAGAGAGAGAGAGAGAGAGAGAGAGAGAGAGAAAATTGTAAACTGTTTTTTGCTCCCTTAGTCTCGCCTGGTGCTGCATATAGAGTAGGCCGTGATCGTGGCTGGCTAGCTCCAATAATGTGGAGACTCGCTTTCCTACTGATCAATACACG
>OZ023336.1:21401658-21529158 GCA_964007535.1 Brachyptera risi
GGTGACGTAATGCAACTGTGAACACGAGCACGACAAGGCCGGCCTTAGCACAAACAAGCACACAGACAAGCGACACAAACAGCCAACTAGACATGGAAATACACAGCTAACAAACTAATTCAATTCATCTCAAAAGAGTCCATGGGAGTCGACTTGAGGAAATATCAGATTTTTTATTACTATTGAATGGTATAAGATATATCAAAAATCTAATACACGAGAAACACAGATAATTATAATAGCTTCAAGATGACATACGACTTATAACTATCAAGTAACTGTCAAGCGTATACAGCTGAAAATGTATTCTTTTAACTGTATACGCTTGACAGTTATGCGACATGACTCAAATAGATATATAAACAACCTTTATTGGTCCCTGGCTTATAAAAAGTTTACAGGATAACAATCAGTATAAAATACAATTTTGATATCAATATATATAGAAATGAAATATAGTTAAATAATTGAAAAAAGTGAAAAATTGAAAATTGTAATAAGTAATAATAACATAATGCTTAAAAAATTGAACTGATGATAAAAATTGAGAATATAACTGGAGAAAATTAATGCAAGTAGAAATATTTGAGGTTCTTAGAGAAAATAAAAAAATTGAAAAAGAAAGAAGATAATTATTACAAAAAGAATTAAACATTGCATGTAAAGATGATTTCTCAGAATATTAATTGAATCTCTCAAAGCTAAAAATCATATATCATCATATATCTTATATAAGATATATATCTTATATAAGATATATATCTTATATCTTATATCATCTTATATACGATCTTGTATCATCTTGAAACTATTATAAATTATTAGCTGTGTTTCTCGCGTATTAGAATTTTGATATTTCATACCGTTCAAAAGTCATTACCAAGAAATTAAATCGACTCTTATGGATTCCATTAAGGGGGTCAATGCATGGAACTGAAGAAATTAAAATTCACCATTTTTTCTATGTTCACGAATCAGTGTGATTGAATGAAAAAGTATCAAACCCAAGATATTTTTGTGCTCCTCAATTAATATGACATCCTATTTTTGTGAATTCAATCAGTTTTAAGATAATACGTGAATGAACACCAAGAATGTGATGAAATTTATTGACATATTATCTTGAGAATAATAGAATTCACAAAAATAGAATTTCATATCAATTGAAGAGCATACAATTATCTTTGAGTTGGTATACTTTTTATTCAATTAGTCTACTGCACATGGTTCGTGAACATAGAAAAAAATAGTGAAGATGAAAGAACTCACCCAATGTCTTGCCGACATAGTACTTCTCATAAATATAATTATTGAATAGTAAATGTATAAATTAGTTGAAACAAATTACAGCATCATCAGAAATTTGCATTTTCAACTCTACGTTCACACTTAAACTCTGTTCATGCTTCAATGTTCAATTCAAGATGTATATCTGATCACATGTGTTGATTCTAATAATATTCCCAGCATTAGGAAGTTTCCCATTGAGCAGCATATTTTTTATAGTGAGACAATCATCAAGATTAAAGACAAAGTAAATATAGTCTATGTATAAGTTTCATAAAAATATATTTTTCAAACTATATCAATATTTGATATATTGGTGAGAGCTTCATTGGTTGAAATTTTTAATCGTGTTAGTGAGTTTAGGGCTATTTGTTCAACGTGCTAATCATTTTTTTTATCAGCATCGAAACTTGATATAAAATCGTGTTAATTCAAGGCTAAGGATGAAAGTAGGATCGTTTGGACGGGGCACCACAAGGGCGATCTTACCACCCAATTTGATCTATATGAAACCAATGAGCTTCAACAACAGGACTGCGCTGTATGTGACCAAACTTCTCCGCCACAGATAAAAGTATTCAGTATTCAACACATTATAAGTATTCACCGTTTTTGTGATATTTACGGATATTACCAGCATCGGTATCACGAGTAAACCCTGCTAATCATGGATTTATCACCAATCAAGTGATAATACAACCATTGCAATAAAAATCCTCGCAAAAAATGTACGAATTAACTTCTCAAACTCCAGTGGTTCTGGTATCGACTTTACTTCTCACTCCATCACTTACCTCATCCCTCCTTACACACGTGTCAGAGTGAGAGGTCCGAACCGCCTTTGGATTAAAACACTCACAACCCCTGGGAGTCTCATCCCGCCCCTGAGATGTTTGCTACACGCCCTACTCGTCTTTTATCCGATAAAACGGTCCCCAGTTCGATTCCTGATAAGGCCGTCAATCACGGCATCATAGAGCCCAAGTGCTGTTTTGATACCGAGTTCAGTTATGCGGACATTTTCAAGTTTTGAGTAATTGTGTATCCACGAGAGATGAAGGTTCCGATCGACCGTCCCCCCCTATACCATACCACTAACGCACGGGTGGTTCAAGCCTTCATCTCTTGTATGTAGCTTGTATTCATGAGATGAAGGTTCCGAGCGACCGTCTCCCCTATCTCACATCACTAACGCACGGGTGGTTCAAGCCTCCATCTCTCATGTGTAACTTGTATCCACGAGAGATGATGATTTCGAGCGACCGTCCCCCCTATCCCACACCACTAGCACACGGGTGGCTCAAGCCTTCATCTCTCGTGTGTAACTTGTATCCACGAGAGATGATGATTTCGAGCGACCGTCCCCCCTATCCCACACCACTACCACACGGGTGGCTCAAGCCTTCATCTCTCGTGTGTAACTTGTATCCACGAGAGATGAAGGTTCCGAGCGACCGTCCCTCCTATCCCACACCACTAACGCACGGTTGGTTCAAGCCTTCATCTCTCATGTGTAACTTGTATCCACGAGAGATGATGATTTCGAGCGACCGTCCCCCCTATCCCACACCACTAACACACGGGGGGTTCAAACCTCCATCTTTCGTAGACAATAGTATTCACTAATAGGGCGAGAGGATGCCGTTGATATCAAATACCAATAGTTTCAATACAACTTTTATCTGCGATTCCAGATAATATTTCCTGTTGAATGAACAGATAAACTTAATTTACTAGAACACATTTAATTCATGATCGAAACTCCAGATCGCTAGGCTTATCAATAACGGAAACGAGGAGACGGTCGATCGACTCAAACAAAATCCTTAGTTTAGTATAATTCAAGTCTATGAGAAATATGAGTTCATAGAAGAAGAAAGAAGATTCAGGAAATGACTGACTTTGTAGAAAAAAGAAATATGATTCAATTATTGCCCGTTGAATGAATGTAGTAACTTCAGAAGATGAACAGTAAGAAGTGCATCTCATGTTAAGAATAATTATACAGTGATAATATAATGATAATAATAATAATATACTCATGATAATAATGATTAATGAATGTTATCCTCGAACAAATATATCCAACCCCATTACGAGATGAGTATAAATTAAATTGAAATGAAATGATAATGTTTGCACTTTGCATGGAAAAAAAGTTCTCGTATAAGAACGTGGTGCCCTTGTGTGCGGACAAACATTTGTGAATAAATATGGAGATCTTCCAAGATGACAAAGAAAAGGTAAACTTGAGTTGGAAAATTAATATTTCATCTATATGGGTACCGGTATATCTTTTTTTTTTCCATTAACATCGAAACTTGATACAAAATCATTGTTCTCCAATTAAGAGTCTGCATCTTAGCTGAGAATGTTTCTCTTCAAAATGCTCGACCCAAGTTTGATGTGCGTTCAAAATTTGAGTTGTGGGTTGAAAAGTAAAAAGAGGATAATATTGAAAGAGTTTCAGTAACCACTGCTAGATGGGGGAGTTTTTTGTCCCATAATTTGGACAAAATCTAGTTACATTACACATTTTGGCCAAGGAAATTGGGAAAACTGTAGAATTACAGGCAAATAAGAATCTCAAATATTGATAAGCAAGGTTGAACTTAAGGATGTGCGTTTGTAATTTATTTCCACTATTATTTGGTAACCGGGAATCAATCAATGAAAACCATCAAATAAGGCACATTTTGATTCGATTATTGCTCCATAATAAAATTGTTCTTCAATTTTCGATTAAGCATATCTAATTTTGAGGGTATTACTTATATATTACATTTTACCGTAAGTCCGTAGTATTTGTAGTTCTCGAGATATATGTGGCGAAAGTGCACCCTGAAAATCTGTCTAAGATGCGGGCTCTTAAGGCTATGGATGAAAGATAGGATCGTTTGGACGGGGCACCACAAGGGTGATCTTACCACCCCATTATCTAAACAAAGTATTCAATCATCCATGATCAATGATAATGATATGATAATAAGAGATGAGAAATGAGTTTAATGTTTAATGGCTCTGTAATTGTTTATCGTGATGATGAGGATTGGATTTACCGAGACGCGTGGCCGAGTGGTAACACACTGAACCGTCATTCAGGTGACCGGGGTTAGATTCCCGCCAGACTATCCTGACAGGTTTTTTTGTGCTTTCCATCTGTCTTCAGGTCAATACTGGGATGGGATGGTACACCAGGCCACAACTGACTTCTTCCCACCATCCAGAAACACCCAATAAAATAACCTCTCATTATCACATATATCATTCACCGACGCCAATAGAAAGTAGTCATCAGTACAGTGCGTCGTTAAACCCAATATATATATATATATACAAAAAAAATTAAAAATAAACATTTAAAATATTTAAAGCGGTAAATGATGCAGAAAAGTTTACTAATACAAATTACCGTAGTTGAAGTGGAAGTAAATTTTTTTTTTTTTTTTTTTTTTAATATCATCGAAACTTGATACAAAATCATTGTTTCCCAATTAAGGCTATGGACGAAAGATAGGATCGTTTGGACGGGGCACCACGAGGGCGATCTTACCACCCCATTTTGATTATTTAAAACTAATGGTCTTCAACACCAGGACTGCGCTGTCTGTGACTATAATTTTTCGCCGTAGATAAAAGTATTTCAGTATAAACACACGAGTGTTTATATCTTCCACTTTGAACTGAATCTCTTGGGCAATGATTATTTCTCTCCCTTGACAGCAGATGTAAAATTGATCATTATACAAAATGCACAAATTAAATTAGTGATAGGCCTATAATGTTATAATTAGGCTTATCGCTCTACTAATTGATGGTCGTGGCCAATTAGTACAAAATTAGAAAGTAAATTAGAAAAAATTAGAAAAATTAGGAAAAATTAGAAGTAAATGAACGTAAAACTACATTAGAACAGTTGGAGCCGTCAGGTTATTAGTATGAAGCTCTATGTGAACTTATTACTTTACACCGACCTTGCTAAGTTATTCGGCGTCCAGCTACGAGAATAAATCACATTCACCATAATAAATTACATAAACATTCTTAAACAAATAACTAAATTACATAGCATATATAAAAATATAATTGCAACAAAATTCATTACATTGAACCATATACACTTGTATGAAAAAAAAAGTGAAGAAGAAAGAATCTACATGTTATCATCAAAAAAAAAATCACTGAATCGACTCCCTAAATTAATATTCCAAAGTAGACTGCGAAATAAATCACTATATACGAATTAAATCAGTTTCAGGCCAATAAATACATTTTCTACGTTTCGATTTCACGAAGTATTGAAAAAACGAACGAATTGAAAATTATCTCGTTGTTTCATCATGAATAAAATTCAGAGAAAAGCCCGCATGCCGCCAAAAAATTCCTACACAAACTCATTCAGTTCCCACATCAACCGCCACGATCGCTCCGCATCACAGTCCAACTCCAGCGTTCCGTTCTCACCCGTACAGCAGCGCTGCCTCACGGAATTTCACCGAACTATCACAAAACCCTACACAAACTATCCGCACGAAACCAACTTTCCGCACGAAATAAAGACGCAATTTTAAAACTGTACACTAATCCAAACATAATAAACCAGTAGACAACAGCAGACTGTTGTAAGAGTAACGTACAATAATTATTCAAAGCACAGAAACCCTAGAAAATATCCAGTAAAGCGATATTCACAATATCAAAGTGAAATAATGGGGGGATGTGGACTCATCGATTTTTTTCCGAAACCAATGCGTAGGGTTTCGAAATTAAATTACACAGCAGCCAATAAAGAGCGAGAGAGACAGTGTGAGAGAGAGAGAGAGAGACAGAGTGACAAAGAGAGAGAGAGAGAGACGAGTAGACTCGAATTGAATTGCAATTTCTATAACATGATTAAAGGAATTCGAAATCCTACTGGAAGCCGATAATAGGTTTTGGTTCATTTATAAAATAAGGTTTAGTGTTTGGTTCGAATCCTGTTTTGAAGTACTGGGGGAGGTTTTCAAATGTGCAGATTTTAAATTGGAGTAGAAGTGACGGGCTTATGCATTTAGTGGAGGAGCCGTTTGGCTAATTACTCTGATTTAGAAGGCTGTGACTTATTTATAGGGGAAAAACAAGTAAGCAGTCCATGAGAGTCGATTTGGCGAAATATCGGTACTTTGGTGATGGCTTTTGTTCGGTGTTCAAAATTCTGATACAAGAGATACACATATATTTTTAATACCTTCGGAATGGTATGAGTAAAAACTATTCAACCAACTTATATATCGCATATTATTATTGCTCAATATATTATATATAAAGCTGAAAAATATGTGTTTAGGTATAGCTGTAGCAAAATACGTCCGGTGACAAAAATACGATGGTGGTTTAAAAGTTAATAGTCCACCATTCAACACATTTCGCATGATATGTATAGTTATAATTCATACCATCTTGAGGGGATGAAAATATCTGTGTTTCTTCTGTATTACAATTTTGATATCTCATACCGTTCGAAAGTTGTATCATCAAAACACCGATAAGTTAAGAGTAATTCGCTAAATCCACTCTCATGCACTCTAAAGATCTTGTTTTGAACAATCGTTATACAAGATTTATTTCCCAATCAACAGTCCATCACCATGGCTACCAGCAATCAGCTTAAGCATAATTTGATCGGCTGACCCGTCACTCAGGAGGTCAGAGTTCGATTCCCGCCATGGTCGACTATCCTGGCAGAGATGCATCGATTATTTCATTCGGGGTAGTAAGATCGTCCTTGTGGTGCCCCGTCCGAACGATCCTACCTTGTCAACCTTGGCTTCAACTGAGCAAGAAAATTTGTGTACCAAGTTCTATACATAAATTAATAAATGTGATATAAAAATCTCCACATCCAACTATCAATGTTTGATAATTGCAGGACGATTTCAACCAGCTTTCAATGAAGCCATAGAAAAACAAAGTAAACTCCTCAGCCTACTTGCACTTCTGTTTTCAGCTGCCTTTAAGACCGGTTAAACATCCATACGTCACAATCACCGCTCATATCCCTTCCGCTCATATCTTCCGCTCTAAGCTCATCTTAAAGGACATCACAACCCTGAATTTGGATTTCAACGAATAGTGACGATATACATATTTTCTCAATTTCAAAGAAAGCTAGAAAATCATCATCTCAATTTCAGAAATTTTAATTATCGTATTTGACCTCTGGAGCCTGGTCTTTTTTCCAAGTCGTGATATAGACATTACTCGATTTTTTTATGTTTCTATACAAAATAGGTGATGGCTACGTCATGATTCACGGTCTATAGGGGACAAAAAAAAATCAAAATTTGAGATGATAATTTCTAGTTTTCTCTAAATTGATGGAAATAAATATCGTCATCGTTCATTATGAAATCCAGTTTCAGGGTTTTTATGTCCTTTAATTTCGCTTTACACATGCAGAGATTTACTAGTCCAGTCTGTATAAAGCCAGTACTAGGTACGTGTTTATCACGCGGGAATGTATGTAACATGTATGTATGTATGTAATCTAACACAAGGCGCAAACAGCTGCTCTTGCACACGGCACACGGCACACGTGGGCGAGATCGAGGGGTGGACAACGCTCGGGGTGCGGGGAGACGATCTAGGTGGTGGAGGTGAGGTGTGAGACATGTTATAATGCAATCTTTTGAGGATTATTAATATAAGATGAAAGTAAGATTTGAGATATCATTGACAATTTTTATTCTCTCAATCTGGATAAAACTCATGCAAAAATATAATGTTTGTTTATAACAACAATTTTTTTATATGTTCCATATTGCTATGATTCCAACTTGAGTTTCAATTCTATGTTTTTATCAGAAAGGCTAAGAGCTCTTGTATATTTGTTATTGATTGAATAGTGGGCTTCTTTGCAAAAGTGGGGAATTCCGTTCATTAGATACGTTGTATTCGGGATTTTATAATTATTCATTAAATGAATATTATTCAATTGTTGTTTAAGATTTTTAACGTTAACTAATAACTTCACTGGGTGATACCACAGAACTGCTTTTATTTGATCAAAAAACTGAAAATTTCAAGAGAATAATTTTCACTTCAAATTAACCATTGTATAGATATAATTACCATCAAAATCCATCACATTTACTTAATTTATTATTCAATTATCAATGATTTAGTAGCAAGAAATGTGTCTCTAAATTAGCTAGATATAAATTCACGATGAACATCACCTCACCCCCGTACAACCTAGCTGTTTATGGGGTCGTTTAGCAGCAGCATACTTCCCATTAACAACTCATCAAACTTCATACCATCGTCTCCTAGCAACTATATAGACTTGGACGAAACAACCTCACCGACCCAAACAACTAACTAAATTACACGATTTAAAACAACTGATTCCAGTCTGAAAGCAAATAGAGTGCAGCCTACACATTCAAAAGCAGGCAGAGTTAACGTGATTACCAAATTATCTTCTGAATTTAATTCGATTAACGGAGGGTAAGTTACACATTATATTGTCTGAAATCAGTGACAAAATCGAACATATACAATTATACTAATAAGCGAGATACCAGTTTTTTTATTCCTATTTCAGAAATATAAGTGACATCAAAATTCTAACACAACACAAATACAGATCTTCTAAATATCTTTAAGGCAGGTACGTGAAAACTAATTCAAATTAATCGTATAATTTCCACGGGTATATATACAATTAAAAGCATGTACAGTTGTATACATGTGTGATAATGATATGAAAAGAATTGATCATTGCCCGAGAGACTTAGTTCAAAGTGGAAGATATCAACATTCATGTCTTTTGTTCACTCTTAATACCAATGCTAATAATGTCCGGATATATATCACATAAATGGTTTTTACTTATAATGTGTTCCGGACTTTTGGAAACTGAAAGACTTTTATCAACGGCGGAAAATTATGGTCACCGACAGCGCAGTTCCTGGGTGTTGAAGTTCATTGGTTCTAAATAATTAAAGTTCAAAGTTCTAAATAATTAAAATGAGGTGGTTAGATCGCCATTGTGGTGCTCCGTCCAAACGATCCCACCTTTCATCCATAGCCTTAACTGGGGAACAATGATTTTGTATCAAGTGTTGATGTATTAAAAAAGAAAATGATGAAAATAATGATAGGATCATCTGATGATGATCATTTTGAAGGCATTTAAGAGATCTGGGTTTCACCAGCATGAGAATTATTGAAGTACATCTACAGTTACAATCAAGTTATCATTGAGAAATAGCTGTCGCAATTACGACTCTCATATACGCTTTTGATGGGGCGTCAACGACGCGACGTATTCTATATCGAGGCGAGATGTTTATACTGCAGAAATCACTTGTCAATACTCAATTTGTTCCTGAAAATGATTGGTTTTTTATCTGTATAAAAATTCAAAACTTGATACAAAGTTCCTATGGTATATTTATATTCCTTTATCACCTTATACGTATATATTTATTATAATATCGTTAACATGATTTTTCTCTTTCAAATCGAATAATTATGAGAATGAAAGACAATGTTGATTGGATTGATTGCCATATAAGAATATTTCAGAAGAGAATATTTCCTGAAAGAGGAAATATAATCTGAAATTGCAGATAAAAGTTGTTTTTGAAACTATTGGTGTTTGATATCGTCAACAGCTAGGATTGTTTGGACGGGGCACCACAAGAAGGATTTTTTTCTTCTAATAACATCCAAACTCGATACAAAATCATTGTTCTCCAATCAAGGCAATGGATAAGAGATAGGATCGTCTGAACAGGACACAACAAGGGTGATCTTACAACCCCAAAAATATATTGTATGTAAGAACACATTTTTTATCTCTAATATTTCCAAAATACCGACTTGATTTTTGATTATGTGTATTAATCAGAAAGGCTTGTGTATATATATATATATATATATATATATATATATATATATATATATATATATATATATATATATATATATATATATATATATATATATATATATATATATATATATATGGTGTGTATACTGCGATACTAAATACATAATAAATATAATGGACAAATTGTATTTGACAACGATTTAAAAACTAGTTTTTCCTAACGTTAGAATGATTTAATTGAAATTTATATAATTTATCACTTGACGTAAGGAACCTGACCGACCAGTAAAGAGCCTTCTAGATCTATGTCCATTAGAAACGCTCAGATCTTGTCAGACCAGTAAAAATAACAAGAAGACCGTGATTCGAAAAACCAGATATCCGACCGAAAAAAGGGGAATTCCGGTATCCAAAAAACACGAACCTCCGATCGTAGTTATCTACACGCGGGTCTCGAGTTAGATTCACATGTGATTCGGATTATGATGTATAACGATTAAATCATGGTCCATGGGATTCATCTCCTCCGACTAGTGATATGATGAATTGTCGAGAGTAAAAACCAGAATATTTCGGGAGAAAATCTTGCTCCTGGACCGTGAGAGATGCTGGGGGATTCAGGGATCAGATAAAAGGATGTAACTGACGAAATTAAACAAGTATTTTGTATGTTTTGCTTGAATAATTATATAATAGAAGGTTTTAGAAAAGTCAAAGATATTTCGGTTGCCATAGAGTTTGTATTATTATTTTATTTTGACCGTTATTACATGCTACCATACTGAAGGATTAATAGGGTGATACGAAACCCATTAAGAATTAGATATCAATTAAACGTGCAACGGTTATTTTTATTTTGTTACGTTGGTGCAATATGTATATCAAGTGATGTGAACAAGTGTATATATATAGACTATTGGTGACCGTTGGGTTGTTATAACAATATTAAAACCGTGTGATTTTTTTGTTATATTGTTGGTGGAAATTATTTCAAAGATTTTTAACTGCAGTAATCATTGATGGGGGAAAATGAGATATCGTTTCGGGGGGATTCACAGAAAGGTGTGTTGTCAATTTGTTATTTTGTGTTAACGAGATTTTGAGTCGTTGAATGAGAACAAAACAGAAAGCTGCAATAAATGAAGAACTGGATTTAGATATGGTAAAGCAGTATTATGTAGATCGCTTGTATAGGTAAAGAACCTGCTGCTTGTTTGTACATTCTGACTGAGGTTCCTCGTGGTTTTCCTCAGTCGTTTAGGGGAATACTGAGTGTGATGAACAACCCCTTCCCCCTCTCCATATACGACAAGAAGAAGCTACATGCGTATTCCTGCCATTGGAATTTAAAAAATTCAATCATCAACTAACTAAAGCAGTCTCGATTGGCAGTTATTTTTAGGAAAATATTTCTACAATGCGTTTCAAAAAGACGTTCAAGAAATTAGTAGAATATACATTTGTAGTAGACCTACTTTCATTTGATAGGCCCTATATAATCCAATTGAAGTTGAGAACAATGTTTCAATTTCATTATTATTTCTTTTTTATTATCCACCTCGCAACTCCATATGAAATCATTGTTCCCCGAATCATTATTGAATATTATTGAAACTAATGAACTAAAAATTATAATGAATCTATCAGTTTCATATTCTTATTATTTTCATGATCACATCACTCCGAAGGAGATATAGGCCTAATACGTAACTAGTTCGACATCCTATTATTGATCTTCATTATTATTGATTATTCATTATTATTATTAATACATTGCTTCTATATTCATTCTTGTGAATATGACTTGTATTAGTTGTATATACCTATACCTGTGAGCTCATTAAAAGCTCCAGTTTAGTTGATACTGGAAGTTGGTTATCGGATGTTTTCTGATGGTCACCATGGTCACCGAGCTCATTGAATGAGCGAAGAGAAGACTCAATTCTGTCATACTCGAAAAAACGTTGAGTTTTGGAAATTTATTTTTTGATCGCGCCTACAGGTCAAACGAAATCACAAATTGTGCTGGAACTTGGCATTCACATGTGGAATTATCTAAACCTCTCACCGTATAATAGTCTTGACGACCGATCGGTTGAAATACCTTCGAGAAAAACTATTTGAATATTTCGAAACCAACCTCAAGAATAACCCTTGGGGGAAAATTTGTAGAAAATGTATTCTTCGAATATATATATATTCAACTTTTCAAGAAATTTGAGCTTAAAATTGATACACATCATTCCAATAAAGTTCCACATGAATCGGATAAGCCGATTTATAAATAAATATTATTATACCGTACTCTTTTTACTATATAATTGAAGGCTTTTGAAGCTATAAAAAAAGCAACGGAAAGACAAATAATCGTAAAATAATTGAAATGAACGATAGAAAAAACAGGAAGGCAGTGACATGATAGTTTCAAAACCAAATTGTGTGTATTGCTTTCCAATACATTCACCAATAGATAAAACAGGAAGGCAGCGTCATGATGGTCTCAAAAACATAGTGTGTATGTGTTTTGCTTTCCATTACATTTAGCAATAGATAAAACAGGAAGGCGGTGATATGATAGTTTCAGAATCAAATTGTGTGTATTGCTTTCCATTACATCTAGCAATAGATGAAACAGAATGGCGGTGATACCCATCGGGGATTCAAACCCCGCACCAACCTATGGCGCGAACCCACAGACAGAATCTTAAAAAACTTTCTCACAAGATAGGTTATGCTATACTACTATACATACTATAACACTCTAGTTATACTTTATTGCAGTCTTGAAGGTAAAGTTCACTGTTTCTAAATGATTGAAATAGGGTAGTGAGATCAGCCTTGTGGTGTCCCGTCCAAACCACCATGTATAGTGATACCAATATACTTCATCATAATATAAAGAAGGTGTACTGACTCTCGTCTTCAAAGTGAAATATTTCCAGGGTCAGAATCTGAGTTCAGAGTCCCGATTGCCTGTAGCGCAACTATCGCTTTTATACCCAACTATATATAAAACAGCAATGCTGAATAATGCTATACACGGCTTTGTAGAATTATTATGTTAGCAGTTGCATTTGCTTTACACGAAAATTTTGTAAGTTCAACAATGTTACCGGTAGCGTAGCCATCACTCTTATCTACATCTAGTTCACAAGGGAATCCGCAAATCGCGACAGGCAATCGGGACCTATGGCTCTAAACTGACCGCAAGAGACCACAAATGCCTTCCATGTTATCAGTATGGGAGTCGGTACCCTTCTCCACATCATGATAAAGTATGTTGGTATCAATACATCGTGTCCAAGCGATCGTACTTTCAGCTATAGGCTTCTGTCAACTGACGTCACCCATTGTTGAAAGAGACAGACAACAATATCCATCAGTTGGAATTGACCAATCAGAATATTTGGTAGTCCACCAGTTCGCTGTATTGCTATGGTCACTATTATTTGTCACTTGTCACTTGACAGAAACCTACTGCCCAGAAAAAGTTGTAAGTACGCTATCAGTGTTCAAAATTGGAACTAGAGAAAAGTCACTAAATGAAGCGCGCGCATATTTTCAACAATGATATTGATTGGAATATTACATTGCTGACTGAACTTTTGTAACTATTCGTCGGCCAGATTGAGATTCAGAAGCGCATTCTATTATTACTTTTCGTGTCAAATAGCCTTAATTTGTGTCCAATGATTTTGTATCAATTGTTTCGATGTTGATAAAAACTGAAAAAGTATAACAGGGACCAACAGGGAATTGTTTGTAAATAGTTTGATCTCGCCATTTGCCCTGGTATTGTACATCCCTTGCTCGGTCGGGTGTTCCTCGAGCGACCCAGTGTGACGAGTAACAGCACATTGGCTGCACCTGGTCTGTAGAATGCATCATCTTGCTGGCTCGAGACTGACTGCTTTACCATCCGGCCAGTCGCCAGCTGCCACGCGAGAGATGCACAAACACTGCAGTTACCGATCGATAATGCGTTTCGATCGACATCGGCCGAGGGGGGGAGAGGGGGGGAGAGGGGGGAAGGGGGGGAGGCAGGGGCGAGAGGGGTTGTTGTTGTTGGGTGGATATATGCGGGTTGATTGTGAGGATCGCGAAATTTATTGGGTGATTTTTTTGAAGAGATTTTATAAATTATACAATGAATAAATTTATCGTTCTTATTGTATAAATGATTTCAGGATTTCTTGGTCAATACGCATTATTCTCACTCTCTTTCTGTCTTTTTCTCTCTTTCTCTCTTTCTCTCTTTCTCTCGCTCTAGCTAATTCCCTCTCTTTTTCCCTCTCTCTCCCTCACGTCTCTCTCTCTCTTCTCTCTCTCTCTCTCTCTCTCTCTCTCTCTCTCTCTCTCTCTCTCTCTCTCTCTCTAAATCTAAATCTAAATCTATATCTCTCTCTATCTATCGGGAATGATAAAAATGATGTTCCATTCGCGTCGGTTTTAGAGTTCTAGAAAATAAACACTTTTCAGTATCGACTAACAACCATAACAATTGGACGATTATTCAAAAATAATAATCTAACGTCAGGATAAATTTGGTTTACTCTCTTTGTTGCCCTGAAACATAGTTTCATTACGTGTAGATAAATAGACACACTGTTTAATCGTCTTAGTTTTAGTCATAAATATCTCAGATCTAAGCCACGAGAAACGAATGTCACCAAACAGATGATTGTATAAATGTCGGTAATTGTAGAGAAATTCACAGCAGGTTTAACCAATTGACGCTTTCAATATGTAGTTGTGTTTGTAAAGGTAAATCTCGTCTAGAAAAATCATTGACCCTTTTCAGCCATACAAATATAAGAGTGATAATATGTGTGATTGTTATATTGGCAAACAAAATAACTACCCATTCTCACAGATGTAAATAATTCTACATTTGTATATATCTGATCGTTCTGAATTTATCTGAGAAAAAATCTTATGTATCATGGATTCTATTCCTCTACGACACATCTCACATATTAGTAACAACCCCTTCGCCCCCCCCCCCCCTCCCCATAGGTACTACACGTCTGTGGGGTCGTGACGCAAACAATAATCAGTACCATCCACGAGAGAATGACAAATCAAGTTTTATGGTCTTCTGATGAATGAATGTCAAAAGATCGATCAAAAGATTTGCGGCAATAATGTTATTCGGTTATATGAACATATGACGTCAGAAGATTGATGACGTAAGCAGTTTGGCATTAATGACAATGGGTGATCGAGGTAAATCATGATGTCAACAAAATCCAATATTTCGAACACATTTTATCACAAAACCACAAAACTGAAGTCAGCCAGTATTCTAATCGCTTCAAAATCACCAATAAATTCATCCAAGATATATACACTTTCATTGAAGGAAATCACAACACTAGGTTTAAATTTGAATGAATAATTACACTATTTTTCAACCAATTCCAAAGAAAACTGAAAAGCATCATCCTGATATCAGGAATAACAAATTATCTTCCTGTCTTCCAGGATCCATCCTCGTCTCGTGATGTGGACTTTACCCGATCATGTTTATTTTTCGATAAAGAATCGGGTGATATACCTACGTCATGACTCGGGGTCTCTGGAGAACCAGCAAATTAATAATGTATTCTGAAATTGAGTCGACGATTTATATTTTTCTTCAAGATTAGGGAAGAAAATGGCCTCATTATTCATTAGAATTCAACCCCATTGATTGTTGTATATATATATATATATATATATATATATATATATATATATATATATATATATATATATATATATATATATATATATATATATATATATATGTATATATATTTAGGAATATACTTATATAATATATATATATATACATTAATTATACATTACATACATGTTCTTCAACATGAAACATCCCACGGCCGTTCTTCTCTTGTTATCTCACTGATTAAAATATGTATTAGAATATTCACAGATTCTTATAGGCTAGTACAACTATATAATTATTCCCCTTGCTATGAACAGTGAAATCACCCTTGTAGTGCTTCGTACGAACGATCCTACCTTATCATCGGTAGCACCAATTCGGAGAACAATATACAGGTGACAAGTTCTACACGTTTTTTCATGTAACTACTGCGGAAATTAATGACATGATATGAATGATTGCATATTGTATAGAGATCAACGACGTGCCCGCCTGGTGACAAAAGGATGGACTAACATCTGCTGTTGCCAAGAGAGGATTGATGTATGTAATGTGATCAATAGATGCTGAATAACATCTGAACAGAACAGCTCTCATGATAAACTAATGTCCAACTATAATGTATATATATATATATATATATATATATATATATATATATATATATATATATATATATATATATATATATATATATATATATATATATATATATATATATATACATGTATATATATATATATATATATATATATATATATATATATATATATATATAACATATATATATATATATATATATATATATATATATATATATATATATATATATATATATATATATATATATATATATATATATATATATAACATATATATATATATATATATATATATATATATATATATATATATATATATATATATATATATATGGATATATATATATATATATATAAATATATATATATATATATATATATATATATATATAAAAAAATATGAATATGTATATATATATATATATATATATATATATATATATATATATATATATATATATATATATATATATATACATATATATATATATATATATATATATATATATATATATATATATATATATATGTATATATATATATATATATATATATATATTCATATATATATATATATATATATATATATATATATATATATATATATATATATTAAAATTGACTGAAACTGGGCTGTTTTTTAATCGTGATATATTTATTTAAACTGACCAACGTTTCAACGAGATTGGTCTCGTCCTCATCAGGGTCCAAACTATACTAATTATTTTGACATAAAAACATTTCATATGTGACGAAACCAACGCTACTTTGATTCAGAAACCTTGGCCAAATAGATGTCACAATAGTTGAAAGCATTCCAGAGGACTTTGTGAATTTCAAGGTAGCGTGAATCTCTTTACATCTAGAAAATAATATTGATAAAACTCATACAAAACTTAAAAATTCGAAAGGAGAAAGATATGTTCATGACAGTATTGTTTTATTTCCATATCTTTCTCCTTTCGAATTTTTAAGTTTTTGTATGAGTTTTATCAATATTATTTTCTAGATGTAAAGAGATTCACGCTACCTTGAAATTCACACAGTCCTCTGGAATGCTTTCAACTATTGTGACATCTATTTGGCCAAGGTTTCTGAATCAAAGTAGCGTTGGTTTCGTCACATATGAAATGTTTTTATGTCAAAATAATCAGTATAGTTTGGACCCTGATGAGGACGAGACCAATCTTGTTGAAACGTTGGTCAGTTTAAATAAATATATCACGATTAAAAAACAGCCCAGTTTCAGTCAATTTTAATAAATATGATTCGTGAAAGTTTAAGTAAAGTTATATATATATATATATATATATATATATATATATATATATATATATATATATATGAACTTCTCAGAAAGTATCCATCATGCATTTCGCTGTAAAATTGGTTTGATGAAGATATTGTCGTTATTGTTGGAATTTTGTTATCTCCACTCATTATTATCATATTTAACTGACACTGTGAAGAAAGGAGTGATACGACTTCAGAACCAGTAACGTCAGGCTCAATGATATATTGAAGATATCTGATATCATTCCTTTATTTGTCTCTGTATTTTTATTATACGTGTTGTATCCCTGAAAGAAGTCTCATCATATATATATATATATATATATATATATATATATATATATATATATATATATATATATATATATATATATATATATATATATATATATATATATATATATATATATATATATTTAAATATATATATATATATATATATATATATATATATATATGGATATATGCTGTTTATATATATATATATATATATCTATCCATATATATATATATATATATATATATATATATATATATATATATATATATATATATATATATACATATATACTCCAGTTTCACCCCCTCTACACTTGCCTACCCTCCCACAAATAATTCTCCTTCACTCTCTTTTACGATTCTCTCCTTTCTTCCCCATCTCACCTAATCACTTCTTCCCATCTTATCTTTGGTCTTCCTCTTCTCCTCTTCCTCCCGATTGTTCCTCTTTCAAACTTCTGCCTCAGTATACGCTTACTATCCATCTTCCTCAAGCGTCCATGCCACCTCAGTCTCTCTCCCTTCTCATCCTGCAGTTCAATCCATCCACTTTCAATTTCAAGAATATTTTAATATCGCAAATAAAAAGTCTCCCACCGTTTCAGATTGTTATGTGTGCACACTATAATATTAGTTGTTCTTTTGAATCTTCCAGTCTGTCGTCTCTAAACACGAAAACTCTACTGCAGCACACAATAAGAATTGATTAAATATTTTTTAATTAAATTTTTTTATTGCTCTCAATTAGCATTTGTATAGAAGTTCTTTTCATAAGTTCACATTGGGATAATAATGGCGGTCCAATTCACTGCTGCCATTCTGCTTTCGCCCGTGCATTCGGCGGCGAAATGTTGGCAGCAATTATTCATGGACCGACAGTTTGACGTGCATTCGGAATATGCTATGCCTATAATTTTATTAAAGGGGGTCGATTCGGTTGAAACTCAGCATTATAGTGCATGATACTGTTGAGTGGTGGGAAATATGAAATAACTTTGTACACCTTAGGATGTACAAGTTTATGTGAAATTATTTGAATGGATGATTTTTCCGAATAGAATATTGAGGTGACAAGAGAATGGGACAACACAAATTTATGATATTTGAATAATTTCAAAAATTGAGTAGTATAAAAATGTGGCAGACCAATTTGATATTGAAAGCTTTCTAAGTACGTTTTAAGTGGTATGCGGCTCATTCTTGAATTGATACAACTAAAAAAGCGCGGGAACTAAAAACTCAAAAGACTGAATCATGTTCTATTATATAAGTCAAATATTTTATTTTCATTTTCTCCCCCGACCATACTGCTTACAAACGACGTTTTCACGCATGCGCGATTCAATCTCTAGCCTCCAAACCAACTATTATAAGCCTGAATATAAATGTTTTCATTTTCTTTTGTTAGTAAATTTCGTCCTACTTTTACATCACAATAAAAACATATACATTATGATAATAACGTATGAGCTTATCCACGAGAGATAGCCTATAGGTTCCGACCGACCGTCTCCCCCATCCCACACTATTGCCGCGCGGGTGTTTCCCTCCTTCATCTCTCGTGGACAGAAATATAATAATGACTTAGTATGCTTATCGACTGTTGATAATCGTGTAATGCGTGCATGCGATTTCGTGTACTTGTAGCCACGAGGTACGAACCATCCGCGCGTTAGTGGTGTGGCATAGGGGGGACGGTCGCTCGGAGCATTCATCTTTCGTAGATATACGAGTCACTTTTCGTACCGAGAAGTTGGTATAATGAGTTGGAAACCGGAAAAGGTTGACGAAATTTAATTATTTTTGTCGGTTCGAATGTGCATGTTGTTGATTGAGGCGCGCAAGCGCAGTGCAGTGCATGCAGCTCTCATTGTGGCGATGCACAAGTTGGGAATTCGTCAACCAAATTATATTTAAATTGTCCTCATAAACAGACCTCTCTCTCTGTCTCTCTCTCTCTCTCTTTTTCTGTCTCTCTCTGTCTCTCTGTCTGTCTTTCTCTCTCTCTATCTCTCTCTCTCTCTCTCTCTCTCTCTCTCTCTCTCTCTCTCTCTCTCTCTCTCTCTGTCTATCTCTCTCTGTCTTTCTCTCTCTCTCTCTCTGTCTTTCTCTCTCTCTCTCTGTCTTTCTCTCTCTCTCTCTATCTCTCTCTCTCTCTGTCTTACTCTCTCTCTCTCTCTCTCTCTCTCTCTCTCTCTCTCTCTCTCTTTCTCTCTCTCTCTCTCTCTCTTAGTCTTATTTGGAGCTTTTCGGTATATTCGGTATAATTTAGTACGGTGAAATTTAGTATTCGTTTTTCTGATCCAACTAAGAGCAATGCACCGAAATAAAAACATGATTTGCTTTTTAAAAAAGTTAGAGACCATGATTAATTATTATCAATCAATCATTTATCCTATCAGAAATGTGAGTAGTGTATATACGTTGTTCACATCGAGTGTATTGAATGGTTGAGAAAAAAATGTAGTTGGCATTTGGCAATAATTTAGTGGGGTGGTTTGAATGTATTCCAATATATATATATATATATATATATATATATATATATTTATATATATATATATATATATATATATATATATATATATATATATATATATATATATATATATATCACTTGTTGGTATTAATTATGTGATTTTGTGTTTACATGTGTATGACATATTACAATTCATAGTTAATGTACGAAAAGACAGGCTTTCGAACTATTTGATGAATGGATAATAATTGATCCAAAGTCACTGCATTCTTTATCCCCTAAACTGGCATGCAGTACTTGAAACAAAGCCAGGTGCCAAACGGCGCTCGACACTTGGTACAGTCTACTCTCACACGTGTATTCACTCGAGGATTTATTATTCATTACATTTATAGTTTATTTCCCATTATTGTTTTTTTTTTCATTATTGGTTCTTTTTTTTCTATGAATGTTGAATATTCATGAAAAAAATTCTGTGATAAATTTAATGGAAATGGTTATACTTATAATTATATTGTTACAGTGAATTTGTTGTATGTTTACATAATGAATGTGTTGTACATTTATGTTATGAATTTTGCTGCGTGATTACATTGAATAACATGAATGGTAATATCTCTATGTGTAAGACAACTGAATGTATTTATGTATCCTTCTGTATTTTGTTGTATGTTCCGTGTATTTAATCTTGTTTCAGAAATGTATGTGAATAATGTTTCAAACTGGTCGAATGTAAGAACGGCTCTGCCGAATTTCGCCAGCAATAAAGATATTAAATAATCATAATAATGAACAAGTGGGACTCAGATTTTACAACAAATTACCAGAGGCATTTGAAAGCACGAAGAAAAACCATATTTTCAAACAACTATAAACATAGGTTCTTACTGAACACTCATTTTACTCTATTGATGATTTTTTAAAGCATACATTTCAGTATGTTTCTAGCTGTTCTATTTTTATTTGACATTGCTATATTATTCAACTATTCTTGACAACAATGTACGTTTGAAATGTATCAATCCGTTAAAACAAAAAGGCTAAAAAAAAAAATTCAAGAGATTCACACACTGTCGGAGTGAGTAAAATGAGAGATAATGTAATTTTTATATCTTGGTCATTTGCGTTCAACCCTGTGAATAAACGAATAATGTATGTGAATATTTTTCAAACATTATTAAAATATCCATATATATATATATATATATATATATATATATATATATATATATATATATATATATATATATATATATATATATATATATATATTTATATATATATATATATATATATATATATATATATATATATATATATATTTAATATATATATTAAATATATCAATGCAATTAGAAGGCGGTAAGCGCCTGCGCATTGAATTCTGAAAACGGTCCATTGCCATCGACCAATCACAATCTTTGATAACTAACAATCCGCTGTGTTGCTTTAGTTTACAATCGTCAATCACTCGTTATTTGACAGAAGCCTGTATTTTAGCAGAGCTTATTCTTGTCCCGATCAAACATCAAGGTGCTACGTTATTAGCTTTAGGAGTCGCACAAAACAACTAAACATCTGCCCAACATCAGAGATAAGCGCTGCACGCAGCGGACAAGATTAAAACAACTTTATAAAAAAAACTATTGTTGTAAAATGTGCGAATGAAAAGAATAAAATTGATCGAGAAGGCGCTTCTTCACAATATTATTTCATTGTAGTTATCGTATTTGTAACTGACAATCAGTAGTGTCAATAAGAGGGCTGTGAAGAAATGTTGCACAATGAATTTGACACCTGAATAAATTTAGTTTTATTCGAATACAAATACGCTGGTGATAATATTGTAATATTGATATATTTATCTTAAGGCGTCATTTCGCTTCATGTATGTTATTGGAAAGTGGAAATACAAAGAGTTTTGGAGCCGAAAAAAAGTATGTCAATAAATGATTTTTTTTGTGATTCATGTTTGATCATACAGTATGCGCAATTTTTTCTTCTTTTATGTAAATTGCTCAATATAAAATTGTTTATTTTGTTTTCAAAGGTATGAATATGAGTTGCAGGCATCTGTCAGGCGTGTGAGCTCTCTCACACCGTGAATTTTTATTCACACTTATTCATAATTTTCATTCAATATTTGTGTTTAATTATTGTTATAAAGTTTTCTTCGCAGAAACACAGTTTTTGAGTGAATATGAGAGTTTCTATTCTTCTTTCTGATCTCATATAAACTATTTATCAATAATTCACATTTATTATTTCGTCAGTTCGTTCTAATATGAATAATATCATTACCTGAATGATAAATAAATAAAATTACAGTTCAAAATTACCTACTAAATTATCATTATCACCACTCATCGAATTATTCATGAAAAAAGACTTTCTCCTACTTCAATTCCACCCAAAACACATTTCACAAACACACACGTTTCACACTTTTTAACAAAAAAAATTAGTCATACAAAAAAAAAACACGAGATTTTATCTTACACATTTCGCTGGAAAAATCCTTCAATTCGAACACCCGAAAAACTACACATCTGTCCACATATTGCCAACCAAACATCGTATATAAAAAACCGTGAAAATACTAATTTAATTCTGCGTTACAAACCTCCTATACTCGAACTCACAGAAGAAGTACGTCTACCAACCGAATAATATAGAGAATTATAAAAACTTCAATAGTTCAAATAAATCTTCAATCTTCCATCACTTAAAGGACGTCACAATCTTGAGATAGGATTTTATCGAAAAATGACGAAATATACTTCCCTATAATTTGAGAGCAAATTATAAACCATTGTTCCAATTTCTGAAATCAAAATCAATTCATTTGTCTCCCAGACCAGCCCTTTTTCCAAGTTGTGACGTATACATTACTGGATTCAGTTCATATTTCTATACAGAATAAGTAATGCTCACATCATGAATTATGGTCTCTCGAGGACAATAAAACTAATTATAATTTCTGGAATTGAGATGAGGATTTCTAGTTTTCTCTAAAATTGGGAAAATAAATATTGTCATAATTCATTGAAATCTAGTTTCATGGTTGTAATGTCCTTTAAACATTCTCAAGAGGTATGGTGAATGGCATTACTAGTCGTAGATCTCCTGAAAAATCACACCCTGAGAATATAGGGGCCTACAGCAATATAGGCCTATATTTATGATATAAGTTATTAAATATATTTGATATATTGACGGTATATGATATGATGATAAATGATGTATATATTATGGCAATGATTATAATAATGATACATTTGTTTTATACCATCATCGAAATCATGATAATTTATACAAATGTTGGGCCTCATCTAACTAGGTTAGATAATAGATAGTGATGGATGGTAGTAGTAGTAGTAGTAGAAGTGGTAGTATTTTTTGAAAGTAGTTTTCATTTTTTTTTTTTTTTTCTTTTTTCTTTTTTTCTTTTTTTTTCTTTTTCTTTTCATTTTTTTTTTTTTTAATTTTTCAGTCGAAGTAGTAGGAGTAGTAGTAGTGGTAGTAGTAGTAATAGTAGCATTAGTACTGTATTATGTGTCTTTTAGCCGAAATACTTATCTAACCAAAGTGTCTTAATACTAGTTTTATGTAATTATTTTTGTCTTACAATCTTGTACAACTGCCCACTTTTTTCGCCACTTGATGTAACTTGATTGCTCAAAATTGATGGTAATCAAAGGAACCTTACACTTTGTGAGTAGAATGTAACAAATCACTCAATGTTTTGCTTTTTTCTATTTACTTCAATTACTTTATTACTTTTGATGTTTGAGAAATACGTTCGAATTTGAATTGTACTTATAATTCACTATTTTAACCCACAGTTAAGCCTTTTTTGAATGGCTTTGTGGATGTATTTTTGTGTAATTGTGTTTTTTGTTCTGTATCAGTGTAGGCCTATGTGAACAATAAAAAAATAGTAGTAGTAGTAGTAGTAGTAGTAGTAGTAGAAGTGTTCATTCCTTAAACCCTCTTTCGAGGAAATCCGTACACACAATAAGTGACATATTTCAAAATATAACTTATAAATAGCGTCACGATTAAGTATGACAGTACGCCATCATTTATGAATTATCAACGAATTAGTAATTATAATCAAACAAGTAATACAACAAATAATGATACGTTCGAGGAATTTAGATTAATTTATATGGAATTGAATGAATCGATAGAATTGAAATTATTCTGATTACTTATGATACAATATAGACACTTTGATACATAGATATAGATAACTAAGGCCCGGTATTACCAAGTCTAGTTAGCCTTTATCTGACAGTTCAAACTTGTTATCACCATGGTTACCTATGCTATTTGTTTTCACCAACTCTCAGATAAATACTAACTGGCCGTGGTAATACTGGGTCTTAGAAATGTAGATTATCAATTGAATAGATAGTGATAGATAGTGAATACGTGTTATAAGTTATTCAGAGTCCATTTTTGGGACCTGTAGGCATCTCATTTCTAGCTACAGCGCAATAATTAATTGTTTTAGATTTGTTTTTGAGTTTTCGAACGTCACCTTTTGATTGTTTCAAGAATTTGAGGCGGTTTTGTTTTGTCACCAATATAAATAACTATTTCAAATTAAAAACATCGGAATATACGAATACAAATATAACACACTGAGACGAGTGCATGAGTGGTGATATCACTGAACCGTCATTCAAGAGACCGGGGTTCGATTTCTGTCATGGTTAACCGTCTTTACAGAGGTTTTTCGTGATCCCCTCTGTCATTCAGGTCAATACTCTGATGGTTCCTTAAAACCGACTCCTTCTCATCATTAAAAAACAACTGATAAAATAACCTTCCATCTCACCATCCCACCATCTCATATATCATTCACCGACGCCAATAGATCGTAGTCATCAGTACAGTGCGTTGTTAAATTAACCCAATATAAACAAAAAAAAAGTTATTTTGGTACACAAATTAGGCTTCTTCTTTCGTGAATACAAGTCTACATTTCATTACAATACTTTATTCTAAACCGTGGCATATATATTCGGTTCCGGCGTCGCCATAGCGACCCACACAACACACCATATGTCTGCCATATGCTCTCTATAGACCTAGTCTAGCGGGCATAAATCATTCGGCTAATTATAACACCAGGACCAGAGGTTACAGCGTGCAGCTCGTCAGTCTCGGCTGGCGACCGAGGGTTCCGAGCGGTCACGTGGTCTCGCAGGAGGGGGAGGAGTTTAATTAAGATTATAATAAGAGATAGATTGATCGGTGGATCGATCTAAGAGTGAGAGAGAGAGAGAGAGAGAGAGAGAGAGAGAGGTGTTTGTGTGGGAGTAATAATAATTTGATGTTTTATGTTCTCTTACCAACTTGATAGGCAGAAGCATGATTGGTTTGACCGGCTGTTTGAGAAATTATACATCCAGTTACTCAGATCTGTCTGTGTGTCTGTATGTGTGTATGATTATGTGCGGAACGCGGCCCAAGCACACTGTCAATGGTGTAACAAATGCGTTTGGCATCGTCAAAGATGACTTGGGGGCGCTGAAGAGCGTCGTCAAAGATGACTCGGGGGCGCTGAAGAGCGTCGTCAAAGATGACTTGGGGGCGCTGAAGAGCGTCGTCAAAGATGACTTGGGGGCGCTGAAGAGCGTCGTCAAAGATGACTCGGGGGCGCTGAAGAGCGTCGTCAAAGATGACTCGGGGGCGCTGAAGAGCGTCGTCAAAGATGACTCGGGGGCGCTGAAGAGCGTCGTCAAAGATGACTCGGGGGCGCTGAAGAGCGTCGTCAAAGATGACTCGGGGGCGCTGAAGAGCGTCGTCAAAGATGACTTGGGGGCGCTGAAGAGCGTCGTCAAAGATGACTTGGGGGCGCTGAAGAGCGTCGTCAAAGATGACTTGGGGGCGCTGAAGAGCGTCGTCAAAGATGACTTGGGGGCGCTGAAGAGCGTCGTCAAAGATGACTTGGGGGCGCTGAAGAGCGAATACTGGAATAGCGATACTTCTAAGAGTAAAGGACGGCTTGATATGCATATAGGAATGTCGTAGACGAGCTATTTTTTAGGGGAATTGGTTACAGCACAAAGAAGCTGTGTTAGGATTTTTGGGTTAGGTTATGATCGTTTCCTCGAAACCATCCTCTTTCTAAGTAAACACGCCAAGCCAAGTTCACTCTTGGTAGTATCTTTATTTCAGTATTCGCACTTCAGACGCCCTAGGTGACTCAGCGAAAAGACAAGACGTAATTTAAGATAAATTATAACTACGTGTTTTGTTTTCCGTCATATATGGGTATTGACTCTTCTCTATTCAATGTCGTTGAAGATACACGTGAACTGTGAACTGTCCTCTGGCATAATCATAATAAAGACGAAGATATGAATTTCCAATGGGGTGGTAACATCGCTCTTATGATGTCTCGTCCGAACGATCCTTCCTTTATTCCATCCTTACTCCTGATAGGTGATGAAGGACTCATGTCAAGTATATCACATATTCAGAATGAGCGTAGGGAAGACTTCCATTACACTTTGTACTGTGTAAAATAGTCTCGTTTTCATATTGTTTCATTTGTTTTTTGTATACGCATCACACAGGTCAGATAAATCAATTAATCGACTACTTGAAACTTCTGATCCCCAAATAACCTGGTTGTTGATGGGGTCGTCATTTAATTGAATTCATAACGGTGATATTTGAGCTTGTGATGTTCTTAGATGACCCTTCAAATTCACGCGGGAATAAGTATAAATTTGGACGCAAAATGACCTCATTGTCTACGCGCCTTTAAACCGGGATGTTGAAGAGCGTGTACCGGAATAAAGTATACTCGGACGTGTGACATGGGCTTAGGGGTACTTATGAATGGATGGTTGTAAAATGTGGTCATGATTCAGATAAAGTTGGACACCCAAACCCATGTCACACCACCGAGTCGACTTTATTCCGATATACGCTCTTCAGGCGCCCCTTTAAACCAAGTGTACTACGTCATCATGGTCTATGTGTATTGTAACGGAGTATACAACACAGTGATAGTCTGTTCTCTGATAACGTTAAGGCAGGTCCAGGGCTCTATGCCAAGATCAAGACTCTCTCCCCTCATTTCCCCTCCCCCCTCCCCTCCCCACCCAGCATCCAGCTACAGATCCTGTCAGTACCACGCGGGCGGCATAAACCCCAGGGGTAAGAGAGAGGGGGGATCAAAGTCAGTTTACCTACATTCCTGTTTTCTACGAGCACTTGAAGTGGTGAGAGAGACAGACGTATCTCTTGTCGGTTGGTGTTGAGAGAGAGCGTCAAACAACATCAAGAAGTCAAACGCATGTGGACTCACTCGCTTTGTTAGTCGGCGAAAACTGACTGGTGAATATATTTGTGGAAATGTGGCGTAATTTCGTGGAGAATGAATAGGTTATTTGGTTGTGATTCAATAATTATTTAGATGTCACATATTTTTCGATATTAATTTTTTGTAGCATTTCTTTTCACGTTATTAATATATTTGATTAGAATAGAATCCTGAATTACTGATGTGAATTGAAAACATGTGTTTCAAGCAAGGGGTAAAGAGCTGGTGAATTTGATGTACACCTGATTTCAGATTTTTAGGATTTCACGGTATTTCAAGAAGATTTCAAGGGAGATCAAGAAGATTTCAAGATATTTCAGGAAGATTTCATGACAAGTGTACACCAGATTTGAGAATTTGTTAACCCCTCGGTTTTAAGACATGAAAGTATCTTGAAAGGATCTAAAATATATTATTATTACCAGGAGATATTTAAAAAAATACTGTGTGCAAATAGCAAATAATCAACTAGTTCAATCTTCGAGCAGGAAAACAAAAAAGTCGAAAAAATTCGATCGGAAATCGTAATCGTATCAACTAATGAATAAAATCTCAGGATTGATATATTGATTATTGTATACTTGATCATTTTGTTTCATTCGGTATCTTCTTCAATTAATGACCAAACTTCAATTCGCTTTAATTAGACTATATATTCAGATAAAAAAACACATATAGTGACCGTATTAGAAAAACATATGGGCCTAATGAAAATGATGAAAATCATTGAATAAATCAACAAAAACTGAACATAGGTAAAAATTAAATAAAATCAAGTATAGCGACAATACCCACATTTTTCCAAAGAACTTAGATTCAGCAACATCACTAGATAAGTTAAAATATAAGCTTATAGCACATCAAGTGAAGTCACACATTGTTTAAGGCGTCCCCAGCCTCCATAGGGCAAATAGTTCCCGCCGGGGGGAATTCACAGATAAGAATAATCATTAAACTTGAACCGTGCAAGAAAAAAAATTAAAAAATACATCATAAGATGAACAGACAATTTCTGTCGAAAATGCTGGTAAATAAAATGTCATAATAACAAAAATGGAAAAATCACTTGTATGTAACAGTAACACTCGATATTTTCTCCATTGGTGTTACCTCACAGCGTACCGTTACATACAAATAACACGTTACATATTGTGAATGTTTGGATCAACAGTATTTTATACAATACTTCTCTGAATATAGTGTGGAACAGTTTCACTACAATATACGTTCATCCGAAAAGTCACCACGATCGTTTATATGTCATTTCAGACGGACAACAGCATCCACCAATCACAATCTATTATTTCTCAGCCCATCTTATTGTCATATAAACGATTGTCAGTCATTAGTTACTCGACACAAGTCTCGAGTCACTCCCTAACCAAGTGGTTACATCATCTTCTGTGCCTATAGCCGTAGTAGCGGTAGGTCAGTGTCAGATTAGGCCACGCCCCCTCCGATCTGAAGACTGTTCAACTATTCAAGAAGCAGGGGTAATTCATCATCGTGTTGATACATTATATTGTGTGAGAGAGAGGGGGAAGAGTGTTAGCGATACGGGCAAGAGAGAGAGAGAGCGCTGCGGAGAAGTAAAAGAGAGAGAGAGAGGTGTCTATGTGGAAGAGAATGTTTGAAAACTTGTTCGTTGTTCGTTTTCATAAGTGATTCAAACAAGAAAAGTAAAAATGTAATTTATATTAAACACAATGAAAAACGAATTATGAATATATTTAATATATTCATAAGTGGATGTTGTCTGTTAATGAACTATCTAGTTTTAGTTTCTTAGAATACCTTGTATTGAACTTGGGAAAAAGTGACGAAGAAATAAGAAAATGAGTGGAAACTTTGATATTTTTCAACTCTTCTTTATAATTCTGGATAACTTGTTGATCTCCTGAATGAGAATAGTGTGAAGTTTATACTAATGTTTGTAAGTAACTTTTGCCGACTATCGTAAGTTTACAGCCTTAAGTTGAAGAATAAAGGAATGAGTTTAAGGTTAAGTTTAATCGTGAATGGGCCTTAAATGAGCAGAAATACATATAAGCAAATATAAACACCGTAAATGTCAAGTTGTATAATACTGAACGTCATGAAGAAAATTTTAATAATCAAGACAATTTACGAGAATATAATACTGAACGTATATTTACTCTGGTAATCTGTCAAACGTGATATACATTGATCATTTACTGCTGTTTGGGATGAACAAAATATATTTTTTGTCACAAGAAATGGTATAAAAATACCGTTCATTCGAAGGTATAAATAATTCACGGAAATTCATGTTCACCAACAGCACAGTCCTGGTGTTGAAGTTCATTGGCTCTGAATAATCAAAATGGAGTGGTAAGATCGCCCTTCTGGTGCCCCGTCCAAACGATCCTATCTTTCATCCGTAGCCTTAATTGGGGAACAATGATTTTGTATCAAGTTTCGATGTTATATATAAAAAAATAAAAGAAATAAATAGCTGTATTGAATGTGCAAGAAGATTGTGACTATTGGCAACAATGTTTTGTGCTTTGATGAATGTCATTACCTACGTCACAGCTTATACGCGAATAGGCATTCTGCCAAACAATACTTATAATATTGATGGAGGTGCCAGGATAGGCAATCTGCAAAGCAAGACCTATAATAATAGTGGAGGTGCCAAGTTCATCTAATTCCGTCAAGCTTTTCTCAGAAAATGTATTAATTTTTTATAATATTAATCAATAAGAAATCGGTTCTGAATCAACCATCTATATCTGTATCACCAACACATATAGCTCAGTCGCTGACGCGCTCGCTTCATGTGATCCGGGAGGTGAGGGGCGCATCGGACCTTGATTCGATCTCCGTCACCGTCCATCTTAAAAAATTGTTTTTCGTGTCATAACTCTGCAGTCTAGACCAATTCCAGGATGGTATGGTTCTTACAATTAGACCACGGCCGCTTCCTTCTCAGTAGCCCACGTGACATTCATATCATCATCTCATTAATAATTCATCTTAGTTCATCTTAGTTATCATTCCAACCTTCGTTAAACCCAGTATGGGAAAACAAGTGTATTTGTACCTCTATTTCCCGCCCCCCTCCGTGTTTTCACTATTCATTCCTAATACAACTAATAATAACTGTAATAGAATGTTGAACGAACATCGCATGTCACGTTAAATATATAAAAGACCTCGACTTCACTTTCAGGGTTGAACTCTCCCCTCCTCCACCCTTCCCCCAACTGACCTACGACTACTATCTGGCTCCAACCCCCGACCGTCATGCAAGGCCTCGTGTATTACAAGAAGCGAGGGAAACTGCCCAGCCGGCGCTAAAAGCGAGGGGGGGGGAGGGGGGGTGGCTAGACGCGGGGGTGTACGTCGCTGCTGGACCCCTGATGGAGACTAATGGGGTCGTACCACCCCCGCCATATACCGCCCCTATATAAACCCTTCACTTCGAATCGGACCCTTTTCACGGCACACCGAGTTAGGTTTTACCCCGTCGCCGCGAGTGTGGGTGGGGTGTGGGTGGGAATGGGGGTAAAATTGGGGTAGGTCGGTGTGAATCTCGCATATATTGAGGATAAAATTTGTATATTGCGATAAAATATGCGAATCTGTTTGTTCTAATAGAAATGTATGGTTAAAATAATGGCAAAAGTCGAAATATTATATTCTATATGGAGTATTTTTATGAGATTTATATTCATATTCTATATTTATGATTGAAACTTATATGTGCATAGTCGTTGAGAATGTACTGATGACCAAGCTATATAGACGTCGGTGAATGATAGATAAGATGATGGAGAGATGAGAGGAAAAGTTATTTATTAAATGTTCTGTATACTGGAATGGATATTACTAGTCAGGTTGAATTAAATCATAATTGTTGAACACCTTGTTATTATTTCAAAATGGAACGAATGTCTCGATTTAAGATTATTTTCTTTCATCATTCATTAGTATTTACATATCATCATATTCCCAATACATTTTACAAATACTTGATCATGACGACAACAAATAGTTACAGATCTCTCCAATTTCAATAGATATTTCCCCGCCATCTTGTGACGTAACATCGCACTCACAACATGGTGTCAGTGGTGGGATAAACGTTGCAGTGACGCGGACACCCTCGATACGCTTACAACGCGATAGCCTCCTTCTCACAAGACACGAACTAATGATAGTTCATCCCTTGGCTTGAGGGTATCTTATCAATACCACCCCACCTCTCCCTCTTGTTCCTATAACAAGCAGCGACACGGTTAGGGTAGGTCAATATCAACAACGCCCATGATAACGTTTATCATCTATTAGAGTCAATACGACGGTGTTAGTAAAACAATTCGAGTGCTAGAGAGGAGGGTGTGCAAACACAGATATGCGTCAGTACGACGGAATGTAGAATAATCTGCGCAGGATTGGTTATCTGTATTATTTATGCAATAACAGGTAAATGATAACAACGCCGGTCAATTAATGTGAGAACGTCAAGTTATGGTTATGGTTATCGCTATAGTTATAGTTAAATGTTAATCAGATTATTCCAATGAATTATTCGTGATGCCTAATCAACAAGTCAAAACAGAATTTGTGAATCGACGATTCGATTTTTTGTTTGAATATCAATTACTAAGTTATTAATTAAAATAATTCAACCCACAAAACTATTCACAGGATTCAAAACATTCGTGTGTGATACTCCGGGTCGCTAACCATATAACCATAATGATTCAAAATATCCATGATCAGACCCGGTCTTACGAATAATGAATTTGTTGTTTAAACCATAATCACTTGATCAACTTGTTACTACCCTTAGATTCCAGTCACATTTTTGTACTTTAATTATTAATTAGCTCAACCTACACATTCAAATTATTCTTTTTTTTTTTTTTAATAACATCTAAACTTGATACAAATTCATTGTTCTCCAATTAAGGCTATATATGAAAGGTGGGATCGATTTAGACGGGGCACCACAAGTGCGATCTTACCACCCAAAAAACTAGAAATTCCTAGAAACTCCCAAATACCTAGAACAGGTCTTACTGCATGTTTTATTGGCTGATAAATTTGTAATCACCGCTTGATTACTATTATCTATGACTATCAATAACGTAACGGGATAAGCAACATGGCGCTTTCCTTTCGCACAATGCGTATATCAAAGGGATGCCGCCTCACAAATGTTATGATGATTTGCTGGTATTGTTGTATGTTGATCTATACAAGTAATAGAATTAATGCAATCTGTGAATCCAGCTCTTTCCAACTGCATTAAGCAATATTGGAATAAATGTCATTTGAATTGGCCAATCTAAATTTAAAATACGTCTGTAAAAGCATTTAGTCACCTAGTCAAGAGCCCTACTGCTTTATTCATCATTTGATAACTGAATAATTACTCATCATCAACGAGAAAGATTAAAATCAATGCAAGTATACAACTATGTACTATACACTGAAATACGAGCCTAATACGTACGATTTGATTTGAAATTGCGAATCTCACAAATGTACACGAAAGCGCGCTGATTCCATCATGGTGAAAACGGCCTAATGTTAAAAGGATAGGACTTACGCCATGTTGCTTATCCCGTTACGTTATTGATAGTCATAGCTATTATTAATATTCACCTTGAATTATAATCGCCTTATCGACACTAATGTGAGGGTTCATGCAATCGACCTTGAGTACACTAAACACATCACAATCAACAGATAAGAACATTCGTAGCTATTCGTGTAAAACTTGACATGCAGATTTCTCAACAAGGGGGTCGCCTCGACCCTGCCCATAACACCTAAAGGGGTGCGCAATTCACACAGGGGACTTACACCTCCTAATTGCTCTTTTACCTGTCAAGGTCATACTTCTCCCCAATCATTTAGCACAATTCGCAAGTGTCGATTACAATATCCACCCCACATACGCTAATTTCAATTCTCCCCCCTATTAGTATTTATCCAAAAATGGGGTGTAGCGAAGAGGGAGGGGGGGGGGGGACTATGGGGTTACGGAATATCTGTACAATAATGTAAACAAATGAAATGCATATATTCCCCTCCCCCCTATTGGCCTAGAAATAAATACACCTGTTATTTCACTAGGTTAAGGGGTTATTTTGAGGTTTTAAAAAGGGAGAAGGGGAGATTGAGTGAAAGTGCGCGCCGGTCCCGATACGTTTTTAGGGTGTTTTCTCTTGTTCTTGGGGTAGGTAGAGTGAACCCCAGTAGGGGGTGGGTTAGCGTGACGTCAGATGAAAGAGAGAGAGAGAGGGGAGAAGATAACCTTGCTTGAAGGAGGGGGGGGGGGGTGTAGGGAGGGGGATCGAATTCTTGAGGGAATCCCTCTCTCTGTCTAGTCAATGACTTCTAAGAAAAGGGGTTCGAAGAAAAGGTGTTTTTAAAGTTTAAAGTGGTGGTGTTTCTTTTTTCTTGTTCCGATGTGGGCACGCGAGTGTGTATAGTGAGGGTGCGTCTATGAATTAGGGGTGTAAATAGCTTACGAGACGAGGGTTGATGGTCAAGGTAGAAGGTGAGTCACTTTTTTGAGGGTATACTTAATGTTATTTATTAGATCCCTTTTGATTTTGTTTATAGTTCTTTTTATCGTTATACAAAAACAAGATTTTTTCATTTATATTGGGTTCAACGACGCACTGTACTGATTGATGACTACGATATATTGGCGTCAGAGAATGATATATGAGATGATGGGACAATGAGCTGAAAGGTTATTTTATTGGGTGACAGGTCGTTGTCTGTTGTTAAGGAACCATCCCAGTATTGACCCCAAAAGAAGACTATAGGCCTATTAGCAGTCGATCAGTTTTGAGGGTAAAACAGACGATCGCTCGTTTATTAGTGAGTTAAAGACAGTAATCTTGAAAGATTCAAGTCGAAGATTTACATTTTATTGCTAAAGGATTCCAAATGTAACAAATATATATTTGTATGAAAAAAAAAGAAGGTTACTTTCGCCAGTCTCTCATATCTCACATCACTAGCGCACGGGTGGTTCGAGCCTTCAGTCTTTCAAGACAGGGACATCGACATGGTGTGTCGTTGAAATATCAGTTTGCAGATCAAGTATGACAATCCAGTGATTTCAATCAAACTTTTCATACCTAAATTATCCATAGAACAATAAAAAATAGGAATTGTATTAAAGACTGAATTTTCAATTCTATTTCAACTGATGTTTTTCTTATCCCGCAAAAGGCCTATATCAGAATCCTTCATTTCTCTCCTTGAATCAAGTATATAAAGTCGTACCAAATTTGCTAAAAAAAATCTCTTATATTTCTATCATCCCTGAATTGTTCAATTTAGTATTTAAAGTTTGTTAAAAATCATAACGAAGATTTGTGTGTTTCATCCCTATTTAATCATACATATTCAGGTCCATTAATCATATTTTTTCTCATTGTATAATGATAAACCTTACACCTGCTGTTAATGGAAAGAAGTGAATATTGCCCAAGAGATTTGGTTCAAAGTGGAAGATATCAACATTCGTGTGTTTGGTTCACTCTTAACACCAATGCTAATGTGTTCCTGGGCTTTGGAAAGTGAATACTTTTATCTGGGGCAAAAAACTATGGTCACAGACAGTTCAGTCCTGGTGTCAACGTTCATTTTTATTTATTCGAAATAATTGAAATGGATTGGTAATTCCATTTTCAATTGTGGTGCCCCATCCAAACGATCCTACTTTCATGCATAGCCTCAATTGAGAAACGGTGTTTTTGTATTAAATTTCGATGTCAACGAAAACAAATACAAAATAATTTCCTTTGTGATGGTAAGATTGTGTTTGTGGTGCCCCGTCCTAACGATCCTACCTTTTCATCCTCATTGATAATGACGCTGATTACAAGTGTTACATATTGATAATGAAATAATATATATTTTCTTTGGAGAAGATTTTTTTACTACATTTATATTTTTTTATAATAATAATAATAATATATTAATTTAATCAATTATCATATAATATTATATAATAATATATAACGATGTAATTACACTCATGTGTGTGATCGAGAGATCACACAAGTTTTGAAACATATCAATAATTAATGCCAAAGGTAAATATTGAAAATAATAGTTCTTAAAATATAGCTCCATATAGTTCAAGCAAAGAAACTCAGTATAATACAGAAGTTAAATGTGCAATTTGTACCATTTTTAAACTCATCCAGACTGCATATAGAAACCATGATTAAGGAGATACTCTTCAGCATTCCTTTTATAAACGCTTCTGTTATTATCTTCATATTTAAGATGTTTGGACGGGGCACCACAAGGGTGATCTTACCACCCATATTGTTCATCCAACGATCCTATCTTTCATCCACAGCCTTAATTGGGGAATAATGATTTTGTATCAGGTTACGATGTTATTAATATATATATATATATATATATATATATATATATATATATATATATATATATATATATATATATATATATATATATATATATATTTAAGATGTTGGGGCATATTATTATGTATAATTATACCAGCTTTTACTGGATCATGATCTGAAATTACTAACCGTGTTTTAGATTGACAAAGATACGAGCAATGTATCGTATCAAATTGATGGAAGAACTGAAATAACTGAATAAAATTTATATTTTTGGTACAGTTTCGCTTTCATCCCAACCAAACAACGTTGGCTTCAGTTAAATAAAAGCGATTATATTAGTTATTTCTTTTTGGTTCAGTTTGTCCGTTACTCTAATAGATCCCGTCACGCGATTTTAGCATGCTGTTTCCACCCAAAGCTCGCACCCTCGTTCGTCCCATTAAACGATCGGGGGTCCACACTTCTATATCCGGACAGCTGGATTTCACATGAAATTGATTTGCTTTTCCGTTTCGGTCCTTTTTTTGTTGTTTTGTTATTTCTGATTGGACAGTAAATTATCCTTGTTAGGTTTAATTTACGTCTGATAGTTATATTTCTAATGGGGCTGATTATTGTGTAGGCCTATTACGTATTTGTGATGATACTAATGGCGAGGGGTTGATGGACTGTCAGTGCAGATTCGAAACGTTAAATTCATCCTCTCATCTTATGGATATATTCATTATATATTCTATATAATGAATTCTATATAATATATATATTCTATTTTCTATATATTCTGTATATATTCTATATATATTCATTTACGTATATTCTTGTGTATATAATATATCATTGTTGTTGTTTACAACTATTTTCGTCATTTCTACTATTTTGATTATTTATTTTTGTAGTTCTCCCTCTCTTGGATATATTCATTCTGGTCAATTCATTTTCCTCCTTTCCCACGCACAGGCTTCGGCTTATGTGGGTCTTGCTTCAATTCATTATTATCATTATATTATTATCAAAATTATTATTTTTCATGTGATTAATTTAATTGTATGTCTGAACAAGTTGTTTTGAACCAAGCATTAATATTGAATAAATAAAAAAATAAAAAATGTATATTGGATTGACGACGCTCTATACTGAATCCTACGATTTATTCGCATCGGTGAATGATTTATGAGATGATGGTTATTAAAAATTAGAAATTAAAATACATTGAAATGAATCTTGAAGAAAATATGTACTGATGTTTTATACCAAATAAAAAACCGGCACATGTAGCTGAGTGGGTAACGCACTCGCTTCAAGTGATCTGGGATATGAAAGGGCATATCGGATCTGGTTCGATCCCCGCCACCATCCATCTTCACAGTTTTTTTTCGTGGTTTCCCTCTGTAGTCTAGGGTGATGCCGGAATGGTTCCTACGATATAAGCCACGACCGCTTCCTTCTCACTATCCTTTCCAATACCTTATGAAATCTTCAACTCATCATCCCATCATCTCATCAATCATTCATTCGACGCCAAAAGATCTTAGTTATCATCATAGTGCGTCGTTAAGACCCAATAAAAAAAAACTAAAAAAAAAACTAGAAGAGAATGCGAATACACACTCCACGCATAGTGTGTACACAAAAATAAGCGATTAAATGTGTGTTAATTTTTTTAAATCCAAATTCAAATTTCGGATTAAACAATTTTAAGTTACCTCAAGTATATAGGCTACGTACATTATTCAAGTTCTGTGCAACATGTGTGAGGTGTTGGTACATTATACAATCGCTTCATAACGTTTCTCTAACGTTTTATTCATGAACGTTGAACAGTTGGACGATACGGTCTATACCGTGAAGATTATCAGTATATATCAACATGTCGATATTAATTATCATAATATCTTTGACTTGGCTAGTCTCAAAAACAAGGTTATATGTTCTCAATTACATCAGTCATGGACAGACACACAATATGAATCTATATTTCTGTTAATAATTGGTTTTCAACTTGAAACAAATTCATTGTTCCTTAATTAAGATTCAGGATGATATATGGTAGGATAGTTCGGACGGGGCACAACAAGGAATATCTCATACTATAGCCCGGAAGAAATATTCAATCAAAAATGAACCTCATCCGACAAAAGTATATGTACATACATATATATATATATATATATATATATATATATATATATATATATATATATATATATATATATATATATATATATATATATATATATATATATATATATATATATATATATATACATATATTTATATATATATATATAT
Organism: Brachyptera risi; assembly: GCA_964007535.1. Lineage (NCBI taxonomy): Eukaryota > Metazoa > Arthropoda > Insecta > Plecoptera > Taeniopterygidae > Brachyptera > Brachyptera risi. The sequence goes on from OZ023336.1 coordinate 21,440,166, forward strand.
TCATATATATATATATATATATATATATATATATATATATATATATATATATATATATATATATGTATATATATATTTCATCCTTACCGAAATAAAATGAAACGGGCTCAGGTGTGTATACAGACACATCAAGTTTCTTTTACCGCATGCTGCACCGACAACTATAAAGCGGAAGTGCTGCTCTACGCATGAATCGCTACTTCCGGTCACAACAAACCTACTGCGCATGCGCTCTGTATTGTTTTACGCGTTGTCACCTTAATATATGACATCATTACGGGCATGTAATTGTAATTCGTGGCTATACGAGAAGTTGACCTACTTAAGAGAAATAATTGATAATAATTATGAATATATTATTGATTGCTATAGAGGAAACAGAATTGACAGATACAAGTATATATATGTACGGTTGCGTTCACATGAAATGGTCGGTCAAAATATATTACAATCCATCCTGAAAAAAATATTTTGATACCATACGCACTACGCACTAAAACTAGAAGACAATGTGCATACGCAGTCCACGTATATAGTTTACGGGAAACTAGCAGTCAAATGTACGTAGATTTGATTCAAATTTGAATTAAAATTTCGTGTTCACACCATTTTATTTGACCGCTATAGTGGTCAAATACAATGGTACGTGTATCCACGAGATAAGAAATTAAATTTATCAAATAAATAATCATAACAACTTGGTTTTAATCACATTACAACTTACAACTTCATGGATTTGAAGTTTTTGAAAGATGTAGTCGAGTTGCTTATCGAATACCTCGTCTGAAAAATCGAAATATCATATATGTATTTATGTTTTTCATGGTTGGTATACGACCTTTTTCTTTCGTGACTGTAATTACAGACTAGCCATATGAACCGTCATCCAAACAACCGGGGTTCTAGTCTCGCCAGACGCGGTTCACTTCCTTACTATACTGTCCCAAACACCTGATGAAATAACCTTTACGTCTCACCTTGACATCATCTCATTCATCATTCACCGACGCCAATAAATCTTGCTAATATCACAGGGCGTCGGTAAAGCAAATATAAATTACTGAATTGGAATATTAATTGTGTCGTGTGTTCCTGGATTTGATTTGATTCCCGTTATTTCTTATAGCAGCGTGCGAAATTTAGGTCAATTAACCCGAACCTGAACAAAGAAAACGTTTTTGTACCCTGAATCTTTGTTTCACTTTTGTTTGATTAGACAATATCCCCCCCCCCCTCCTCCCCTCTCCATCCTAACATCAAACGGCAACAAACATCTCTTAAGAAGATAAATAAATAAAGTAATTCTAAGCTTTTGTGTGGTTAGGATTTAACAATACGGGATTTAACTGGATAGGGGTTCCAGCCCCACTTTCAAAAGTCTTGAAACATCCTTACGGCATGTAGAATTCGAACATTTTGTTAATATCTTATCACAAATTATACCCAATCTGAATTTTCATAATATCACAAGAATTCTAAAAAAAATGATGATTAGGTCTACATTCTCACCCGATATTTATTTCGAGATGAGTATTTTTGATCTTTTTGTCAGTCATAAACCTCACTACATCATGCAATACATACTTTATTTTTTTTAAATCCCACAACAGTAACAGTAAACATCTGCGTGTTCACTCGTCCGCCAACCACGCCGACTACATCGTTTTCCCCACCCTATACTATTCTCGATCATCCGTCATTCTTCCCGCGACAGTTCTCGCTAATATCACGTGAGAGCGTGCGCGCGCGCGAGAGAGAGAGAGAGAGAGAGAGACAGAGGCAACGACGGTGGCCATGACACCGGAAGTGATGCTCGTCTGCTGATTGACATACCGGAAGTTGGTCCAATGAGGATACGCAGCTCGAGCGGCTTCAGAAAACCACACACGGCCATTTAAATACCCTGCCGTGCCGATCTTTTCTATTGTTTTTCAGGATATGGAAATAACTACGAATTACTGATGAGGATTTTTTTTCGGATATCCAAGAATTGCTGAATGTAATAAAAAATTTACATTGTTTTCAATTGAATTGTTTTTTTTTCATTGACATCAAGTCATTGTTCCCCACTTGAAGCTAAGGAGGACAAGGTAGGATCATTTGGAAGGAGCACCACAAGGAAGATCCCTAAAGGAAATTAATCCCCAATTAAGGGAATTAAGGAATTCCCATCCCTAAGGAAATTATTGAGTTCAATGCTCAGTATATATGATATGAGTATACAAAGTTCTGCAGGTATTACAATTAATAAAGGTATTGGCATACCTAATTTATTTTTTAGTATTTTATTTATATTTGGTTTAACGACGCAGAGTACTGATGTACTATTGGCGTCGGTGGATGATGAATGAGATGATGGGATGAAAGGTTATTCTATCAGGTGTTTTTTAGACAGTGGGAAGGAGTCGGTCGTGGCCTGTTATTAAGGAACTATCAACCTGAATGACAGAAGGAAACCACGAGAAACTGCTGTCAGGATGGTCGATTATGGCGGGAATCGAACCGCCTACCTGATCATGGCCATTACATACATTCGTTACTATATCGAGTCCAGTTAGCCTTCATCTGAGGGAATGACAAGAAATAGCATGGGTAACCATGGTGTTAACCACTTTAAGCTGGCAGTTAAAGCTACTTCTAAATTTGTAATTTCGGCACCAACAGAATTAATAATTTTTTTTAGAGTCAAGAGACGATTCATATAAGAAGATTAGTGCTTACATCGATAAATTTTGAGCGATGCGAGACAAATACTCAAATACAAGATAGATACCCGGACATTTTCAATATTTTCAGAAATGGTGTAAGCAATTTATTCAACTCAAATCGTACAATTGTCAATTTTGTCAAATTTGTCAATTGTTTAAGTTCATTTGTTTTAAATAATTAAAATGGGTTGGTAAGATCGCCCTTGTGATGCCCCGTCCAAACGATCCTACTTTTTTCATCCATAGCCTCAATTGGGAAACAATTATTTTGTATCAAGTTTCGATGTTATTAAAAAAAAAAAAAAAAACGCAGATGTATGTACACGTTTGACAATTAGGCGATACGAGTTGAATAATTACAAATTATACCATCTTGGAGTTTTTAGAGTTTTAAAACTATCTGTGCTTCTCTCATAGAGTTCTGATTTCTCATACCGTTCAGAAATAATCAACCCATGCAGAAATTACACTTCGCTAAATCCACCCCCATGCTTTGTCTCTCTCGCTCTCAAGACGGTCACCGGTTGTTTTGACATTAATCGTTAATCGTGATATCACGAACTATGAAAATAAAGTATATAATTAAATTATATAAATATGTATTAATAATAATCAAATGCATGAATTAAAGTGCATATCAAGCGGTAGATCATCACAAAGACGTGCCCAGCAGTTACTATAATTCCTATTGACTTCTACTCACAGGTCAAAGGCTATTAGGCTTAATATCCATTAAAAACACATCAACTTCGCAATAATGTGTACTATTAAAAGTAGATTAACAGCGCCATTATATCAACTTATTACAGATGTATGGAACAACTTTGACACAACTATATACAACTATGAATTACAAATGTGAATGTATGGAATATTCAAAAATGAAGTTTTGTTTGAGAATGTGTGAATTCGCCATAAGTAGATATATCGTGTTTATCTGGTCACCATAGCAACTACGGAAAGTTAGTGTCAAACAAACGGATACTAGAGTTGTGATTGGAGAACACAATTTGGAGGACACTGACAACAGACCACGACCGACTCCTTCCCACCACGATGCAGTGGCACCAGCCTATGCTATCATAATATGAAGAAGGTGCTCCAACTCTGGTTTTGAAATATTTCCGGGGTCCCGATTGCCTGTAGCGCAACTATCGCTTTTATATCGAACTATATAAAACAATAATGCTCAACAATGCTATATACGGCCCAATAGAATTAAATAATGTTACCAGTTGTGCATTTGTTTTTTACAAAAATTATAGATTTTGTATGTTCAACAATACCATGCACCGGTACCGTAGCCATTCTTATCTACGTCTAGTTCACAAGGGAATCCGCTAAATCGTGACAGGCAATCGGGACCTTTGGCTCTGAACTGACCGCAAGAAACCACAAATACCTTATTATTATGTGAGTTGGAGCACCTTCTTTACATTATGATAAAATAGTTTGGTATCTCTACAGCCTGCATCGTTTTCCACTATATCCAAAAACACACAAGGTGATAAAATAGTCATTTCACGACAGTGTGTGATATGCCCTTGAGAGAAGCTCCATCATTAATATCATATTATTCGAATAATTGAATTTCATCACGGATTTTTCAAAGATATGAATTTATCATCTTTTTCTTTCATATATTACGCCTATATACGATTTGTTTATTTTCCATTTTCACAGTGATTATTGACGTTCTAAAACGATAACTGAAATCTATTGGCGTCATTGAATGGTGGATGAGGTGAGGTCATTTAGACAGTGTGAATTTGAGATGATTGGTTGATTCATTAGGGTTTCGAACAGTGGGGAAAAAGCGTTCATATAAGGAATTATTCACCTTAACCGGAAAAAGGAAACCCCCGGAAGACCTCTACCAGAATGGTCGACCCAGACGGTAATCGAACCCCGAACGACGGTATCATGTATTCATGAAATGAGCTAATCAGATGTAGATGTGGTGTAATGGATGGTGAAAGTGATACGGGTAGGCCTACAATCAGCTGTCCAAACACATCTTCTGTTCCGGAGAATCAAATCTATGAGATGTTATTTTCATCCAAATTCTGACAATTATTATAAATGCGGGTCGGTTCGTTTTATTTCTAGTTTACTACATTATCAAGATGTCAAAACAATTGGCTCAGGTTCAATAATCGATTAATCTGTCACTTCCTGTGTGGTTTGTAAACTGAGCTTATACGGCCATAAGGGCATTGGTTCACACACATGATACGCTGTGCATCAACTGCTTAGCTGGATCGTCATTCAGGAGACTGCGGTTCGAGCACCGTCATGATCCTGACAAAAGTTTTACTAAAATTTCCTTGGTCGTCATAGAGTGAATATAGTGACTGAGACAAGTGGTCGAGTGGCTAGCCTACTGAACCGTCATTCCGGAGACCGCGGTTCGATTTCTTTCATGATCCTGACAAAGGTTTTACTAAAATTTCCTTGGTCGTCATAGAGTGAATATAGTTATTGAGACAAGTGGTCGAGTGGCTAGCCTACTGAATCGTCATTCAGGAGACCGAGGTTCGATTCCTTTCATGATCCTGACAAAAGTTTTACTAAAATTTCCTTGGTCGTTATAGAGTGAATATAGTTACTGAGACAAGTGGTCTAGTGGCTAGCCTACTGAATCGTCATTCAGGAGACCGAGGTTCGATTTCCGCTATATGGTTGACCATCCTGACTGGAGTTTTTCGTGGGATCCCTCTTTCGTTCATGTAAATTCTGAGATGGTTCCTTAACAACAGGACAATTAAGACCAACTACTTCATATACTATACAAAAAACACCCAATAAAATGGCTTTTCACCTCCTCATTACATCATCTTATAAATCATCTTCTTATCAATCACCGACGCCAATAGATCGTAGTCATTAGTTTACAGAGCATAATCAAATACAATATAAATGAAAAAGTGTAAATGGTACATTCATAACAATTGTCACGTCCACAACCGTTTTATTCTCAACATCACAATAGACTAGAGGGCAAGTCTATACAAAAAAAAAAAAAATATGGTAGAAAATAATGAGCCCAAACCTTGTAGTAGTTCAAATATATTTTATAAGATCTGAAAGGTATACACATATAGAGATACGAGAAAAAAAGAGATGATAGTAAAATTTTATTTCCAATAAAATATATGTGAAAAATAATAATAAAACGACACTATAAAAATAACGTGACAATTCGTTTTGACAGCACAATGAGACTGTAATCATATTAATATTTCTCCCTTCAGAAGGTAGTAACTCCATCGATACAAAGTTTATATTACCTGCCCAGGGCGACAGTAAAAACAGAAGGGGAAGATATGGATTTTCTTTCCATTCTCGTCCACAACAGATTCCCGTAATTTCCATTCCAAATAAGAATGAAGAATTGAAAAAAGTAAATCATATGAACAGTCATTTTTATACTACGTGAATCGCAAACTTAGAACCACTTTTCATTGAAGTTTATAGACCAATGTGGAACTATAGAAAATACTCCTTTTTTTGTTTGAATAGCAATGATGGGAAGGAAAAGGTGGCCTGATATTGGAGAATCATCACAGTACGGTATATACTCATTTGAACAACATAGGCAAGGTAATCACCGTCAGATGCTTGACCATGGCGTGAATCGAACCTCGGTCTTCTGAATGACAGTTCAGTGCACCAGCCACTGAGCTACCAACACTGTATGATGAAGATGAATAAAATATGCTATCTTTTAAAATACTGGGTAAAACAAAAATTGATTTTGAAGACTCGGTAAAATATGTTATATAACCATATGAATATATATATATATATATATATATATATATATATATATATATATATATATATATATATATGTATATATATATATATATATATATATATATATATATATATATATATATATATATATATATATATACATATATATATATATATATATATATATATATATATATATATGTGAATATATATATATATATATATATATATATATATATATATATATATATATATATATGTATATATATATATATATATATACATATATATATATATATATATATATATATATGTTTATATATATTTAAATGAATATAAATATATATATGTGAATATATATATATATATATATATATATATATATAAATATATATATATATATATATATATATATATATATATATATATATATATATATATATATGTTTATAAATATTTAAATGAATATAAATATATATATGTGAATATATATATATATATATATATATATATATATATATATATATATATATATATATATATATATATATATATATTATATGTATAAATATGTTTATATATATTAATATAGATATAAATATATATATATATATATATATATATATATATATATATATATATATATATATATATATATATATATACGTGTGTGTTTATCTAAATAATATATACCGTACCTACACATTTAAAAATGATATTTTTTCCCTATAATTGATAGTTTTTCTCTAGTTGTTAACGGTAGTTGTCGCTCGTAATATCGCCATATCCTCGGGGCTGGCTTGAAACCAAAAGTCGTGTGAGTGTGTGTGTGTGTGTGTGTGTGCAGGTATAGGACCCTCGTTAGGTCGCCATTGTGTGCCCTAACGGCTCGGTCTGGGTCCCAGGCGGTACAGTCCGGCGCAACCACGCATGTTGCGTCATCGCAACACATTCACGAGCACAGTTCGCAATCGCCGGAACAACACGATTCAATCGATACTATCAAATCATAATATCGATTGAAAAAATCTATGCATATATATATATTTATCCATTCACACACACATATATACATATATATATATATATATATATATATATATATATATATATATATATATATATATATATATATATATATATATATGTATATATATATATATATATATATATATATATATATATGTATTCACATATATTTATATATGAAGAGAGAGAGAGAAATTACTCTTCCAATGGTTCTCACAGGTTAAAAAAAAGTTGAATGTTCGGATTATGTTTACGAAGTGCCACGGTTCACGAACTCTTAGTCGAGTATCGATTAGTCAAGTAATTGTCAAGGTAACATACGTAACCAAGGGTGATAACAGGTTGATCCGCGAACTATCAGTTCGTAAAACCGAATGTGAGTATTAAATCCAATCGTCCACGATAGGCACAACGCACAGGGATAAGGTCAGATGGCCCTTGTTATCATTCCCAATTCTAACCAAAGAATGACTAGATCAATCGATTCTGATTTTCGAAGGTAAAAGATTGGTATTGCGATGATAACTATAATAGGCCAGGTGTTATATTAGTGCGCAGTTGACCCTAATATGCGCCGTTCTAAACTTCAAAAATGCAGCTCCTAATTTCAATTTGCGCAGTTATAAAATCAAGTCTCTGTGAATAATAACGCACTATAATTATACTAATAACACTAATAATGTATATTTAGTAATAATGCATTACGAAGCAACAACCTTGGGCCTACATGTTCCCAAATAGTAACATTATACTTTGAAAAACAAAGTTTTTCAAAAAATTACCTGCGGGGCTGTGAATCCCTCCCCCCCCCCAGTATCTGCGCGGAATCTACCTCTTTATATAATTGATTTTTTCATATGCGCAGTTCTAAATTTTCACCAATATAACCACTGTAATAGGCCAACCGTAGGTTATATAAATATCTTTGAATAGGCCTATTCGTTACTACTGATAGATGAGTTATACACACTAATTTACACAGTTTACAGACGTAAGTATTTCAACACTTCCAACAACATCCAGTTAATATTTTAAGTTATCAAATTACAAATTCACCAATTCGTATTCATTGTGATCGTTGGTGTGTTAGGATCATCTTTTGGTGTCCTTCCGAACGATTTCACATTGTCATCTCCATCCGTAATCAGACAGACTCAAACTTTGCGGCCAGTTTGAATAATTAAAAACAAAAGAAAAAAAGTTGTGGATATTGATTATTTAGGTATAAACCTTTGAATTATGCAAATCAGAGAAAACTAACTTTGTGGCCAGTTTTAGATGTTGAAAACGAAAAATTTTAATCGACGACTCGAAATGGGCGTGGCTTCATCAGTCGGCCTTCTGGATCTATATAACTTGAGGTCATTTAGAAACACCCCGATTTTATATTCAAATTTTACCTCAGTTCTAAGAACCCCATTGATTGGATGTTATGATTTGTGACGTCAATGGGGCAGAGAATGCGAGTCGTCAATTCAAGATATAGATTATTTATGTAAAAGTATATATTTTATTTGATCAAAATAATATTTGGAACGGAAATATGACCAACAGAATAAAGTGAAGTGTGATGCAGTGTTGAATGTAAATGACTAGAATCATATTCGCTTGGTTTCCACGTCTGATATAAAACCGTGACGTGTGCTGTACATTCGCTCAAACAATTTAGACAAAATGGGACTTTATTCGGCCAGCTGTCGGGAGGCAATGACAGAGTGCGAGAGAGAGAGAGAGAGAGAGAGAGAGAGAGAGAGAGAGAGAGAGAGAGAGAAGTCGTATGTGACAAGAAATGTGAGGACAGAAATTCGAGGCTCCCGGTCGGATGAGGAAATATTGTTTTCTCACGAATAACAGATTTTCATGACGTTTCGAGGGGATTTTTTTTTGTCTCACCGATTTGTTTTTCAAAAATGATGTTCAGTCTCTCAAAATGTATCATTTTCTCACAAATGATTGTCTATGACATTTTATTATTGTGGAAAATATGCTAAAAAATTGTGCTACTGGGTTATGCATAATTAGCGTGTCAGATCGTCCTTGTGGTGCCCCGTCCGAACGATCCTACCTTTTCATTCGTAGTGTAATTTGAGGAGAGACAGAAGGTTTGTATCAAGCTTGAGATGTGGATAAGAAAATACGCATTCCAGATAGTAGCAGGTGCTATAATATTGAAATATTCGTTTTTTGTAATGAATTCAGTATTTTTCAAAGTTAACATTTTGCCATTATTTTCCTCATCTTTTCCCCCCCCCCTACCCCCCTTCACTTGGTGATCTCTGCTATTGTCTTGATAATCAAATTTCTTGACAAAAGTAATTTTTTAATATTCAGACTTCAAGTACATTTTTTTTAAGGATGTAGGCCTATTCAACATTATTCAAGTTTTGCAATAAATTCTATCATCAATTTATAGTTTGAATTAAATTTTAAACATATTTCAACTTTTAGCCACCCTCCAGGCATTACCCCTAATATATGTTTCACATAGATTAAGCGATAACATGAAGTAAACGATAACATCCCAACACCAACCAAATTATTTGGGGGTACCAACAAATGTCAAAGATATTTCCAAATCATCATATGTTAAACCTGACATCAAATCATGATTACCCAACAAATGCCAAGAATGTCATAGTAGGATCGTTCGGCCGGTTCACCCCAAGGTCGATATCACCACCCCAGAAGTGTGAAGTTCTACAAAAGCACACAATTACCTTGCAGAACTCCACTTCATCGTCCAAAGCACAACCCCTTCTTTGAACAGGAATTTTGCATTTACCCCCCCCCCCACACCCTTCCCCCCACAAGGGTAACAACACCCTTCCCTTCATCGCAGTGCATTGCACTTTACACGAGCGTGCGTGTGTGTGTGTGTGTGTGTGTGTGTGTGTGTGTGTGTGTGTGTGTGCGTGTGTGTGTGTGTGCGTGTGTGTGTGTGTGTGTGTGTGTGTGTGTGTGTGAACTGCATTCTCGAAACCCCAGAAAATGTATTATCCAGAACCTGCTTGTTGGCATGGAAGGAAGGACGTCTTGGTCTTGGAGCACGCGAAGACAATCGCGACTTCCGGTCAACTAAACTAGTCCCATGCAACCTTCACATGCAATTAAAACATGGCGAGAGCTCAGGGGTTAACATTAGGGGTGGTTCACATCTTGTAAGTATTTATTTATATAGGATTTATAGATGTTTAATGCGAGGGAGAAATGCGAGTGGAGGAAGAAATTGCGAAGTGGCTATTTGGCTGACCGGAAGTAGGTTTTGGATTGGTTTTTGATTTTGGTTTAGGATGTTTGTTTGGTTAGGTTAGTTAGTTTAGGTCAGTTTGTTCAGGTTATGTTGATTGAATTAGTTATATTGAGTTATTTAGGTTAGTTGAGGCTGCACGCAACAACAACAACAACAACAACAACAACAACAACAACAACGTTCACATGTGGTGACAGAGACCGATGGTCAGATGAATAGCTGCTGTCAAGAAAAATACGTGATATTTTGAATCTAACATAACCTAACATACCCATTTACCGGAACAAATTTGGCTATGAGATAATGACAGTGTGTACCACTATTTCTACTGCAAGCAAATGCCCCCAAAGCCTAATTTACCTATACCAAGTTCATCACCTTTTTCGCTTGACCTTTTTTTTCCGACCATCATTTTTCCACGCACTGTATGAATAACTTGGATCTATTGGCGACGGTGTTGATGAACAAGATGGTCGATCATGGCGGGATTTGCACCCCGGTCTTCTGAATGACGGTTCAGTGCGCTAGCCACTCGACTACCAGTCTCAGTCTATCGCTCAAATATGAGACTCAATCCTTATTTCCATATTGATATCAACATTTGTATCAACAATAATATTGAGACTCCATTTTGAGAAAATACAGCTCAGAATCAATTTTGTTTTTGTTGTAGTTCATAATGGGAAAGATATGTTTCAATGTGAAACTGTGGTTACCTGAAATGGTCTTATCCGAAATTGAATCTCTAATTTATATCAAATCTATGCACATTTTAATCGCTAATTTTTCTTCGACTATGCGTGTAACGCGTATACTCACATTGTCTTCCAGTTTTAGTGCGTGTAATATCTGTATATTTCCTTCATAGTGCGTTCTCATGTAGCTTGATCGACCACTCCATGTGACATCATACCTTATACGTTGACGTAGAAAGAAGAAAAACAATCAATTCAGAGGTAATAAGATGATCTTATTTGCTCGAGGCATAAAATGGTTGTAACATCTTATACGCGAAGCTCTCCGAATTCACGAAAAATATCGAAATTTGATCCGCTCAATAATTGATCATTTATTCTTCATCATTCCGAAATGATGAAAAGAAACGAATAAAAGTATCGGTTTCACATAAACGAAAAACAAATGCAATATTGTGCTTCAAAACCATTCCCGCGAAATATATATATATATATATATATATATATATATATATATATATATATATATATATATATATAGGCCTATATATATATATATATATATATATATATATATATATATATATATATATATATAAATTTATCCAGATCTATACCCATATACATTGGGTTGCCTATATCGACACAGAATAACAAATAAATTAAAATTCAGAATGGATAAGAACATACAGATACCATTTTGAAGATGAAGCTAATTTTGAGACTAAAATAATGAAGCTAATTTTGACTGTATAAATGATGTCTATAATGATAATTGAATCGCGTAGTATGCCCACTACTATATATTCTTAATGATGGGAGATATACCAAATTTTATCGAACATTCTTCGAAAAATGTCGGGATTGTCCCTCTTGTACCAATAAGAAGCCTGGTGACTTCGATCTTTTGTATGGCATACTTCTCCACAAAGTAAGGTATGGTGGGTTCATGAATATCTTTCTACTCTTGATTTATTTCTACACTTCAGAAATATTCATTCTATAAATATTAAAAATATGGAGGAAAATAAGAAAATTACATTTTGTGAAAGTAATCTTCATTTTAAGTAAGCGCTGTTCTTTAATCAATGCTGACGAGTTAATGACGAGTTAGGATCGTTCAGACGGGGCACAACAAAGACGATCTTGAAAAATAATTGATTATAAGGCAATTAACTCATCATTCAAAGGAAGTATACTTATTATAAATCATTGGTCTTGCCAGGATCAAGAACAAATCATCATAATTTGTATTCGACATTCTAGGTTTTCTCACAGAGCTTTATATTCTATTATATAATATATTATATCCTTATCGTTCTTCGGGAAAATGATAATCAAAAGTGTGACAATAGGGTTGTATAATACTATGGTAACCGGACTGTGTATGTTAATTTCATCATATTCAAACTGAATTTCACGTAACATACTTTTTCTGTGAATTTATTTTAGCCAGATGCAACTTCTAAAATTCTAAAACATAAAAAGATTAGTAATCTGCAGCGGAAGTATGTACAGTCTGGTTAAAAGCGATGAAAAAGTTGTTGAGTGAACCGGTGATCATGTTGCATTTTTTTTCAGCATGTAGATAAGAGAGACAATTGAATTAAGTGCTACCTTGAATTAATATAATTAAGAGTCAAATATTTCATTTGAATGTGTAAATAAGATTTACGTTTAACAAAATATTCATTTGAGAATTCTCGAGAATGATTAATCTATTACTCCACCAACAACTAGGCTAGGTCACTTGAGGCTAGGGGTAGAATCGAAATTAATTTAATTATCTTATTGTTTGGGTTGTGAAATTCGCACCCGTCCCAACGATTCTACCTCGTTGTCCTTGACTCTGACTGGAGTGTAAAGACTTTGGAACACGTTTCACATCTTGATAGAAAATAATAATGATTGGAAAATACCGTACTCCATTCAGATTTTAGTTGGAAAATTATCAACATGTCAAGTAAATTTAGCGAAATATCAGTTTTTTAAGAATAACTTTCAAACGGTATGAGATGTTTTTAATATTTTTTTCAATACCTTCAATATAGTGAAGTTGAAATTATTCATATGTTGCACATAGGCCTACATATAACATTGAAGTTATTATCCAAATACAAATGTATACCACATAATAAATAATCATTATTGTAAATTGATCAAAATTCGAAAAAGGAGTCACATTTTATGTTACAATCGAATATGATATAATGAACATTTAGACTTTATTGAACCCAGAATTTACAATCAATTACCACTCTCAATTCGGAAAATTCGGAAAATTGAGGAAATCTCTAAAATCATTTGAAAACTTTAAACCTGAAACCTCTGGGATATTATCTGACATGAAAATTTTAAGAATGTATAAGAAATGTTTATACTGTTCAAGTCTTGAAAAAAAATTGTTTTAAATTTAAGAAATCGAATATCGACTAAGTCTATATACTGTACTTATCTAATGCTATTAATATGTTATAACTTCTACCACTTATTCCATTACTATAATACTGTCATCTTGGATATTATATTTAGTATTTTCAAAATTTCAGCCCACACACAGAGAATTTTCTCCATGTGGGCTTCATATCTTTATTAAAAAATTATAGAAATAAAAATTGTAAAGTATCTAGAATTGATAAGAATAAAATGAGTTTTAAATGCAATGAAATGAGAAAATATATAGAATAATGAAAAAAAAATGGAATTGTTACATTTTTTTATTCGTTTTCCTCCACCCAATCGGAAGTAGTCCCTTATTTCCGCCAACGACCGTACCTTGACGTAACTCAAACACACACATTGTACAGCCGACAACCGCCAGCCATTTCGTCTGCTAAAAACCCGAAACCTTCAGCTGTTCTCTGGCGGGCATTGTTGTGCGGAGAAAGAGAGAGAGAGAGAGAGAGACACGGCCAGGTAGAGCGGCCAGCATCATCAGCTGGTAGCACATACGTCACAGCTGTCGTGTGATGCAAGGATAGCACGTGGTAGCTGATAGCAGCTCTAGTCGACATGCTTTATGAGTCGGGCGTGGGTTTATTGGAGAATTATTATGACTGGCTAGATGATGGTATAGTCGATTAAATTGGATTAATATATTTTGTGTTATAAAAAAACATCCATTATAATAGTATGTATATATACACACACACACCAGGAAAAGTAAAACGCAGAATTTTCTATGTGTGATGAGCAGATGATTTTTTTTTTTATGGCATATCAACGATAATAGTATGTTTATTTCGATAGTAAGAAAATGCAACATTTGCGAATATGAGATGAACAGATAAAATTGGATAAAAAATACCATTCCTATGATAATAGTATTATAATTGGATAGTGAAAAAATGCAGCATTTGCGATGTAGGATGAACAGATAATTGAAAGAATAGCATATATATGATGATAGTTCGTGTATATTTTGATAGTGAGAAAACGTCACATTTTGTATGTGAAATGAATGAATTAATCTTCAGAATATAACAATATAGTATCTATGATGGTTAATAACTATCTACCAGGAAAATGTAGAGTATGCGTGTATGTAGATGATCGCGATAAATGTGATAGCCTGATACGAATAGACACCTTGGTCGAACATACACTTCACTGTTGCAGTTATAACATCTCGAAATCGAATTTATTTTTATAAATATATTTTCCTATTTTTTCGGCATTCTTGGCGTATTTTTTTCAATTTCAGTCGATAATAATTTAAGAATCTACCAGATCGATTTCACCCAAAACCATCTCACCAACATGAAGGAAATAATTAATAATAATTTTACATCATTCAACATCAATCATCATCTTAAACCAATTATAAGATCGGAAATAGTGAGCGAACAATTTCAATCATTTTAATGCTATAGGAAAGAGAAACTATAAATGCTATGAAAATAGTGTGAATTTAAACGATTTCACAAATTAAAATATTTGTATGTGAAAATGAATAATCCATTGAGACTATTTTGTTGGTATACTGTATCCAACTTCAGTGAAATGCAAGTGTACTTTAGATTGAATTGATGTCTTTATAATGATAACTCAAATCTATTGGCGTTGAATATATTGAAGATTTTTTTTACTCATCATCATTAGGACTTCATACGAAATCGTTGTCCCCTAATCAAAAGGCTATGAGTGAAAGGTAGGATCGTTCGGACAGGGCACCACAAGATGAACACTAGACGGAAAACTAGACGAAGTAGACTGTAGAGGAAACTGCAATAATTGGCTTCAAACTCGCTAATAAAGTGTATGTTATAAGAACGAATGTAAATGCGGTTTCAAATTGAAGTACATTTCAAATTGAATTCTTGAAATGAATGTACCACACAGAACGAGTAAACAGAAACTTCTACCAGAGCCATTCATTTTTGCTAGAAAATAAAATTCCGATTCGCGTATTGGACTGTCATTGACAGACTAATTGAAAACTGAAATCTGTGCAAGAAATAAAATATTTTCAAACAAATATAACAAAAAAAAAAATGAAAAGCAACTGAAGTCAGAAAATCACCAATCATATTACAAAATTAACGAATAAAAATAATTTGACATTTTTTTTTATTTTCAATATAAAATAGCCAAATTACGTATTCAACACATCAGCGGGAATATCAACCATTGAAAAATAAAACTAGTACAATAAATAAACTGAAATATTCCTTTTGAAATGCAAATTATCTTTTTCAAAGTCATCTGCCAGTCTCGACCGACCGTCTCCCTATCCCTAAACACTACCGCCCAGGAGTCCCGAACCTCCAAGTTCAATGCTAAACTAATAATATGGGTCAATGCTATGATGAGTCAGTTGAACTAGCAGATGTTCACGCCAGGTGAGACTTAATAATAGATCACACATCTGACGGATCGAACCACCCGATCGGTAATGCTCGAACATACGGAGAGACGTGCGATCGATTCCTTGATATAAGTGTGAAGGATCGAAACGTCCGACCGGTGATGATACGGGATAGGATAGGACGCTCGATCGTGAGGATGATGTTTGATTGACAGGGAGTCGTTATTATGTTAACATGGCGAAAAACTGAGATGTTTATAATAGAGAATTAGTTTAATTGTTGGTTAGGAAATTGAAAAAGAATTTAATTAAAATTCGGCGAATTTTTTTTCATAATTTTATATCAAGTGGACATATATTTTCGAGAGGAACGTTAAAAACCGGTACACATAGCTCAGTTGCTAGCGCGCTTGCTTCATTCGATTGGGGACGTGAGGGGCAAATCGGGTCTCCGTCCGATACCCGCTATACCCTCTAACTTTATAGGTTTTCTCGCATTTTCTCTGTAGTCTAGGCTAATGCCGGGCTTGTTCCTTCAACATAGGCCACGACCACTTCCTTCCCACTATCCTTTCGATTACCTACAAGAGACCATCATACCATCATACCATCATCCCGTCAACAATCAATCAAAATCCATCATCCAAATGTATCAACATCCTCCAATAACTCAATGTAATATATTATATTTAGTCATTTTACGTGGATCCGATGGAGACAATAAACATATTATTATTATTATCATTATTATTTTAAAATTTAAAATTTAAAAATTGAAATTAAATTAATTTAAAATGAATTGAAACAAATTTAATTAAAATGAATCTAAATTTAAAAAATCAGATGTTAATATCATAGCAATTTCTTGTATGACAAGATTAATATGTATTATTTATTATCAAAAGAGAAGTGAAGAAGTATTTTTTTATTATTATATTAAGTTGACCATGCAGCTGCTATCCAGACATTTCTTGTGATGTGTATTTATGTATGATAACATTAATTAGTAGATCCACAGACAAGTCTTATTATGACTTTGTGGGTCTACGATATCTGTAAATAACTCATATTTTGTGTAATGAAAAATCTTCTAAAAAAAAAAATCATTCGACGCCAATATATCAGTTATAATACCAGTGCGTCGGTAAACCTAATGTAAAATAACCGTAGTAAAGATACCCAAATATTTGTATTATTCCAACATTATTGTTCAAAGAGGCATTTTTAGTTTGTATTTTCCCCAACACAAGCGATGTAATAATAGATTATCCCTGAACTTACTATTCACACTTTGTTATATATGGGTTACTTCATAAACTAATCATTGCCTTGGTGTGGTAAAATCGTCCTTGAGGTGCTCCGTCCGAAAGATCCTACCTTTTCTTCCTCAGACTTCATGGGAACCATGACTTAGTGATTAATTTCTCATGTCGATAAAAAAAAATCCTTGATACAAAATCACTGTTCCCCAATTAAGGCAAAGGCCTACATCCCTTGCCTTGATAAAAATGTATATTACATAAATTGTACAGAAACATGATACTTCATCTTGGGGTGAAAATAAATTCTGTGGTACCTTTTTTACACTATATATAATCATCTTTTTTGACAGAAGAACTTCTAGGTTATTATGTCTCTTTTTTATATCTTGTAATTCAGTTTGCCCGTTAACAGAAAAGATATTAAAAAAAGTATGTTTTAATATGTAATAACAAACTACGAGCTTTTCTTTGCTACGAAAGCAATAAAGCAATGCTGCGAATGGTAATTATGATATTCTAGTTTTAACGAGACGCACTTCAAGCGAGATAGTTTTAACAATGTTTTGATGCAAGTAAACCAACAAAATGTGGACAAATCATGATATTTAACAATATTATAAGCCCTTCAACATTAAAATAGGCGGCTGCTGTTTATCTAACCATCGGTATATGTCACCACATGCAGACGTTGTTGTTGTTGTTGTTGTTACTGCTGCACGCAGCCTAAACTAACATGAATAATCCAATCTAACCGATTCAATTAACATCACCTATCCCAACTAACCTAAATTAACCTAACCAAAACCAAACAAACATCCTGAACTAATTTCATCTAAACTAAAACCAATCTAAAAGCTACTTTCGGTCCAACGAATAGCAACTTCGATTGAAATATCCAATATGAGTGAATGAATGAATATTGAGGTTTAACGGCGCGTCCACGACGGGGTTATATTGCGAATATGCAATATGAACATTTGAAATATACTGAAATGCGTAGGATTATACATAAGATTATTACTTTCCTGAAAATTACCAAAGACTTATTTATCTTACGTGATAAGGGAATTGCATATTTTCCCTTGGTTCTCAATGTCACTGTTCACAGCCTACTGGATATGAGTTATACATTCTGATTTCAATTATTTTCTTGGGTTGTGAGATAGCTCTTGTTGAGCTATTATGATTATTTAGTTTTTGTTTATTGACGACTAGCAGTCTCCGCCCCCTTGACGTCACAAATCATACCGTCCAATCAACAGGGCTGTTAGAACTGTAGTGAAATTCAAATATTCAATTGGAGTATCTTCAAATGACAAATGCTATGGATCCAACTGGCCGACTTGTGAAGGCACGCCTATTTCGAGTCGTCAAATTGACAAAATGTCATTATTTTCCGATTAAGTGTTAGGGTGACAAGGTAGGATCGTTTGTACGAGGCACAACGGGGACGCTGAAGAGCGTGTACCGGAATAAAGTCGACTCGGTCGTGTGACATGGGCTTCGGGGTACTTTTCAATCAAATGTGGTTAGGGTTCAGGTTAGGTTGGACACCCAAACCCATATCACACAACCGCTCTTCACCCCCCCCCCCCCACTCCCCCAGACAACCAGGGCGACTTTGCCACTTCCTTATTTTCAATTTTATATTTAACGCAGGCCGAATAAAAATGATTGAACATCTTGTTTGTAAGCCTGACATATAAACTAGACAGTACGCCCAAAACCTATTTGACATTTCAGGTTGAAAAAGAATAATGAAATATCAGTAATAGCAATAAAAAAAGAGAACATAAAAAGTATATCGTCGTTTTTTTTCTATTCCTTAGTTTTTTTTAACGATAGATTGTTATGGCAGCAGTTGATATCATCTACAGTTTTTATAGACTGAGATGCGAGTTGACGAATTTAATGGTCTACGTTGTTTTTTTAAGACGGGAAATAATGTTAGGTACAATATTATATCAAATTTATTGGTGAAAAGTGTAATTTTATTGTATAAAGTCATTTCATCATAACCTATTAGGAATGAATTGCTTTTTTTCTTCATCAGCTTGGTATAGGATCAACCGTTCGTGGATATTTTTAATTTTCAGACGTTCCTGTCCGCTTGGCCAAGATGTTTGTGCAAGAAATATACACCGTCCGAACGATCCTGACTTGAGGGGATGGACGCACGGTGCTTATACTATGAAGAATTCCATCTCTATCATTTTTCTTCATGTTCACGAACCAGTGTCATTAAATATAAAAGTAAGTTTTACCAACTCCAAGATAATGCTAAGCTCTTTGATTATTATATGATATTCTATTTTTGTGAATTCAATCAGTTTTCAAACAACATGTCAATGAATTACATCACATTCTTGTTAATCAATCCCGTATATTATTCTAATACTGATTAAATTCATACAATTAGAATTTCACATTAATTAAAGAGCTTAAAATTATCTTGGGTTTGGTTTACTTATTTATTCAATTACACTGATTCGTGACAATAAAAAAAAAGTGAAGATAAATTTGTCTTATTTTATTAGCACTCCCTTAGTTACGGGACAATGACCCTGTGAGTCCACATACAAATACAAATTATAAAAATCCGGTCCCAACTAAGAATCGAACCTACGACTTCTAAACGTCACCGTCTGCCTCGTCTCCGATTCAACATGAGCTGTATAATGAGGTTCCGATCGACCGTCTCTCTATTCCTTAACAATAAAACACGGTAGTTTCGATCGGGCAACTCTCCTAGACTCGAGCATATTAATATGATGCACATGTTGACAAAATATGGTCCTTAGAAATCTTGTGTCCGCTCTTTTTTTACATTTCTTTTCGGTTTTAAAAGCTTTCAGAGCGGAAATGAAAGAAATAGAAGTTGATGATGGTTACTCAAGGCTGTGGCACCCAACATACCCTGAATGGAGGTGTGATAGAACTAGACAGAGTGCGAGAGAGAGAGAGAGAGAGAGAGAGAGAGAGAGAGAGAGAGAGAGAGAGAGAGAGAATCATGACGTAGGGTCTATGACTACAATAACAATTAAATATAAAGTCCAAATACTGTTGACCAAAATTTTGTGATTCCCTGTTTTTTCAATGTGCTTTTGAACCCAATTGAGATAAAAACGTCGTTTTAAAAACATCGAAGAGTGTTTTTAACCACATTTTAGGAGAAATATCGCTCTTATCAAACATCTTCACATGCACAATACCACTCCATAAAATACTAGAATCATTGAGTTGATACTGTAATCTCAATTTTAATCAATTTTCATCAAATTTCAATCAATTTTCATTAATTTTCCTTCAACTTCAATGAATTTCAATATTTTCTTCTTCATTCACGAAACTTAAGATAACATGATAACCATCACATTCATTTCATTATTATTTAGATTTGGTACTTTTTACCCTACTTAGTTTTGTAATTTTCTTCATTTTAAATGATTTTTCATCCATTTTTCAGTACCACTATCTAGTTATTCCAAGAATGTATTCTATTTTTTTTTCCAAATTCACAGCAGCTAGTTGCGAACTCGGTTGGCTCAGAACACTTCTTGTACTCTTCCATCATCATTTGTGAATGAAATGAATTAAATCAAATAATCAACACATCATTTGACCATTTCTTGAGTTCAACTTTTTTCAAAGGAATCAAGCTATAACTTTGAAGTGGAGGACGCCAACCTGGATCCCATTCAATAAAGTAACCATTTACTCTCTATATATTTGAGCTATATTTGAGAAAGATATTCTCAAAAATTTTAAATGAGGACACAGATTGTCTCAGAAATATTTTCAAACTCGGGGAGTATTATTATTATTCAACTCTTCAACTGCAGTTGAGATGTTCGAAACTCCTGGGCACAGTGCTAGCCAATAGCAATGACAGTAGACTCGAACCATCAAATATTCAACTTCTACCAGAAATAGTCCAACATTCATCCTCGAAAAATGCTGTTTTCTGTGAAACTCACGACCAACTGTCTGACAGATGTTCTCATCTGTCACAATATGCATATTGTCGCACATGCGCATAAGGCACATAGGAATTATGCCCGTGTTTTTATCTCTAACAAGACTTAATTTATATTCTCTCTTTCTCTCTGTCTGTCTCTCTTTCTCTTTTCTTTCTCTCTTTGTCTGTCTGTCTGTCTGTTGCCTAGCGTCATGTGACGTCACGCACAGAAGAGAGAGAGAGAGAGGGAGAGAGAGAGAGAGAGGGAGAGAGAGAGAGAGAGAGAGAGAGAGAGAGAGAGAGAGAGAGAGAAACTCTTTGAACTTTACTGGCGAATGATTCATGAAACTGTTACTGACTTTAACACGCTTAACAACCGAAGATGTCCGAAGGAGTTATAGATTCACAACCTCGAGAATTATTTTGAATAATTCTTATTTTGTTTGATAATTATTTCCCATTTTATGTCTATTCTATTCATAAGTATTTTCCACTCAAACGGATCAAGTGAGGCGAGTGGACCAGTAGCTATAGCATGTTGAACCGTGTTTCAGAAGACCGGGGTTCGATTCCCACCATGGTCGAGGATTCGATCCGACATCCATTGACTTGATAAAGAGAAACTCCAAACCCTCAACAAAATAACTTTCGACTCTTCTAAATTATATTCAACCTAAAAGACTGAAATGAACAAAAAATAATGTCAATCACATGAACGTTATAGAATGTAAACATACAATCAAATATGATATGAGAAATTCACCAGTTTCTATAAAATGAATACTTCGGAAATTTCGATGTTTTTTGTACTTTCGCTATTCAAATTTTATTTATTCATTCATTTATTCATTCATGATTTTTGGGTACATCATTCGAATGTTTAAGAACTGAACAATTGAGATAATAACACAACATGAAAAATTTGTGAAAGTCAAAACATAGTAAAATAAAATATATATATATAGTTTTAACATTTGAACAATTTAATTTAATTAATTCAAGGAGTGATATAAAAAAGTGAATGCATTCAACCAATGAATTTCTCAATACTATAAAACGAGTTGGTCATAAGATGGTTTTTTAGAGTCCATTTAAAATTCTTTATGTCTTTGTTTTTCAATTCGATTGGAAGTTTATTAAAAAATCGCCTGCCAGCTTGCATCACTCCATTGGATGTTGACTTTAGTCGGCAAAACTCTTGTGGTAAATGCTTAGCTCTCCTGGTATTATGGAATTGTGTCTTGTCAACAAATTGTCAACAGAGAATAAGTGTATATATATATATATATATATATATATATATATATATATATATATATATATATATATATATATATATACTCTTTCAAGTTTCAAGTATATGAAAATACAACTTATCTATTTTTAGTTTTAACCCACTGTTTTCCAACGTACGACAACCTGATATCAGATTATTTTACAGTAATCTTAGGTTTTATTAGTGACACTGACACATACGATGTGCCTCTATTACAGTACTGAAGGTACAAGGTTGTGAATTCATCCAAGTTTCTTGTATTCATAAGTCAACCAACACTCTTAAGTTTCTAGTCCTTAACAAAACATACATTTTTATACACGACAATTTTTGTTCATTTTTATTCATTTCGTTACATTGCATATTGACACTATTTGTAGACTACTTATAATCAATTCTGACTTGGTTCATACATGTAATCATGTTTTCATAGAACCGTAAATAAATACAAATATCGACACCGACCGGATCCATCATCTTCAAGCTAGGTGACGTCATCAAGTTAGTCACACAGTTTCTAGAAACTTGCCGAGATCGAAAATACACATCTTTCATTGTTCGAAATCACGAATAGAAATTCTGAGAAACTGACATTATTTCTCCTCCAATTACCGCAATGGTCGACGCCTACGACGCTTACCGCGAGTTGTCATACTTTTACGACCTCAGTCTCCTAAATCACAATTCGTCGTCATACTGGTATAAGAATTACAACTGAATTGACACTCGCAGTCTCCGCCTCCTTGACGTCACAAATCATACCATCAAAATACCGTCAATTAGAATTGTAGTCCAATTCAAATATCCAATCGGGGTATCTTCAAATGACCACAAATGATCTAGATCCAACTGGCCGACTGGTGAAGCCACTCCCATTTCGAGTCGTCAATTGTTTCATTATTATTATTTGTCGCTAACTGATTGTTTCCCAATTGAAACTATGAATGAAATGTAGGATCGTTCGGACGGGACACCACAAGGGTGATCTTACAACTCCATCACATATCACCTATTAATGCAGTACGTGGGTTTTTAGGTATATGTACTTCAGGTCTCCATCTATGTTCTATTTCTGCTTTGTTTCCCCTGTTCATCGTGTTATTTTATCATTGTTATTATATTTAGGTATATATATATATATATATATATATATATATATATATATATATATATATATATATATATATATATATATATATATATATATATATATATATTTGAAGCATGTCATATAAAGAGATTTTAGCCTCATGGAATTATCATGAATAATAATAAACAAACAAGCAAACAAACAATGGATAAAAAAATATACATGTTCTAGGTGTACAATTTGTAAGGGTGCCTTTCGTTTTCGATATTTTCAATCGATTCGATGTATTATTTCAGAATTAATTGGTTAATTATTACTTGAGATACGGAAATAAAATACGCCACCAAGGGCGATAATTAGTTAATTCATTATTTCAGAATTAATTGGTTAATTATTACTTGAGGTACGGAAATAAAATTCGCCACCAAGGGCGATAATTAGTTAATTCACTAATCATCAGTTGATGAAACCAACTCTCCGGTCCGATTTTACAAACTGAATTGTTAGTGGATTAAGTGATAGTTAGCGGATCAACTCGATTTAACCATTGGTTACGCATACTAATTTCCTACCTCAACTAATGGTTAGTGGATTAATACTCGACTAAGAATTCGTAGAAACTAGCTTTAAGTATAGCTGAAAAAATCATAAAAATAGTGAAACAATATTTCACGTTACTGTACCAATTTCCTCGAAAAACACACTTTATCCATCCATCAATTTAGTTCAACATCGGCGACTTCCTTCTCACGGTTACAAGTCCATGAACCTTTGGGTGGGGGTGGGTGAGGGGGGCCGGGGTGTGTTGTACCATCCCGCAACTGTGTAAAAGTGCAGCGGCAATAATGCAACACAGCACCGTATATATATATATACTAGCGGCTGAACGCATGCAAGCCAGCAAGCAAACCAAATCAACCCCCTTCTGACGGTCGAAACCATCCCCTACTCCCTCGCTCTCTCTCTCTCTCTCTCTCGCACGTGCGATGACTCATGGTCGATCGATGAACACAGCATTAGAAAGTGCGAGTGGTTGCGAACACCGATAGGCCGGGTGGTTGGAACGACGCCGCGGACGGACAAGTTATCGCGACGTCGAGTACCCGATTGGCCATGGCGGGGCGGGGGTGCGGAGAGCACGGGCAGGAGGAAACGAGAGTCAAACACTTGAGCTTTGTGTGGGCATAAGTGTCATAGTGAAAAACTTCAAGACGGCTTGAGTATTCAATACCTAGCAGGGTACATTTCAATAGTTACTGCCCATTAATGGAGATTGTAAATGCATTTCCGGGACGCCTGAAGTGCGTTACCGGAATGAAGTCGACTTGGTTGTGTGGCATGGGTTTTGGTGTCAAACCTCACCTGAAGTTCACCACATTTTACAACTATCCATTCATAAGTATCCCAAAGCCCATGTCACACGAGGGAGTTTATTCGACTTAATTCCGGTATGGAGTCCCCGCATTTCACCAAATGTTTATATTTATGTAGAATATAGATGGAATTAGGTGTTGACCCATTGTTATTCCAATATTCTGACTCCATTAGTGGAAAAATAATAAAAATGTGAGCCTAAAAGATGGAAAACCACAACAATCCTATCAGATTATTCGACTGGACCTATGTCGAGAATCGAGATCCTGTCTCCCGAATCACTGCTCGGCGCTCTAGTCACTGATCCTCCCGTATCGATAAAAATTGAAAAGTTTAATTAAGATGAGTTTTTTTCCAAACAGACACACTCTTGCAACCCGTGTGGCACAGTCAGTAAATGCTCTGTTTATAAACCAGAGTTCTGTCCGGAGGGGTTCGAGACCTGCATGAGGCATAGGTTTTAAGACATCATTTCCATCCATTCGTACCCCGAATAATACATCTGATGACGAGGTCATTGATGAGCAATAATCATTTCAAATAGTATTATTTGTAACTATATACAGCCGCTTTGGTAGTAATGTTTTCAATAAACTATTCGCTCCAACTTCGAATAATTCAATTTCAATTTCACATTTATTTCGATGATAGAATTTATTTTGTTCCATCAAAAGAAATGTAACATCATGATTCGATACCTTCATAAAAACGTCATATTCTCATTTATCACATTGCTATCACGTATATTCAAATATATAGTCATGTTGGCAGGCCGGAGGTTTTTACAACAAAGGCAAAAAAAGTTGTTCGCAATCGTACAAACATTATAAACTAAAATGTGCTAAGCCTCACAGAATTATGTGTAAAGTTAAATTGGTAGGCCCGTTTTCAGATAGCGCTCGGTTCTGTTACAGAGATAAAGTTATTACCTTCGCTCGACACAAAAAGGTTTCGCCGATTGTTGGCGGTAAGAAACTACAAATCGTCAGTGGTGAGTGATAGAGCGACGGACGATCGGAACCATCAACAAAATTGGCGTGAACTTGCAGAGTGGAAATCTATTTCAGTTAAAATATATGAAAATACGTTCTTTTTATTCCCAGAGAGAGAAAAAGGTGATTCTGCTTTCCTAATTGCGAAGAGAATCGAAACGGGAAAATGGAACTTGGAAAATTTCATGGAATAGAGAATTAGCATTGAATTAGTTTTTTCTGAATTATTGATTTAGAAAGATTATCCTCTTTGTGGAGTTATAATCTCGAGGTATAGAGACAAGATGGGTCTGATAGGAAAATGTTTGTAGGCCCAGATTTTGAACAGGCTGTTAGGCTAATTGTCTGATTAGTAGATACATTAAAATCATTTAGGTCACCAAGAAACTTTCAGCTTAGAAAACTCGAGGGATACAAATTCAGAAGTGATTCTCATCTGAAACGAATAGCAATATATATATATATATATATATATATATATATATATATGAATATAAATATAAATATATATATATATAAATATATATATATATATATATATATATATATATATATATATATATATATATATATATATATATTTAATATACATTCATGAATCTAATGATTTCTGGTTTCTATTTTCTCTCAGTTTGCCAATAAGGAATGTGCAGCAGTCACCAAAACTAGTTCAAAATATTCAAATATATATTTTCTCATAGAAAGTCTTCACACTAATTTCAATCCAATTAACTTATACAACCTATAACAGTTTATCATTCGAAATTATTCAGGACATAGATAATTCATCATTTGATTATCATCATATTTATCATTCAATATTATCATATTTATCATATATTTAACATAGTGATACTGATACACGTTTCCTAGGAAACTTGTGTATGTAGGCCTAAGTAAAAAAATCGACGATTTCAATTTTTATGGTTACGATATTTTTAATCATATTATATTTCCTACCGATTTAACGACCCCATACTGATATATTCGTGGAAAATACTGTATAGATAAATTCTTTATATAGCCCTGAGATTAGATAGAAAAAACATTAAATTCTATAATATATATATTATTATTCCATTTTCAAACAGCTTATTGAGAACAATGTTCAGTCATATTTTTTTTTCAATTTTTTTTTCTTATTGACAGGATACTCATCTGAATATTCGTTAATGTTTATATTCATTACATTTTCATCGAATTACAAACGATCAACCAATTTATGAAATATATATATTGATAAGTAGTTGATTATAGAGACAATGAGATGAGAAACGAGTCATTTCTTCACCTCGGTGCGTCCACCAGTAATCAATTGGTCGAGGCGCCGGGTTTCCAACAAACTTTCTGAACAAACTTTCTGAACATATTCCCATAAAAAAATCTTATGGTAACCACACATTGGGAAAAACAATGATGAACCATTATGAGAGAAACTAAATTATCAATAATGTAGATTATCAATTAATTTAAAAATAATAGTATCATTACTTTCAAAAAGAAGAAAATAAACATGAACATCGGATTCAAAACCGAAGTTCTTTTATTCCCTACACAAGTGAAATTTCAACTGTAGAAGAAGCAAGGAAAATTCGGAAGAAAATATAAGAATGAGATGAAGAAATGAAAATAAAAAATAAATATTCAGACAAAGATTAATTGTTTTTTTGCTCCAGTCCGACTTCGCAATTATTATTGTTCATTTCTATAACTATTATTTTTACAATGTGTGGAATAGAAGTTATTCCTGAATATTTCTTCGAGGTTGTAAGATCACCCTTGTTGTGCTCCATTTAATCCTAACCTCTCGTTCTTCACCTTAATAGGGAAACAATGTTTGTGTGTCAATTTATCGATGTTAATGAAAAAAGTAAACGTTCTAATTTTTAAAAAGTTCCGTGTTAAACAGAGAACCACTTGGATGCTCAGACCCAGATAGGTAGAGTGCTTTGCTTATCTAAGGTCTTTGCTCACGGATATAGGATGCTCTTTAACTGGACGTACGTTTAGCTGCTTCACACACACACACACACATGTAACGTAGGAACAGCGTGTAGGATATGACTTATTATGACAGAGTATGACAACGTATATGAACCAATCAAAGTGCAGTTCAATTAAATATTCGACAAGTGAGTTTCAAAACCTCATTCATTGACAAAACTTTCAATGCAACGTTTCGTAATTAATTAAGATTTTATTGAAAAATTACTCACAATTTCAAGCCAATCAGTGCTGAGTGAATCATCCTCAAGTAGTTTTATTTATATATGACAATTATCGTTTGAAAAGCTGAACAAACATATTTTAAATTGTTTGTAATTGGAGTTGAATGGGATTAATGAATAAAACAATGGAATAATATTCAAAACAAGGATCAATTGTCGACCATTAGAATGAATATATGAGTAGAAATTAAGATTCTGAAGAAAAGAAGACAAAGATGAATGAAGGGAAAATAAGATGGTGATGCTCGTCAGAAATATCCTGAATCTTTGTCATCCTTGAAACCCTAATTGGAAAGCAACGCAACTGTATGAAATTCTATATGTGATTTTTTTCCAGTGACATCGAAACCTTGGATCCTTGAAGCCTTGATATACAATCCCGGTTCGATTACCAATTAAGGCTCAGGATGAGTTAATAAGGCAGTTTTGAAGCGTAAACTCTTGGTTGTTTCAAGACTTCAAGGAAGTTTTGTCACCAGTAGGTAAATACGTGAATATATATATATATATATATATATATATATATATATATATATATATATATATATATATATATATATATATATATACATATGTTTCTTTTTAAATTAAAACTTGATACAGAATCAGTATTTCCTAATTGTGGCTATGGATGAATGGAGGTAGGATCGCTTGGACGGGAAACAAGCAATGGCGACCTAAACCCTCCATATTATTCATTTTGAATGAAAAACAATGAACTTCTAACCGGCACATGTAGCTGAGTGGTCAACACACTAGCTCCATGTGACCCGGTAGGCAGTGGGCAAAAGAGACCCGGTTCGATCCCGGCTACCGTCCATCTTTACAGGGGTTTTTCGTGGTTTCCCTGTGTTGTCTATGCTAATACCGGGATGGTTCCTACAATATAGGCCACGACCGTTTCCTTCCCACTATCCTTCCCATTAACCATACATCATCTCATCATCCCATCATCTCATAAATCATCCATCCGACGCCAATAGATCTTGGTTTTCATCACAGTGCGTCGTTAGACGCAATATAAATTCAACCTGAACTAACATATATATATATATATATATATATATATATATATATATATATATATATATATATATAAATATATATAGCTTTATATATATACATATATAGGCCCTATATATATATATATATATATATATATATATATATATATATATATATATATATATATATATACATATATATATATATATATATATATATATATATATATATATATATATATATATATATATATATATATATATATATATGGCTGAACCGCACTTCTGATTCATAGCCTCGAAGACAATCCAGGTCACTAATTGGCCAATTCCGTCTCATTGTATGACGATATAGCAAGTCGTTCCAATCGGCGAGATTAACGCGGCGAGGATGTGACTTATTAGCTTGACTGATATTAACGCGGTTCTGGCCAACAATTCAATTAACTCTTTGGTTTTCTCACAGCAATAATTGCGTGACGCGTCGGCCGATCAATTGGGACGACACAACCTCGGTGCTGTCCGAACCAGCTATATATACACTTGCAGTCGCGTGAGATCAACGTCATATACTAACTCGACTATTCATTCATTTACATTGAAAACTTGACGTGAAGCAATCGTTTTTCAATGGAAGCAAAGGATGTGTGTTTAGGATCTTCAATAATATATGATATATATATATATATATATATATATATATATATATATATATATATATATATATATATATATAGGCCTATGGTAATTAAACTTCTTTGATACGATCCAATATCGAGATATTTTGATATTATAGTCATATCGAAAAAGATACGCCTCGACCGGGACTCGAACCCGGGACCTTCTGCAAGCCGGGCAGGTGCTCTATCACTAAGCTACCGAGGTATTACACTTACGACAGTCCCGGTCGATGCGTTTTTGTTTTCGACATAACTATAACATCCCGTATATATATATATATATATATATATATATATATATATATATATATATATATATATATATATATATATATATATATATATATATATATATATATATATATATATATATATATACATATATATATATATATATATATATATATATATATATATATATATATATATATATATATATATATATATATATATATATATATATATATATATATATATATATATATATATATATATATATATATATATATATATATATATATTTATATTTATCGATAACTATGAAGCATTACTTGACAGAATTATGTATGTTATGAAAGGTAAATCAGAAATTATTTGCCATTTTATTCAGCACACACGCTCAAATAAAACAAACAAAGTTACAGACAAATAAACAAATAACAGACAAGTACGTTAGTCTCCATCAAGTGATATTGAGTCGACTCGAAACCTTTTCGACTTTATAATCAGTATTAAACCCCATGTTGAACCTCCTTTCTTTAACGCAATGTTCCTCTCTTTCTCTCTCTCTCTCTCTCTCTCTCTCTCTCTCTCTCTCTCTTTCTCTCTCTCTCATCTCTCCTGTGTGAGGCAGTGTTTCACAGACTGCTGGGAACACCAACTTCCCTATTAGGAGGCACCTTTTTAGGTGAGGGTTCAGATTAACAACAAACCGAGACTACCGGCCGGTAATGCTGCAATATAGGAGAGACAACCGATCGGCGGGGGGTTTCATTACCCCTGACGTATATGCAACCCCTCATAACACGCACGTTTCAACCCCTAAAGTAATGACATGCACAATGTTTATTGGCACGCGCTGGAAAGTTGGATCTGGGAATCGACGGTGT
The DNA here is from genome assembly GCA_964007535.1 of Brachyptera risi. NCBI lineage: Eukaryota > Metazoa > Arthropoda > Insecta > Plecoptera > Taeniopterygidae > Brachyptera > Brachyptera risi. The sequence goes on from OZ023336.1 coordinate 21,471,387, forward strand.
TTATGTCTGTGTTGATATTTTGTGTCGGATTTTTTTTAGTTTTTGTGGTTGGGAATTGCATCTAGATGGCACTGAATTCGGTGTTCATTTCCGAAGTGGCCATTTGTTGGACCGGAAGTATACCTAGGGTTTAGATTGGTTTTAGTTTGGACTAATTTAGTTTTTGATGTTTGTTTGGGTAGGTTAGATAGTATATATAGTTTGGTTTGGTTAGGTGAGGTTTATTAAGGCTCGATAATACCAAGTCTAGTTAGTATTTATCTGAGTTGGTGAAAACAAATAGTTTGGGTAACCATGGTGATAACAAGTTCAAACTGTCAGATAAAGGCTGACTGTGCACTTGGTAATACCGGATTCTTATCAGTTATTTCGGATTATTTAGATTATAGTTTGGTCTGCGCGCAACAATAACAACAATAATAACAACAACAACGTCCGCATGTGGTGACATATAGACCGATAGTCAAATAAATAGCAGCTGCGGTTAATTCGTCTCATGATTTTTCAAAGTTCCATTTGACTACTTTGAATGATTTTTTGATAATTTATTAATATTTTACAAGGCTATCCAATGAATATCAAAATCATGAAAATACATTTCTACAAACAAGCCTTCATAATCACTCACTCATACCAAATTTGAATTCAATAATTTACATACTATCGTATATATATATATATATATATATATATATATATATATAATATATATATATATATATATATATATATATATATATATATATGTATATATATATATATATATATATATATATATATATATATATATATATATATATATATATATATATATATATATATGTATGTATGTATAAATATGTATTCATTGGGTCTAACGGAATACAGTGATGATCAATATAAGAGCAATTGTCATCAGTGAATGATGAATGAGATGATGGTTAATTTCATCATGTGTATGAAAGCCTATATTCACTTCAACATCAGAGAAAAACCACGATTCACCTCACCAGTATGACCGACCGTGACGGGAATCCAACCCCGGTCTCCTGAATGTCAGCTCAACAACTAATCCATTCGACTCTTGTCATCTCGTCTCACACAGCATCCCATGTACCAACGCATCATCCATCTATTGACCAGAAACCAACCCTGTCTATAGCAACAGAACGATTCAGTTTCCATCCAATTAACTACACGTACATGGAGCTAAAAAGTGCGTGCGTGTGTATGACGTCATCTTCACGCATGCGCACATCTGTCTCTCTATTGGTCCATTTCAGTTTGTAGAAAGTTACATCTTGTGTGTATTATAATACGACGCTGCTCCGAACTAATCGATACTATGATAATGTTCTCCCGATGACGGCTCGGGACTGACGTGCGATGATGTTAGGAGATAGGGAAGACGACCGATCGGCGATGTAGAGCGGGCGTCGATGTTAATGTCATACGTCGCGACGGCTTGGGTGAAAACGACGCTTGAAAACGGAGTCAGGGTGAAGGGAGATTGTTCAGATTTGCTCAGTTGGATTTGATGTTCGACCTTTTTTTTGTTAGCCGCAAGCGTTCAAATACGCATTTTGCTAGGTTAATATGAAAAGATTGCTTCAGACTTGTATTAAAGTTATCATACCGATGGATTGCAGCTATCGCACTTTACTTTACTCTTTCATTTTCATCCCTCTTGGATTATCACATGATACACAGAACATCAGATAATAATCAAATTGAAGTAAAATATGATATTTTAATACTGTTGTAGCATATAAATTGAAATGTCCCATGTTTTAACAGAACTCATCTAGTCTATAACAGCATTTTTCAATTAGATGGTTGCAAAGTTTATGTTCAAATACATTTTAGAATCTTATTCTATTCGGTTTACACATGGAGAGGCGTTAAAAAAATCCCTACACCCTGCATGCTGGTCCTTTCTTAAAAAGTTGTAGCTTGTGAGCCTCCAAGACGAATGTGGATTTGTTCCTTATGTTGAAATTATGCACCGCATCGTGAGTTGGATCAACTCGATCATTATCAAGTACAAACATAATAGAACTATGAATGTACAAGCTAGCAACTGTCAATATTTCAAATTGTCAAAATGGTCAATAGCGTTTCCGAATTATGCAAACAGTCATATGATGAAAACAAAAAATGTACTGTTAGCGCATAGCACAAATTGACGACTAGTGATTGACCCGCCCACAAACGTCACAAAACAAAACATCCAATCAAATGGGCTGTATGTTAGGTGGGTAAATTGACTTTACCTATCAGAGTATCTCTAAATGCCCACATCTAGGTGGCCTGCCGATAAGTCACGCCTATCACTAGTGGTCAATTAAACACTATATATAGATTATTTTATACCGCACAAATACGAGTCAAACGTTCAGTTTCTATGATACACTTCATAATCTTTCAATCGCTACAAACAGAAGAGCAAGATTACAGGAGTTCACCTAATTATCTCTCGGAGCTTTCTTCTGCGTACAATGAAGTCTTCTTTGTGGAAGACATATCAGACAAATCGTGAAAAAGTAACAAATGAGGCAAAGAAGTAAAAATCGAAGATCACAATGATCCAGTACACAATATAATCCGAACTTTGATCACTACACAATAATGAAAGATCCGGTAACTCACCCTCATATGTTTCTTAGATCTGAAGAGATATTCTTCATCAGTAATAATCATTAGTTGTGTATCCATTGAACTATAATCCACAGTTTGTGTCAGTGGCGTAACTAGGAATTTTTTGCCCAAGGGCAAAGGACTCACATAGACCTCTCCCCTCCCTCCAAAAATATATCGATTCAAATGATGATCGAACTTTGATATCATTCAATATGCACTCTCCATATTTCATGTTTTCTCAATTTACTATTACAGACGGTTAAAATACACTCAAAACTATAATTTAAATATACATTCACAATTAGGTCATTCTATAAAACAAACTGGTTCTATTGAAGACAAAGATCAAATGACACTCTTAAGAGAATAAATAGTTGACTTTTCACCAAAATGTTTATATTTTTTTTTGTAACTCATGGTTTTCACAAGTGTCAATGACTCTTACCGTGAAGAGGTGGGATAGTCAAAGTAGCAATTGCTATGTGATATATACAGTATGGGCTCCCCCGGGGCCGTGGGCCCTTGAGCGGCTGCCCCGGCTGCCCCTGCGGTAGTTACGCCACTGGTTCGTGTAATAATGAGTGATGGCTGTTTGTTGATTTCTAAGGTTACCATGGTCACCGAGCTCATTGTGAACTTCAGTGTTCACATGAGCATTCTGTTAGCTAACGCAATTAGTTGATAATGGGAGTTCGCTTGTTTTGGTTTGCTGATGATCACCATGGAAACTGAACTGGCACCATGGTTACCACCTAAACTCCATGATGCTCTGATATCTAGATAATTCTATTTGGTACTCTTAACAAGCATCATTATTTTCGGGGTTGGATTTCAGTAGTGTTTACGATTCTCAACTAGTATAAGTCACATAAGGAATATATACGTTCGGGATGAGTTCACTCGCCGAATTCAGTATAAACCCCTAAAACTAAGTTCTGCAGTAATACAATCATATATAAATATATATATATATATATATATATATATATATGTATATTTATTTATTTATAGCCTATATTCATATATATATATATATATATATATATATATATATATATATATATATATATATATATATATATTTATATATGCAATATATATATATATATATATATATATATATATATTTATATATGCAATATATAAATAAATATATATATATATATATATATATATATATATATATATATATGTATATATATATATATATATATATATATATATATATATATATATATATTTATATGTATATATTTATATATATATATATATACATATATATATATATATTCACATTTGAATATATTATTATATTTCATCAATATATTTTGATTTTTCATGAACATATTTTATACATTGCCGTGAGAGTTCACGGGATGAAAGCTTACACGCCTGGCATTAAAAACTTTTCTTCTTCTCTTTCATTGTCCTATCTCCTTCTTCTCTTCCATTCTGTATTCGTGTGAGCTGCTGTTAAAATGCTAGTTTCTAGCGAAGCACCGCATCAGAATGTCGACTCAAGGAGATGGAATTGGCCATGGATTATTTCAGTCCAGAGAGTTAGTAACTCCACGGATGCCAACATTGGAACAAAAACACTATTAATAAGATCGCGGCAGGTCAGGACCTTGTACTGGGTCGTTGAGAGCAACAAGGAGAGAAGATATATGTTAGAGACGAGTTGTAAAATGTGTCCAAAGACAATTCGAATGGATTTTGCAGTAGTTATAATGTGTAATTATACATTTAATTACCCAGTTCTGTGTGAGTGTGCGAATGTGTGTATGTACATCAGAAACGCCGGCTCACGCAAGCTGTCAGTTGACTCGGCGAAGGTGGTAGACGTAATTTCAGACATTTCAATTACATCCTCTGCTTTTGCTTGAGCATTTTATGAATCATGTGATATCACAAATGGGCTATTTTTCAAAATGATAGTGTGTAATTATTGTGTTTTTAATTCTTTTCCGTCAGATATCGGTATTTACTTCCCTCTATTCGACGTCATGTTTTACATGACGGGGCCTCTCCAGTTAATCAATAACAGCCTTATTTGGGGAAGAATGATTATGTATCAAGTTTCAGTGTCAATGATGAGAAAAAAAAGTAATCACAACTCCGATGCTGAAAACTTCGATGGAAACAGAGAAGATTTGAAAGAGAAGAAGATGAGGATCAATAATAATATAACTGTGGAGATTTCTACGACAGAAATGAATTCCATTATGGACAATCATTGATTCAAAATCACCCATATAGGCCTATGCCCCGTCCGAATGATCCTACCTTTCTTCCTCAGCCTCAGTTGTTGGGAATAACGATTTTGTGGCATGTTTCGCTTGGTTTTTATTTGGGGAAGTTGGATCGTCCATATATATATATATATATATGTATATATATATATATATGTATATATATGTATATATATATATATATATATATATATATATATATATATATATATATATATATATATATATATATATATATATATATATATATATATATATACATTTATATATGAAATGTTTCTATATTCATATGAACACAATTCAAATGATGGAATTATGAAGTACATTCTATTTTGTATCTGTCTTCTATCTACGCATGAATATTCCATTTTACTCACTCCGTTCAAGAAAACCATTCATATTATAAACTGCATTTCATCAAATCACACTTCCCATTTCGCTACGCGTACTTTAAAATAATCGAAATGATTAGATTCACCAATTTCCCACTTCCTACGTGTTACACGTAGTATACACCGCAAACTAGCTCGTTAAACTCGTTAACTTTAACCTCGCATTAACTGCGCTATAACAGACTAAAACTCCGCCACGGTCGAATCAATACGCGATATAACACGGTTATAACAGGTGAAATATACGAGTTATATGATAATGTTGATGAAATGCGTCTTAAGGGATGGGGGGATGGGGATGTTGGACACGCAATGAGGGTAGTTCGGGAACACAAATATCAACAGTGAAACCTCGTAACTGTCGACTGTTTATAGGTTAATCCACTCGGTTATATCTGCGTGTTATCATTGTGAGTAACTTCTTCTTTTCCAAAAGGCATCATGCATTATACCATAGAATAAAGATTCTATAATTATACTGTTATTGCTGGATGAGCGAAGAGAAAAACTAAACTTCATCGAACTCGGAAAAAAAATCTCGCGTTCCTCATGTCAAACGAAAATACAAATTCAGTTGAAACTTGGCATACACAAGTATTGATATCAAATTCGATAGTGTATAGTTTTTACTTTTGAGGAGCAATCGGTTGCACCACTTCTGAGACAACCCATTTCGAAATTTTTGAAAACCTCGTAAAGAATAAGCCACAGGAGAAAAAATGTTGGAAAATATTTTCTTCGAATAAATTAAAATTTCCACAGATATTCAATACAATAATGATACACATTATTCCGAAGTTATTATAAATCGGATCAGCCATTTCAAAAAAATGAATAATGTATAGGCCTAATGCAATTTACTATTCAGAATCTCATTAGAAATATTAACGACAGGTTTGATTAATGAAATTTCAGAACAATCAAAATGAGTAATGAATAAAACAGGAAGGCAGTGACATAATTGTTCGGAACTCAAGGTGTATATACAGCTTTCCATTACATTTGTTATGTACATATCACTCATCCAACAACGCATCTGTTGCGTTTTCCTAGTTTATACTAACACAGTTGAATGTTTTTTCCGTCCCGATAAGAAACGCGTAAGCTTCATGGTGACACGGTTGCACGTCTTTTACCGGCACGGTAAGAACCGGTCAGAAACTATACAATACATTTCTGACTGGTTCTTACCGTGCCGGAAAAAGACGTGCAACCGTGTCACCGTGAACCTCAACTCGGTTGCGTGTAGCTCGGGGTGTATATGCAGTGTTGCAAGTCGGTGGCTGAGAACCGAGGGTGGGCTCGTGTAAATAAACATCACATCAGCCGGTACAGTACGTCACACACGAGGCAAGAGGGGGGGGGGGGGTGAAGGGGAATATGCCCTTTATAGAGGGCAATGCATTTCTGAACTGAGCAGTCAACCATTTAAACTGCAATATCACTGGGAACAACCCCTGTGTTCAGTGCACTGTTTACCCGTCTGCAAATCACCCACCATTTGTTAGGAAAATATGTGATTTAATATTTATAATTTACCGTATATTGATGAATATTGATGAAAATGTAATTATTTATAACAAATGTGATTATTTACTTATATAAAATCATGAAAAAAACATCTCAGAATCTTAGAATGTACAACATCTCATAACATGATGCTCTCGGATCTTTTTTTGTTCAATTCGATCGACATGTTATTTTTATGGGGTTTCTCGAAATTTCAATCACCGATTTCTCAGAATCTATTCAACCGATGTTTATTTAAAAAAAAATGAATAGTTCTGAGAACGAAGTGAAGTGACGCAAGAAAAGGTGTGAAGATTATTCCGGTATATGCGCTCTCGAGCGTTCCCAGATGAAGGTATTTTATATATTGGGATGGATAGAGGAAAAAAAGCGGTCGTTGCGTATATTGTAGGAACCACCTCTACATTGACCTACAAGCTACAGAGAAAAATCAAGAAAAAAAAACTTAGAATAGATGGAAGTTGGCGGGGATCAAACAGAGGCTCGATCTACCCTCATCTCTTTGTCACACTTTCAAGCGATTTCCAATTACAATTACACATTACAGTAATCATTTTTGCGAATACATTACGCTACTTCATACACACTCGAGTAGTGCATCATATCTTCAAGTAGCGCGCTACATTTTTGATTAAAGTTTCTCGGCGCTTCGACAGCGTTCTATCAATTAACTGGATATAATCTATATTACAGCCAGATAAACCAGTTACCATGTGAAACCATCGGACCGTGTGATTGTAATTATCGACTGATGCATATTGTGTGCCATCAATTTCATCACGCATTAATACCGACTGCCTTATCGACACAACAACTGCATTTACCGACACATCCATCTAGGCCTGCAAGGAGAGAATCAAACTGGCAGGATAATCCAATAAGAAGTGAACTGGTCGTTTCGTCAAATCCGAGTTTTGATGCTACTCAAGAGATATCCAGAATATTAAGGTCTAACCTCCATTACCTCATAATTATGATTTTTTGTCAGTCGATTCGTTTTGATGTGCTCGATAATAATATCTGAACAGATGATAGGCTAACCGGGATAAATTTTGAGCTATATCACTTCAAATACTGGATGTTTCCCTATCATTTAACACGCAACCTTCAAATTTCATGCGTTTTTATTATTCAACGGATCATTAAAATATACTAAAAGGAATGACATTCAATCAAAAAACTTGTTTTATTGTAGATGAAGATGTTACGAAGATAATTATTCAGAAATAAATATAGGTACCCGCTCTCATTTATGAATTACACTCATTTTAAGAAGAAAAATAGTTGATTTTTCACCAAAATGAAGTCAAAATAGCAACTTGATATTTCATTAAAGCGCTGTAACTTCGGCCAAAAAAATATGACAGTGTTTCTGATGTAATTTCAATTCAAGAATACACATGTTCAATACATCTCTACTCAAATTTCCCCAATGTAGAATTAATTTCAAAATTACTTTTTGACTCTGCTGACCAAACGTCAATATTGAGATAAGTGAAATCACAGATAATCGAGCTATTTAGCTCGATTATCTGTGGTGAAATATGAAGAAAAAAAGATGTCCATAATTGCTCGAGATACCACATATATGAATGGATTAAATATATATATATATATATATATATATTTATTTATATATATATATATATATATATATACATATATATATATATATATATATATATATATATATATATATATATATATATATATATATATATATATATATATATATATATATATATATATATATATATATATATATATATATATATATATATATATATATATATATATATATATATATATATATATATATATATATATATATATATATATATATATATATATATATATATATATATATATATATATATATATATATATATATATATATATATATATATATATATATATATATATATATATATATATATATATATATATTAAGAATTCTGACTCACAATAAGATTGTTTAAAACACAGAATGAAGATCAATTGATTTCAATACAAAAATTGACAATGATAACATTTTTTAGAGAATATAATGAAATAAAAATAGGACAATGAAACAAAATATACGTTAATTGAACCTACGAATAGTTGTGATCGAAATGGAATAATAATAACTCTGAAAAAAAAAATCTGTACAGTTACAGATTACTTGTACAGTCATTTTTAACAAGGATGTGAGTCAACTGATTGCTGAAATAAATCGATTCGTTAAACCGGAAGTAGGTTTAAGTTCCGATAAAATCAGTTCAGGATGTTTCTTTGGTCATGTTAGTTACTTTCAGGTTAGGTTAAGTTGACCAAGGCCCAGTATTACCAAATCCAGTTAGCGTTTATCTGACAGTTCAAACTTGTTATCACCATGGTTACCTATGCTATTTGTTTTCACCAACTTTCAGATAAATACTAACTGGCCTTGGTAATACTGGAGCCAAGTCAGATAGGTTATAGATTTGTTTGGCTAAGTTTAGGCTGCGTGCCACAACAACAACAACAACAACAACTCCGCACGTGGTGTCATAGACCGATGATCCGATTACTAGTGCTGCCAAACTAAACAGTTATTCATCACAGCTTATTTCAACAAGATCTAATTGGCAGTTTTTATTTTTGTTATTTCTCAACTGGACTTCATAATATAAGCTCTATTACCAACACAAATATACCAATATTATAGTAAAATGAATTAATCATTTTCAATTAGTAATATTCAACATTATTATACAACAATATTAATAACAATATATTTATAATCATTTTTTTGTAACTAATTGAATTGTATGTCTGTGAAAAATTATTTGTATCAAGCATTAACATTGAATAAAATAAAATAAATAAATAAATTGGGCCAACACCGGAAGAAAAAAGTTGTAGTTCAATATTGTTATACATTTTATGAACAGAACTGCACTGAATCAAGTTGGAAATCTATTACACTATCCATTGGTGGTCTCGATCGATCGTCCCCACTATCGATCAACATGAACGACCAAGCGTGTCGACCCACCCACACTCGCCCAACAAAGCACATAAACATGCGTAAACGCATTATTCCAGTTCCCGTCATCTCTCGCCTGTAGAGATACAGGCTCGAACCACCCGCGCGCTAACAGTGTGGGATGGAGAAGACGGTCGCTCGGATCATTCACACCTCGCTCGTGTACTAGCAGGGACGATCAATAAAACTACATCCCGTCGTGTACCATCGCCTTGCTTCGTGACGTATATTTGTTGTGATTGTAGCATGTCCTAGGCCAAGCTTCTCTCTCTCTCTCTCTTTCTCACTTTCTCCCCCTATCTTCTCTCTCTCTATTTTCCCCAGTGCCTCTCGCTCTATCTAGCTCTATACACAGTACGAGAAAGAGTGAGATAGGGAGAGAGAGAGAGAAAGAGAGAGAGAGAGACAGGGAGAGAGATGAGATAAACAATTGCATGAGGAAGCTTGTTCTGGCTTCAAGTTCAAGATCGTCGGTTTACTACACACATGTCGTCTGGTGAGATTAAACACAGCTGTGTTTCTCTCCCGACTTTTCCTGTTTCACTTTCATCCCTGGATACCGTTCATTCCTTCTTGAACTATATCCTTATTGTTTCACTGAACTTTCATCCCTGATCCTCTTGGACTCTACTCCAACCTTACTTCATTCTTATTTCAATGCACTTGAATCCATACTGTTCACTTTTATCTGGAGTCTATCCCGAACTTACTTAATTCCTGTGTTATCACACTTTCAACCCTGAATACCATCCATGTCTTCCAAGACTATCCCGACATCATTTTATCACTATTTTACTACACTTTTATTTCTGAATACCTTTCACTTCTTCCTGGACTCTATCTCGACCTTACAAATCCCTATTTTACTAACTTTCATCCCTGACTTCCGTTCATATCATCCCAAACTTTCTCCCGACAATACTGCCCCCCCCCCCTCCCCCCTTCCCTGTGTCCATGTGTCCAGTCCGATCGCTTTAACTCGATTCTTCCCTCTTCTTCTCATCTGAGCCCTGACCTTACTTGATCCCGTTTTGCCCGACCGTCATCCCCGTTCCTGTTCGGCTTCCTCTCCCACTCCCCCCTCACCATCAAACTCATTAATAGTTATCTCATACGACTCTTCCCTGTATTCTTGTAGAAGTGTGGTTCGCCTTTTATCCCGAACTAACATGATCATCTTCTCTCACTCTCTCATTCGAAACGATCCTTTCAAAAAATGGAAGTGATGGTTAAATATATATGTATATACATATATATATAAATATATATATATATATATATATATATATATATATATATATATATATATATTATATATATATATATTTATATATATATATATATATATATATATATATATATATATATATATATACATATATATGAATATATTATATATATATATATATATATATATATATATATATATATATATATATATATATTCATATATATATATATATATATATATATATATATATATATATATATATATATATATATATATATATACCTATATAATATATATATATATATATATATATATATATATATATATATATATATATATATATATATATATATACATATAATATATATATATATATATATATATATATATATATATATATATATATATATATATATATATATATATATATATACAGTATTCTTTCTTCAGATATCATCTTGGAATTCGGGCTTGGTAAGCGGACGTCAATCGATTCGACGCTTGATGTGAAAAGCTGATGAACAGTCGAATGATAGAATCTTTTAAATCAGCTGCTCTGTCCTTGAAAACATTAACGCCTCCCTCTCTAAACGTTCTGAATAATAAATTGAAGCGATGATAATTCAATAAAAGGATTAAAATGGTTGCCTCTCCAACTTGGGCGTCTCCCAAACGTGAAAAAATATAATTTCCACCGAGTCCATTTTCCGGTTTCTCCGAGTCTATTAATTTCCCGGCGTAAAATCGTGTTTATCAATTAACTTTAGGCCTACGATTACCAATTAACTTGAAAAACGTTTCGGTTCCGAGAAGGAAAAATAATCTTATTTTTTTCGTATACTGATTAAAAGTTCAACCGACCGAAAAGAAAAACAAATTGGAGAAAAAGTGTTTGAAAATCTTGATTATGACCAATTTGAAGCGGAGTTATCTCGCTTTCGTGCTCCGTATAGGGTGACGATGAGAAGAGGTGGCAACGGCGTGAGATTATAGTCATTGGTGGTAGAAGTCCTGAAGATGAGAGGGGATATTATGGAATTACATACGTTCGAAGCATACAGACGATATTTTAAAATAGTATCAAAAACTGTATTATTTGAAAACTTTTTTCCTAAATTGTTCTCCATCTCCTAACTTATCACTACAATCAGTACAATGATGTTGAATGAGCTTTATTATATCTAACTATTTCTTTGGGGTGGTGACCCGTTTAAACGATCCTCAACTTTCATCCTTTGCCTTTATGATGGCTTTGTAATTGATTTAGGATGACTTTGGGTCAACTTTTCGATGTTAGTAAAAGAAAAGTATTTAAATTAGCAAATTATTCCAAAACTCTATATATTATTGCCAAAATTATTCTACTTGTTTTTGATTAGAGTATGAACTGTTCATTTTATACGGCCAAAATCATAATTTTTGCTCTCATAATATACATCATACCGAATTGACGACTAGTGATTGACCCACCCATAAACGTCACAAAACAGAACATCCAATCAAATGGGCTTTGTTATGTGGGAAATTTCACATTGACCTATCAGAGTATCTCTAAATTCCCACATGAAGTATGATCCAGGTGGCTTTGGCGATTAGCCACGCCTATCACTAGTGGTCAATTGTTTTCATGTAATCCTCAGTTTTTGCTGTGTCCATGTGGCAGTGCGTTCATACCTCTCCTCCCTCCCTATGGTGTTTATTACAAATGACAATGAAATGTCTTGATTCTTAAAACATAATATCTGCGCTTCCATCAAGTGTCATAATTCAGATGTATTTTTCTAATCATTGACAAGATATCCCTAGAAAAATAATATTTCAATTGCATCAAATCTATTTCTTAACGCTTGCGTAGCTATACAAACAAAAAACGCAACATTCGTAAAGAAGTTTGCCAAAAATACGAGAAATCAGCCGAGAAATTTGGATTTACTCCAGAATCATCAGAATTCGAACATTATTAAAACACAATTTTTTATAAAACCGAAACAACTTGGCCAACTTCTTATAACAGAACTGTCAGAAAATGAACCACAGAAAAACATGAAAAAAAAACAGTAAAACTAACGAAATGTTGCCAAGTTGCCCGCGATGAAATCAAACGCTACCCACGCTAGGTGTGGACAGTTTACGTTGGTGATCAAGTTCACTATGAATTATCGGAAGAGGGCGCTTTTTGTCCATTCAAGCGACTCCCAGGTTATACGAAACGCACTTCAAACCGGCGGAATGAAAAACAGAGCTAAAATAAGAACTTGCCGAGAGAATTGTATCGATGTATAAAACTAGCCTCGAGAGGTAATAAAATGGGGGCCACGGCCTTGAAGTTCAGATTAATTCTCACGGTTAAGTATTAACCAACACTTACTCAACCCTATAACCCTATTACCACGTTGTTAATACGAGATATTTTATCTATATATTCAAGAAGTAAAATATATCTTTGTGTGTGTCAATAATGGCTTCTTCCGATTCATCTCAAATATTGTTGTAACTAATGGACAACAATGTCCTCCATATTATGTTCTCCAATCAAACTTTAGTAGTCCAGTTGTTAAGGGTAATCTGGCAACCATGCTACATCCCAATTCAAATTTAAATGTGTAATATATTAAAAATTATGATTGACAACAATGCAATAGCTTCATCGAAAGCGTTTTAAAAAATAATCGCTTGAATTAAATATTATTAAAGACCCAATCACATCTCAAGCTATCTCAACTATAGACTTCTGTCAAGTAACAAATGACAAACAATCGTTACTAAAGCAATACAGCGAACAGGTAGACTACCAAACATTCTGATTGGTCAATTCCAACTGGAGGGCATTGTTGTCTGTCTCTTGCAACAATGAGTGACGTCACTTGACAGAAGCCTATAGACTGTTGAGCAATAATTTATTTATTTTATTAAATCATTCCTTTAACCCTCTTCCGAGGAAATCGGAATGGTTAGCAGTTAACAATTATCAGCTTACTAACCCATAAATGTGGCTTATAACACTAGGAAAACGCTATATACGCGTTGTTGGATGAGCGGAAAGTAATAGTATGTGGACTTCATTGCCAAACTTTTGCCTAAATTCGCCAATTGGGTAACATTTTAGTTATAAATGGGTAAAAACGGCTTCGAGTGGTACCAATTTAGCACATTTCATGTTTTTTCTTCAAAATGGCTTAACCGATCAAGCTGAGAATTTTCAGAAATGTGTATCAAGATGTTATTCAACTGCACACAAAATTTCAATTTTTTTGAAAATAAAATTTTCAATTTTTTTTCCGCCGTGTTATTCTGATGGGTATTTTTGAAATTTCTAAAATTCATAAAAATAAAAGTTATCACCTGATAATGCCACAAAACTATACAGATCTAAGCTAGATGAGGAACCATAATGAAAAAAAGTTTGAAGTTGATAGCTGTAGCCGTTTGACCTGTGGAGAACCGACAAAAAAACATAAAAAAAAAAAAAACATAAAAACGAACACCAATTTTTTTCAGTATGTCAAATTGAATCCTCGCTAAAGCTCGTCTAATTATATGATATTAAGTGAATCCATTGAAAATGATTTATGAAAAGTTTTATTTATATACAAAAGTGAAAACGTGAGAAAACAAGTGCGTACTCTGAAATAGTGTTCAACTATGATGTCTTAGACTTAATCTATCAGTTTCAGCGTATATTGTCGTACAATACGCCATGCACTGGTGGTGGTGCCAGGCTTAAAGTGGTAACGATTTTATATACGTGACAGTACTTGACTGTTTAGCGCGCAATTTCATTCATGAATCCGTTACTATATTATATTATTTTCTTCGTCGTACTTTTAACTATTAGATTTTGAGCTGAATTCTCTGAGTGATGAATTATTCATACAAAATAATGTGGAAGAAATATTTTAAAAAATAAAATGAGAATATATCTGTGGAGCTTTGATTCTTAACCTCATCAGATGGATTACTTTCATTGCATGAATCAATATGAATATTAGAAAAGCACAGATTAAAATATTTACTTTTACCCGCAGTCAATTGTGTCTTTCTTGAAGACTTTGTGGATTATTTTGACTGTATCAATATGTATAATCTATGCACAAAATTGATAATATCAATGATGGAAAGTCGATAAATTCTTCAGAGTAAGGTTTACCATCGTAAATACATCATTCAAAAAATGCAATCGGTGAAACCTGCAGTGAATTACACAATTATACACAAGTTTCTACATTTATTTAGTTAGTATACTTTTTGGTATAGATACGACTTTCTTCTCTCTCTTTCTTCTACCGTGGTTACAAACACACTGATATTTCTCCGTCTGCTGAAGGTATACTCTCGAGTACCCCAACCACATCTACATTATTATTTCTGATCGGTACTAACGATACGCAATACCTTACGCCGGACTCGAACCCAAACCCTAGTCGACGACACTTTCCAAATCAATACCTTGACTGATCCACGGCGATAATCCTTTTTTTACTTTCATCAATTTTTTACATAAATAATAAATACACCATGAACAGTCAAATAAAATCCACCAAGTCTCTAAGGAAAACTTGACTGTGGGAGAGAAAAAAAATATTATATAGTCTGTATATATTTAATTTCATATTTTATATATTGAATTATGTAAGGCGATTAAGAAAAAGTAAATATAAGTAAAGAAAAATTGAGTGGCAATTAAATATGAATGAAAAAATTCATACAATAGACTATTATTCAATAGTCTAGACTATTATTCCAATATCAACTCCAAATAAATATGATAAAAACCAGCTCAATTGTCACAAAAGAAGATCTCCAGCTTCACATCTCTCATTTTTCTAACCACCTTAATCTTCATTTCAAATCATTAATCCGATCAAAAAGATCGATTCAAAACTAAATCGATATATATCGCACTCGTCGAACATTCGAGAGAAGCTCGCACAATATATAATGACACTTTTCTTCAACATATTTCTATAAGAGATCGCTGAGAAACCGTTTCACAATTCCCTGCTCAAAGTATCCCATAATGACGTCACAGGCAGATGTTTGGTGTATTATTGACAACATTCAAAGAGACTGGATTGTTAATAAAAGTCATATTATATATTGTATAGAAGGGATTGGGAGTCTCAAGCATACATGTCCAATCGATAAATCCAATATGTGAATATATATATATATATATATATATATATATATATATATATATATATATATATATATATATATATATATGTATACATTTCAAGATTTTTCAGAGAGAAGATTTTTGTTACTCTTCTACGGCCTAGCCTAGCATTACCAAGTCCGAGTTGATGAAGAGAAACATCATGGGAACATGGTGTCAACAATTTTAAACTGCCAGTTAAAGCTACTTCTAAGTTGTTGGTGTATCCAGCATATGGCATAATTGTAAATCTTATCGCATTCCTTAATTTATTTATAGCAACTGTTCGCGAGTTATCATTGTGAGTCAATATAACAACCTGATTTATTATCAAAAAAAGAAAATATTCATTTTTTTAATGAATAAATATATGATATATGTTGAAAGTATTATACTCCAATATGTCCTGTATTATCCTTATGATAATAGATGATGGAAGTTGGTGAATAAAGATAGAGTAGGAACAGTAGTGGCTTATTTATAAAAGACAGATGTCAACCCTTAATACCTAGAACATGTGTATTTGACTTCGCTTGAGCAGACCCTAGCTCGAAACATCCGAGCGGACAACGATAACATTCGGAACACCCGAGAATTTAGACGACTACGACAAATGATGTCCGAGGTAAGGCTTTAGACTCACAATAACATAACACAATAAAGAAACAATAAATTATTGGCCCTATCTACCTATCTATATTGGGTTTAACGACGCACTCTACTGATGACTACAATCTATTGGCGTCGGTGAATGATACATGAGATGATGGGTTGATGGGATGAGAGGTTATTTTATTGGGTGTTTTTGGATAGTGGGAAGGAGTCGGTCGTGACCTGTTGTTAAGGAACCATCCCAGTATGGGCCTGAACGACAGAAGGAAACCACGAAAAACCCCTGACAGGATGGTCAACCATGGCGGGAATCGAACCCCGGTCTCTTGAATGACGATTCAGTGTTGTAACCACTCGACCACTTGTGTAAGTTCAATCAACCATTCCAGAAAAACGTAATCTAATGAATTTCGAAAGTGATTTTAAAATAATAACATTTATTTTAATTATATTGGAATATGAAAATATTAAGAAATATACCATCATTTTGAGTTTTTCCTACAAAAATCCTTGTTAATGATTCATATTTCGCAACTCGATTCATTTTTACTTCCTGCCATTTTTCGAATGATTTCGAAAATGATTCTGATCGCTAGAAATCGAGTGGGAAGAAAGTGGGAAGACGACGCAGTGGTTCGTGCTCTCCAAGGAACAGTGAGCTGTTGACCAACTGGTATAGCTCAGTCCAGAATAGTGTCAGAAAGTCACCAAGGATTGCAAAGTCCAGTTGGCTCTAATCTGAGAGTTAGTCGACACAAATTTAATGGGTTACCAAGGTGACAACAGAACTGCCAGTTAGAGCTTTTTCCGTGTTGGAGTTTTGGCCCTAAGGTTCGGTTTAATCAACCTCGGATTGGCTAATCTTCAGTTTCAAGTTGATCTATTCTAATAACGATATATTTTTTTTTAACAAGAACCAGTTTTACGAATCCTAGTTGAGGACTAATACGCTAACTATTAGTTAACGCATGAAAATAACATGTGTAACAACATGTGATCACAACTTAATTCGCTAACTATCAATTCGTAAAACTGGGCTTGAGCACAGGGATATCGCTAATCCTCATAGTATAGTACTTTGGTACAACGAACAAGAATAAACTAAACTACGCATGCGTATCACAAACATCCATCATCTCTCTTACCTTCTTCTCCGTCAGTTTCTCGCATCTCCGCTGCTTGCAAATCTGATGCGACTTGTCATTTCTGCACGGTGCACAATCACCACAATTGTCCTTCCTCTGACAACCTCCACACTCGCCGCACCGCTTCCTCTTCTTCTTCACCGGCTTCCCGTCGTCGTCCTCCATCGCCGTCGTCTGCTGCTGGCTCAGCATCGGACTCTTGAAGCCCGCCGTCGACGACACGGACGGCACCTGGCCGGAGTTCTCGCTCCCGCACCCGTCGCTCTCCGTCGAGCTCTCGAGGCTCGACGCCCGGATCTTTCTTCTCTCTTTCTTTCTCGAGTCCAAACCTCCCCGCGGCGGGGAGCCCGACAAACTTTTATTCATCTCCAGAACGCCCATCGGGTTCTGGAAATTGCTATGATGTAAATGCGCGAGCGCACCACTGCTGACACCGCCGATTTTATAACTGTCGTCGATGCCGATTTTTTCGTAATCGTTGGCGATCTTGAAATCGGAGGTGACCAACTGCGCGAGCTGGCCACCGCTCTTGTAGTCGGAGGTAACTAATTGCGTGAGGTTGTTGTTGCCACCGACCTTGTAGTCGCTGACGAGAGTCACCGGTTCAGTCTTGACGACGATCATGCTCGACGTCTGAGGCACAACACTCTGGAGAATCTGTCCGTTAGGATTGATGATCTGCTGAGGATACTGGTTAGGAAACTGTTGATGAGCAAACAACTGGATGTGTCTCTCATCCAGGAACTGTTGCTGGATGGCGGGAATCTCCCTCGCCTGGACAGGAGCCGGGACGAGCGGGTAACCGGGACGATTCACCGCGCTCATCGTGTGAAAATTAGGTAGCGAAGAACTAGAACTAGACGACGGCGACGCGGTTGTCAAAGTCGTCAGAATCTCACCGTTCGTATCGTTAAAGGCATTGATCTGAGTCTGAAAACTCAGCAACTTGTTACCGGCGGCGAAAGAGTCTGTGAACGCCGGTATGGCACTTGGCGCCTGTGGAGTGATCGTCCTCAGCATATCGTGGTCCTTGCTCTCCCAGGGGCGGTACGAGGAATGCGGCACGAGCATCGGCAGTCCGTCGCCGCGGTCCATGAACCGGCCTGCCAGACCCTCATAGTAGTCGAACTGGGGGAAGTCGGCGAGACGCGTCAGACCTTCGGCGAACGCGTCGTTTGGAAGTAGCCGCGCACCTCCGAGTCCCTCGACGTCGTTGGCGGTGATCGAACTGAACGGGGGTAGATCGGAGGACTTCGTGTCGTACTCGTCTTGGACTGTGGACGAGGGGGTGGGGGGCTGGGAGCCGTGCGGGGGGTAGATGTTGTGTGGTGGGTTGTGGTTACCGTGGCCCGGGCCCTCGGTCCCAGGATACGCAGGGCCCAGCTGGTCGACTGGGCCCTGATTCACCCCGTCACTCATCTCAGCAGCATGACTAGGGGTGGTGAGGGGGAGGCATCTTTCAGGCGGTGGCGCTGCGGCGGCGACGTCGTGGCTATCGTCATGCAGATACCGGATCTGGAAGCAACAAGGTGTTAGGATTGGTCGCGTTGTTGGTATTTTATTCGATGGCTTGCACAATATCAATAATATACCCTTAAAAAAGCGTCAATTGGGGAACAAATCCAATAATGATTTTGTATCAAGTTTCGATGTTGATAAAAAAAAAATGTCAAGAAAAATGAATTTTGATTTTTGATACATTTTTTCAGAGAATGATGGTGATTTAAGATGATTGTTGTCTAACGACCCCGCATATAGAGTAGGCTCCTGTAAGCTCCTGTAACTAGATCATATAAGGGATGAACGGGATCATATTTCACCATAGCTGTTCAGTCTTGAGCCTTGACATTTTTCCATAGTCGAAACCAGGATAACCATGTAACCTTTAAGGGAGGACAGAGGTGAAAATCTTATAATCTAAAGTATAATATCAAACAGTCTCAAATACTACACAATACTAATCAGGTCACACACAAAAAAAAAATTAAAAATTTTGTTGTTGTATTTTTGGTATGGTTTTTGTATATTTTTTGTATAAATTTTGGCATTACTGGAAAACACCTTTTCTGGTTAACCAACACAGATAATTTCGATATTTGAAGTGAAATCTAATCGCAACAAACCAACGCATAATAGTGGGTATTCGTTTCTACATCACATTAATATTTTTGAATCTACTTTTCATCCTTAGCCTTAATTGGGGAACAATGATTTTGTATCAAGTTTCGATGTTATTAAAAAAAAAAAAAAAAAATTTTTTGCTGTTAGATATTTTTGAAGTTTTATCAAATTTTATTTTGTTTTTTTGAAAATTTACCAAATACTCATTATTTTATTGTACCATCATTTTTCATTCGTTTGGGTTTTCAATACCCACTTCCTTCCAAATACTATTCAGAAAAATTTACAAAAAAATTCAACACATTCTTACAGATAGTTATAGAGAAAAGATGTTTCTCACACTCAATTGTGTAGGAAAAACTGTAGCAGAGATAATTTCATGCGGAAAAGTGTGTTTTCCATGATTTTTGTGCTATATCCACCGTTGAAATATATTTTTTAATATGGTTATAATACTCTCATACTTTTCTGATAATTTTGATATGAAAGTTGTCATAAAATACTGAATGAAAAAATTATTTAAAAAAATTTAAAAAATAATGTTAAAACCAGTGTTTTCACCTCTGTCCTTCCTTAAGAGTACATGGGAGTCGATTTAGCGGAATATTATAATTTTGGTGATCAGTTTTGAACAGTTTGAAAAGTTCAAATTATAATGAAGAAGAAACACTCTTCACTATACCTTCAAATTGATGTGAAATAAAATTGTGAGCTTTGAATTCTAACATTTCCACAGGTATACAGTTAAAAAATGTGTTTTTCACTGTAAACCTTCGTAAATTACATTGTAATATAAATTGAATAGATTTTACTAATAATACCTTCTTGAAGATATTCAAAATATCTGTGTCTCTTACACATTAGAATTTTGATTTCTCATACCGTTCAAAAATCATCGTCAAAAACTGATATTTTTCTGAATCGACTCGCACGTAGGCCTACTCGTATAACTTTTATACCGAAAAATGCCAAAATGTACATTAAACAACAATACAATCATGTGGAATTCACACGAAGCTCATACCATTCACCAGTTTCTTCAGGTTTCTTATGTTTATAACTCAAATACTAGACCAAATTGAAGTAATTTCAGTATGAAAAGTTCAACTATAATAAACCCAGATAACGGCGAGGTGACGTTCATACGTACAACTAAACACGATATGTGAACAAAATCACCATAAGAATATAGCAAACGATTTGCAGGTGAATAATTATCATTTGGCACAAGCAACTTCGGTCAACTGCAGCCAATCGCACAAAATCACGCAAATTCAGTCACTATCAAACAAAAGATGTAGATATATTATTTCTAAATTATGAAAAAAATTCAACTCGAAGATTACTAACCAGTGGTTATCTTCTGTGTAGTTATCAATCCACGATAGTAAAAATAATAATGTGTTTTCAATTTTTTTTTTGCATGCTCGCAGTAGAAATATTTAGTTTTGACATGCAACCGAATAAATTAGATATATAGAAGTGTTTCTCGTATCATAATTGTCACGAATAGCAAAGTTTTTGAGTTGATAGAATAGACAAATTTACATATGTTTTTATGTATTTATCAAAGGTGCCCCGCCTTTATCAATTCGCAAAGATATACGGAAAATAATGATAATATTGCTTTATGTGGTCAAAATCAAGTTAGAACTACGGATTACTTCGTGAAATTCATTACGTAACATCAATTTAATGTGTATTAAGAGGCCTCTTTACATCTTGCCGATCGGCTTGATTGCAGACGTTCGGGGCCCAAGTTGGCAACGGAAAGCCAAACACCGTATTAACTTACAGTTCTCGGTTAGATGATCACTAGTAAATACGTGCTCGTACGAAGAGCTTTAGTTCGTGATATGTTTTCAACCCTTTTAAAATAATTGTCAACAGTCAACATGTTTCTACCTGTTTTTCTTTGTTTTTACGATTTTTTTAGAGTGATAAAATATAGAATTATGATTTTTAGTTAACGTAGAGGCACAGATATACTCAATGTTGTTTTATTGAAAAAATAATTAAACTGATTGGTTCTACCGTTTACCCACCATGTGTTGGGAGCTAAAGGCCTGTATTGACGCTTTTTGCGTCCCCCTATAGGTTTTACTATAGGTTTTACTCATGGGATGTGAGATGTAAAGTAGCCTCTTAATATTTTTGCTAAATTGATTCTTATGCTTTCAAGATGGTTTTATTTTCAAGTTAGCTCTATAAGGTCGAAATGAAGTTAGAGCTTCAGTTATGAGTTAGATAACGTCGTGAAATTCATTATATAACATCAACCATTTGATGTAAATTGATGTATTTTCTAGAATAATTTTTGGATTTTTCAGACGATTTTGTTTCATTTTCAGGTGACACGACGTCTATTAGGCTATCTTATTAAAATATGAACCTAGGACCTTCATATGGATGACCATCAATATTCTAGATACCTACTTCAATTATTACATTGTGATGCTTTGAAATGCTTTCTTTTCATGCGTGATTTTTTCGGGCCATAAGACAACCACAGAGAGACCACAGTCCTCGAAGCAAATGCTTGAATGAAGTACTAATTGGCCACGACCATTAATTAGTACAGTGATAGGCCTAATTATAACATTATAGGCCTATCACTAATTTATTTTGTCCATTTTGTATAATGATAAACTTTACATCTGCTGTTAATGGAAAGAAGTGATCATTGCCCAAGAGACTTATAGTTCAAAGTGGAAAATATCAACATTCGTGTGTTTATACTGAAAGACTTTTATCTACGGTGAAAAATTATGATCACAGACAGCGCAATCCTGGTATTGAAGATCATTAGATTTAAATAATCAAAATGGGGTGGTAAGATCGCCCTTGTGGTGCCCGGTCCGAACGATCCCATCCTTCATCCATAGCCTCAATTGGGGAACAATGATTTTGTATCAAGTTTCGATGTTATACAAAAAAAAGACAACCGATGACCGAAATTTCACAATTCAAAGAAAAGAACACATTTGTTATAATTTGGCACATGTGGTGATAAAACCAGTTCTTGGGAAGCTACTTGATATCTCACAACCCATGAGTAAAACCTGCAGGGAACGGTCAAAACATGACAAAAAGCGCCAATGCAGGCCTTTGGCTCCCAACACATGGTGGGTAAACGGTGGGACCAATCAGTCTAATTCTTTTCGCAATGAAACAAACATCTGTGTTGATATGCTCATTGCATATTATATCACTCTGAAAAAATCGTAAAAACAATGAAAAACAGGTGGAAATATGTTGATTTTTGACAATTATTTTGAAAGGGTTGAAAACATGGGCCTACCACGAACTAAAGCTCTTCGATCGAGCACGTATTGAATATTGGTGATTATTAAATCTAAAACTGTATGTTGATACGATGATTGGTTTTCTGTTGCCAACTTGGACCCCGAACGTCTGCAATCAAGCCGGTAGGCAAGATGTTAAGAGGCCTTACCACCTCTAATTGAAAATATGATTCAAGATATTCAAAAAAAATTCGAGCTTTTATCAACTCGATGTAAAATCGTTAAGGTACAGGTATCTACTTATAATTTAGAAGAAAAAAATTATTGGTCCCTGACTATATTATAAAACATGATAGGAATCAGTATAAAAATACATAGAATAATATAGAGAAATAGATTGAAAATATTATATATTGATACATGAAAAGGGCCGGAACTGATCGAATAGAAAAAATGTAAAAACAAAATGGGATTGAATAAAATAATAAGGAGATTTAGTGATTATAATATTTAAAAGTGATATAGTGAAACGTTAATTATACAAATGACTTCTTAAAATTCTTACGGAGTCTTTAAGTGCTGACATTCCGATTCGATATTTTAAAGGGTTACTTATAAAAAAACGTTTACAAAAGTCACTGAAAAAATTAGAAATTGTTCCCCTGGCTCCCACAAAATAGTTTTAAATATAGGCCTACTATAAATTATACTATAATTACTATAGTTTGAAATTGTTAACCTAACCAGGCCTAAATCACACACATAGTATTCACAGCGAAATCAAATGTAAAACAGTAAGACATGCAATATGTAAAACACAAGTAAATTGATTCGTCACCGAAAAATAAGCAGAGTAATTCAGAAAATGCTTGGTTAAAGAGAAACAATCGAACTCCAAGTATAACCCCCAAATAACCTTGCTGTTGGTGGGGTCGTTCAGCAAACAATACTCATAACCGAACACACATTGTGAGGTGGGGATGATTTTGAAATTAAAAACCAAAGTATACAAAAGCAAGAGATAATGTAATACTGTTTGTTTTTTTATATAATTTTTCAAAATTGTAGGCCCGTGTTACTGAGCACTACCGGTATGCAGTTATTCCTGAACTCCATAGTGACACGGTTGCACGGCTTTTTACGTCCCGTTAATTCACGGCACCATCAAGAAACTTTACTCCGATTTTCTGCCTGGTTCACGTGACTTACCGGGACGTAAAAAACCGTGTAACCGTGTTACTCTGATGAAACAGGCTTCAGGCCCGGTTGTTTAATGATAGTTGATGGAATAATAGCGGCTCAACTTGTTATCACCCTTGGTTGGGTATGTTTATACCGTATCTTAACCGTTAGTTAGCTAAACAATATATACAGAACATCACAACCCTGAAACTAGATTTCAAAAAATAGTGCCGATATTTACTATCCTAATTTTAGGGAAAACTTTTTTTTTTTTTTTTTTTTTTTAATAACATCGAAACTTGATACAAAATCAATGTTCCCCAATTAAGGCTATGGATGAAAGATAGGATCGTTTGGACGGGGCACCACAGGGGCGATCTTACCACCTCATTTTGATTATTTAAAACTAATGGTCTTCAACACCAGGACTGCGCTGTCTGTGACCATAATTTTTCGCAGTAGATAAAAAACTTTCAGTATAAACACACGAATGTTGATATCTTCCACTTTTAACTAAGTCTCTTGGGCAATGATTACTTCTTTCCCTTGACAGCAGATGTAAAATTGATCATTATACAAAAAGCACAAATTAAATTAGTGATAGGCCTATAATGTTATAATTAGGCCTATCGCTCTACTAATTAATGGTCGTGGCCAATTAGTACTTCATCCAAGCATTTGCTTCGAGGACTGTGGGAAACCACGAAAAACCACGTCAGGATGGGGAAAACTAGAAATCATCATCTAAATTTTATAAATTATAATTAATTTATTTGTCCTCTGGGAACCGGTTTTTTATTCTCTGAATCGTGATATATTTAGACATTACTCGACTCTGCTCAATGTTTCTATACAGAATCAGTTATGCCTGTCATGTCTCATGATATTTGGAGGAGAAAAAAAAAATATCTGAAATTGATAAAATGATTTCTAGTTTCCTATAATAATAATAATAATAATAATAATTTTTTTTTTTTTTTTTTTTATCTGATAAATGAATAATAATTGGATGAGCGTAGCGAAGACTCAATTACACTGTACTTGAAAAATCGGAGGTGTTTTTTTTTTTTTTTTTGTTTTTTTGTTCGCGCTCTACAGGTCAAACAGAAATTCAGATCATGATGAAACTTGGCACACACATGAACCCCTATCTGACTTGATGCTGTATAGTTTTGAGGCAAAATCGGTCTATCAATTCTTGAGATAAATCATTTTGAAGTTTTCAAAAAACCCATATGAATAAGCCAGGCGGAAAAAATGACAAAGTGAATATTCTCCGAAATTTTTCAAATTTCCACAGAACTCGAACAACATAATAATACACATCATTCCGAAGTTTCACTCAAATCGGATCGGCCGTTTTGATGTAAAAAAATATATAATGTTATTTGTGTCAATTATTCAAAGCTATTAAGATACCTATTAAATCAAAGCAACAAGTGTCACCACTTGATTGTAAACGATTAAAACAAAGCCTTCTTTATTATCATATAAATTATTAAAGGAAAATAAGATGGCAGTGATGTAATGGTTTGGATCTCAAGGTGTATATATATATAATAACCAATCCAAAGATAAGTTGATATGTTCCAGCTCATCCATCAACGCGGAAACACATAACGCGTTTGCCTAGTAATAATAATAATAATAATATTTATTGACAGTATACATGTTAAATGTTATGTTTCGTCATTTTCATTTTCATGGTACAATTTTCAGAATTAAGTCGTGTTACCAAATCTTACATAAAAATCTGTTATATAATAAAATTCTTTCTCAATGAGATGACTTTTTACTTTAGATTTAAAAGTATGTATGTTGTTGATGCTCCGCAAGTCTTTTGGTAAATTATTGTAAAATCTAACACCATTATGGTTGAGTCCAGTTTCATAAAGAACAGTTCGATGATAATCAATTTGGGGGTCATTTTTCCCACGAGTGTTATGCGAGTGGCTAATTTCTTTTTTGAATAAATTAAAATTGGATTTCACAAAAGTCACAATCTCTCAGAAAATTGGGAAAAAGCATATCGTCATTATTAATCAAAATCCAATTTCAGGGTTTTTACTTTTTGATGTCCTTTAAGCTAGGAGTTCGTAAAAACAGGATCTTATCACAGTGCTTATATTGACAACAGGCGGGCGTGTCATGTGCGTATCAATGAGATAATATAAGAGAAAATATTGAAAATTGAAAAAAAAAAATTTCAATTCAGAACAAATGATTACACACATGAAGGTGAAAAGACGATACGAATCGAATACACTAATTTGATAAATGATATCAATATTCATGTATATAATCTGCTTTTTTTACACTTTTACGAATTATCAGTTTCCGTTTTGACAATCTTCATTTTGTTGTCATGTTTTCGATGTTCGGTGAAACAAAAACACGTTCCCCTTCAGTCACATAACGCCTCGATTAGGCTACACCTATTTATATGTACTGATATTTCACCTATTTCAAAAAAGGCAGTCATATAAAATAGTTATGAGTTTAATCTTTGAATGATAAAATTTTAGTATAGACATTCAATTACCGTATTCGATTACTTTCGACTGAGTCTTGGTTTCAACAAATACAATCTATCCGATATCATTTTACTTTGTTCAAAAAATTAGTTCAAAATCCTGGAATTTATCTGCAGAATTAGTTACTTGATATATGATCCAACTGAATATGAAATTTGTATTCATGTGGGCTTACATTCGTTTAATCGTGTAATATTTATAGGTCTACAATTTGTGGATTTTGTTCTGATTGGTTCATCGACATCTTCTATACCATGTGATTCTATCAATGAACTTAAATGCATCTTCATGGTATTTTTAATCAAGATTTCTTTCACAACTTGAACAAAATAAAACGGTAACAATTAATTGGTATAAATAAAATCTACAAATGAGGCACAGTATTACCAAGTCCAGTTAGTATTTATCTGAGAGAATACCACAGGTAACCATGGCGATAACAAGTTTAAACTGTCAGATAAAGGCTAACTGGACTTGGTAATACTGGGCCTAAGTATAGTAAAAGGTTTCAGGAAATTCTCATCTTATTGTCTGTATATGTTGGAAGAAAATGTCAATGATTGATTATAGTTTTATCCGACGTTCCAAACTGAATATTATCTAAACTGAATATTCTCTAAGTCTAAGCTGAATATAAACGATTTATGGATATTTCGAGGATATAATCCAATATTATTCAGTTTTAAGATATTTGTCATCAATTTAATTTTCAATAGTATTGTTTGTAACCGATTTCTACTCAATAACCAATATATAGAATCGCTAAGAACTTGCAGTGTATTCCTTTTCAAAGTGGTGAACAAATATAAATGAATAAAATTAATTACTTGAAGAGATTAACCTAATTAACTTTAATTAGGCCCGGTATTACCAGGTCCACTTAGCAGTTATCTGAGAGTTGGTGAAAACAAATATCACGGGTAACCATGGTGACAACAACTTTTATCTGCCAGTTGGAGCTACTCCCACGTTGGTAATACCAGGCCTTAATCAACTTGAATCAAATTAATTAACTTGACACTAATTTGCTACAAGTATTTTCACTTGATTTTTGCCCGAAGTATTTTTTTTTGTCAGGTACAAATCAATAGCTTTATATTTTGAAATAAAATAAAATTACGACTCACGATTTTTGACATTTATTCGCTACATTTTGTATTAGTCACAAAAATTGTTTGATTTCGTCACCTCGCTGAATGGAAACATAATAATGATAGGTTGATTACATACCAGCATATCACTCACATCCATATCCGCGTATTCTTGGATAAAACTCTACCCACATTAACATTTACGGTTCTCATTATTCTTTAAACATGAGCATAGATTTACAGCGAGATAACAGCTCTTTCGTGATAACTTGAGGATCAGCTTCAAAGTTGAATGAATAATTTGAAATGTGAAAATAATGAATGGTCACCTCTAATGCATTCAAATTTTGAATTAGGAATGTACTTATCAAATATTTCAAAAGAAAACTGTTGATATATTCCGACAAAATACATTTTCAAAATGGAATGTGATATCCACATCCCTTAGTGAAGAGAAATTGAAAAATTTAGTTCCGAGAAAATACAAATATTTAGACCTAGTATTTTGATAGTCTATTAATTAAAAAAGTGTCCGTTAAGGTCGGTAACAAAGTCTGATCAGTCAGTAAAATAACATAGGTAAAAACGAAGGAATATGACACCAAGATAACAGATGAAAAACTTCTAGCGAACTATTGAAAAACTGTGGATTGATAAATGTGGAAAAAATGAACGTTTCAATGCATCAAGCAAAACTTATTAAAATTCAGAAAACAGATTCAAAAAGTGACAATTAAGTGAACACCACGTTATACGGTTGTAGGTCTAGCTTACGACTAGATAAAGCCAGATTGTATTTGTTTTACAGATTCACGATTGATGCCTGGTCAATCATTTTCATCATTTGAATACTTTTAATAGATATTTAAATATTTAAGATATCTTTGTAAGCTAATTTTGTTTGTTAAATCAACTACTGATCAAGATATTCAGTGTGGGACATGTGCTTATATAAATGACTCGAATATCTCTCAAATCTCAGCAATAAAGGTTTCAAAAGTTACAATTTCTCACGTTTTTACTCACTTTTCACTCCATTTTTGAATTGAAGGAATGATTTAATTTTCTCGTTTGAATCATGTCTGCCTCCCGAACGAAAATCTGTTGAATTTAACCCAAACACCTCGAGCCTTTACTATTCATATCATGAAATATTCTGATTTTGTGAGAAAGATGTGAGTTGGCTCACATACATTTCCAATTAATTTACAAGTATATTTTTCGATTTTACATTTTTGAAAATTCGATTATGTCTTTTTCGGTGCGTAAATATCTTAAATCAAATTACCCGTCGGTTCCTTCGTCTCGCATCGCTTTGCTCGCTAACGACGGTTATTGAATTTTAATTGCGTTCCCGCATTTTACAGGAAATTCACAATTAACGTTTTTTTTCAAGCCTGGTAATATTTTCACGTGGGGCTTATTACAAGGACCGCGAATTTAAAGAGTTTGTGGAAATATTTATATATATATATATATATATATATATATATATAGGCCTATATATAGCCCTATATATATATATATATATATATATATATATATATATATATATATATATATATATATATATATATATATATATATATATAGGCCTATATATATATATATATATATATATATATATATATATATATATATATATATATATATATATATATATATATATAGGCCTATATATAGCCCTATATATATATATATATATATATATAAATATATATATATATATATATATATATAGGCCCATATATATATATATATATATATATATATATATATATATATATATATATATATATATATATAGGCCTATATATATATATATATATATATATATATATATATATATATATATATATATATATATATATATATATGAACATAGGCCTATATGCACAACAATCTGCATATTTGTTCCGTCTGGGAGGAAGTATATTTTTATTTGCGGAAGTCGACAGAAAATACTTGCAAGTTTAGAGAATCATCCAACGAACTAGCCAAGTATTTTCAATGCTGCTCAACGACACCACCAGAAGCTAGGTTATAATATGAGGGTGCAAAGTATTCTTCTCGGCGTAGATTGGTGCAAAAATTGTAAGCATCAAAATCAAACATGATAGTACGTTTGAACTTTACACATTTACGGAATCAATTTCTAGAATTAGTTTTGTAATCTTATCCACGTCAATACTAGCCGGTAATAAATGTATATTCGAATATGTATTCAAATATTCCATACGGAAGTTTCAAAATCAATTTCAGAGACCAAACAAATAATTAACACAGATTTATTTCATAACGCAAATTTGGTTTTGGCGCCAACGATTCTGCAGAACTTATATCTATGAATATTTAAAATGTGTTCGAATGTGCATTTCTCTTAACCTATTAATTAATAGAAATAACCGATTTCTGATTTCAATTCTCTCGAATGTTACACGGAAGTAAAATTTAAAACATGGTAATGCGCGCGACGGGGCCAAGTTAGGGTGGTTTAAGACAACCCTTGAAACCATTTGCAGTTCCCCTCAAACAAAATACACTTTCCATTTCCATCTCCATTCACTGACCTTCCTTATCGCACGAATATATCCACGAAGAAATTCACACGCACTTTCAAAACTAAAACACTACTTTTATATCACCATCACAACCGTCTCAATATTACTAGTCAACAAATCGCCGTCTTCCTACAACTATTTTATTTCTACTCGAACCGTATAAAAAGTAGTTCCTGCTTCTATAGTACTACGACGTGTTGTCGGTCGAATAAAAGAACAAAAAGTAACCCCCCATTCACAACATTGGCGGGTAGGATGCGAACGTAAAATCGACCTAGGAAAGTGTCATGACGAACGTTCACGAACATGCCCGAAGCACAGCACACGACAGAACCGAACATGCCCGAATCAGACTGAGTCAGCATGGTTTCGTTCTATGGCATATTACGAATATCCGACACCAAAAACCCACCCCTCACTCATGTGAAAATCCAATTCGAGAAATTGATGACTCAAAATCGTAATGATGTCACGGTGTTACTATGGTAACAAATAGGATAGAGAACGAAGATCTTATCAGATGTATATTTGACGATGTAAACAAATGTTATTCGACGGAAACGTCAAATTTAAGGAAACAAAAACAAAATATTCCGTATGATAAACACGATGGCTGCCGAAATTTACATGTTTTTCACTATATATTACCTTAAATAAAATGGAACTTACCTTATACGTATTTTATTAATATCCAGAAATAATTCATAGTCACTGTTAAATAATTATCTTTGATAATAAATGTTTGTATCTCGCGTATTGAAGCTTGTTTATCGGAGCTGTTCTGTTTGTGTTGTATTTCACGTTTCCTCCGGTCGTCGACTAACGGCTCGCTGGCGAATACAGTGCTAGCAGTTCACCGGGCGGTCGGCAGAGAGCGCGCAAGTCGCAGGATGTTCAATGGCGCCAGAATATAAACACGAGGCATTCCAGAACAAAATAATGATCCGCGAGGAATTGTAGGGGGATGAAAATAGGTGACAGGCAGAGGGGATCAGTGTTGTGAAAGTTCTGGAAGGTCAGGGTTGGGTTGGGTTCTTGCAGTGGGAGACTGCATTGAATGAAGAGTATCTTGGTTTCCCTCAGTCGTGATTACTAACCATGGGCCTTACTGTTATTTGTTGGTATTAACAATGAACTGAGATGATAATTGAAATATATTGGCATCGGTGAATGATAAACGAGAGGATGGAAAGATGAGTTCAAAGGAATTAATAATTGTATTTGATGTTTTTGACAAAGCAAAGAAACAGAGTGGAACCATGATGCAACTCTGTCAGGATTTTTGACCAAGGCAAGAATCGAACCCTGGTTTCCTGAGTGACGATTCAATAGCTATAACATGAACTTCATTATTCAGCTAAAAAGTTCCGTAGGACCAAGTTTCGAAAGAAATGAGCAAAATAAATTCTTAACTTTGCATCTACTAAAACATTTTACCATAATACTCAGGCCTTCAGGGTACCGGTAGTAAAATCTGGAATGCTTATATTTGATATGTATCCATATTTATTTCAGTGATTGCGTCAAGCTACATCCATATAAAACCTTTAGCTCATATTTTGTACGTCAATGGTAATTTTTTAATTATCGTATTAATGGTTTACCTGTCAATATGTAAGTAATTACATTGCGACGGTATTTTTCAATTACTTGCATGGGTTTTAGGTATACATTTTATGAAAGTTACCTGAATATTATGCTTAAATTGGGCTTATATAGGCCTATCAGAGTTGAGGCTAGTTCTAGTATCAAGTCAAAAACTGAATATTTTGAAAAAAAAAATTCAAATTGATGAAATTTGAATATCATCAAGGTTTATATAGCATGATAAAGCAAACAAAAATGATAAGCTGATAATATACCAAAAGACACTCAATAATTGAATAACAAAATTTGCATCTAGGTTACATATTGTTGTCAAAGTCAAATCGGAGAAAGCTGATTGATCTTCTGGAACCGATACTGATAAGGCTGTAAAAAAATATGACTGAAATGCAATAGTATGTTTCCTACGTTATCTGTTCTGTACATTTCTCCATTAAGTGAAATTATTTTGAGAGAAAGTTCGAAACTGCGTGATATAATAACATTAATAAAGAAGAAAAACATTCGGCAGAAAATGTATGTGTATTTATTTTAAAAATGATTTATCTGGCTGACATATAAGAGCAGTATTGATGATTTTTATAGCTCACGTGTTTAAAATGATGTTTTAATGATTCAGTATAATATTTCAAGTATTTGGTTGAAATATCTTCAGCCACTTTCTGGAGAAATTAGTTGGAAAATGAAAAAAAAGATAATTTTATTGAAGAGAAAAAATGTTGAAAACAACTCCAACGAATTGAAATTTCATCCAAACATATCCTTACTATCGAATTAAATCATGACTTAATTCGTATCTGTCATTATTCATTTTCAATCGATACAAGAATAATTGACTGATTACTTTGTCAGTTTTTACTTAAATCATATTTTTGTTCAACCGAAAATTATCATAATCCCCCTATCTCAGCTCACAAAGTCTCTTTTGTGTTTTACTAGCTGCAGTTTGTATTTGTTCTTATTGTGAGAAATCTGACAATGAATAAGTTTATTTAATACGTTGTGTTTTATTCAAGTTTTTTTTCAAATTAACATCGAAAACTTGCTATGCCATGATTGTTTCCCAAGCTGATGTTAGGTTAGTAAGACCGTTCAGAAGCTCTACCTATTGGTTGTTTCAATTCTTCGAGGCGGTCTTGTCAACAATATAACCAACTATTATACCTGGACTATTTTAAATAAAAAACAATGAACTTTGACACCAGGACTGCACTGCGCTGTCTGTGACCAAACTTTTTCTCCACCAATAAAAGTATTTAAGTATAAAATATGTGAAACATATATAATAAATATAATATAAATACTTTTGAAACTACGATAACAATGAAACTGTCAATGTGGCTCGATACACTCAGATTGAAGTCAAGTGGGGTTGGGGTTCGAATCCCGCATGACATATAATATATTCACGTGAGCATCATTCATCTGTCACCAGCTCATTCGTACCCCCAAATAAATCAGCTGTTGATGGAGCATCGTTAATCAAACAAGAATCACCAAGATTATAATATATATATATATATATATATATATATATATATATATATATATATATATATATATATATATTTCCCATCGCAATTTCCAACCAACCATTCCTATACGTCATCTATACATCTGTCATCAGCAACTATAATATGATATAATACTAATGGGAAAACACATTTCCTCATCATTTTCTCATCTTTATCAAGCGGAAAATTCACAGAATTTCCCACCTCCAATCCTTTATCAACTCATTGTAGTTCCCAATTCGTTCACAGCTTTCTATTTGCCATTTTCAACTCCGACAGCCCACACTTTTCTATCATTCGTTTGCCGATTCTTGATCCTCGGCTACGTCCTATAGGTTGCTAGGGCAATTTATTGATCCGAGCTTAGGAAAATGTGGGTAAAGGAGTTAGCTGGAGGGGGGGGGGGGGGGGGGTGCGTTGGCCGTCGGTGGAGGGGAAGGGGGAGGGGGGCGACATTGAAATGTCATAAAATAGGACCATGCTTGAATGTACTATCCTGTACAAAAATAGTAACCGGAAAACGATTTTGTAAACATTGTTTTATTTTGGAGAGAGAGAGAGAGAGAGAGAGAAGAGACACAGACAGACAGACAGAGAGAGAGAGAGAGAGAGAGAGAGAGAGAGAGAGAGAGAAAGAGAGAGAGTGTGTTATAGTCGAGCTCGCACCTAATCCATTGACATAATATCATAAATTGAAATAAAATTCAATTCAATATATATATATATATATATATAACTGACGAAACAAAAACTTGTAAATGAGTATTCTGTGAATAAACTATTATTAATATTATTATATATATATATATATATATATATATATATATATATATATATATATATATATATATATATATATATGGTATTCGTTATCAATATAGTTTTATATTACCATTAATAGCAAATTATTCACGAGATGATAATGTCAGTTATATTTTCAATTTATTTATATTTGATTTTACAACGCACTGTAATGATAACAAGGATATATTAGCGTAGGGTGAATGATTATTGGGATGATGAGATGGAGGTTTCTTCGGTAATGGAAAGGATAATAGGAAAAATGTGGTCGTGGCCGAGATTGTAGGAACCAAGCCGATATCAGCGTGGACTACAGAGGGAAGCACAAAAAAAAACAGTATAAATGGACGGTGGTGGGTATCAAACTGAGTACCGATATGCCCCTCACCTCCTAGATCACATGAAGCCAGCACATTGACTGAGCCACGGAGGAAGACTTTGAATTTTACTGACTCGATATTAGCCATTCTATTCTTCCGCTAGAATCATTTACATTCAACTGATAAACATGAAGCATGATGTTTGTGTTGAAAGTATTCATAAAAAATAACATTAAAATAACAAAAATAACAATAATATCCATGAATTACCGTATATTGTGCATTGTGTTTGCCATTATATTGTGCATTAGTCTTGAGTTTCCATATGTACACATAGGTGGGTCAGAAATGTAACATTATATTTGGAATAAATATATTGAATTACATTAATTATTGTTACATTGGTTGTTACACATGGAGTTATTCCAATAGTGTAACAAGAATGAAAGTAATTTATTCTGTTTTAAAGTAATTTCACACACTTTCAACTCTGCTGTCTCGAGCAAACAGCCTCTCGCCTTTGACAGGTAACAAATCGTTCAAGAGGCCCCTGTAGGTTTGACACTAGGCTGCACGCTTCACAAACGTATCAGATGGGAAGTCTATCCTCACAGGCGAACTCTTATTCAAATGCGGTTGTTCAAGTTATTACCCAACCAGTTTACTTTGTAAAACCCAATAATGGGAGTCGAATCTATGTTTATTAATTGTGTTATTTTTATAATAATGATGGTGAGATGATAATTGTTCACTTAACGACCCCACCAACAGCTTGGTTATACAGGGGTACGAATGAGCAGGTGATACTGAAACTGTGAGGTGATGATAAGTGGAAGGACATTTACAAAAACCCATGCCTTATGTGGGCTCGAACCCACGTCCAACGGTGACCTGAGTTTCCAAAGCTGTGCCTCAGATGACTGAGCTACCGAGGGTGCCTTTTAATAATGTTTTTATGCATATTATTATATTAGTAATCACGTTTATTGTTAATTATGTGTATGTTTGATGTAAGTTTTTATGTTCGAATTGTATACAGCATTATTTGTTAAAATAGCCCATCAAGAACCAAATTATTCGGGGATTCAACTATAATATATTCAAAAGACTTATAACCTGTTTCATTCCACACATCCTGGAAAACGTCCATCAAGTCAGTCATTGTTGCAAGAGACAACCAACAATGTATTTCAATCACAATCACTGTTGATTTTACAGTTCCTTGTATTGCTATAGTAACAATTGTTAGTCATTTGTTACCAGTGGAAATATATCTTTACTCATGAATAATAATAATTGATGGGTATTGTTGTTTATAAACAGCACCTAAATAACTGAGGTTGTCAGAGGAACACAGCAAACCAACGGGTACCCAACAATGGTTGTTATGGGTTAATTATTGTGGATTGTTGTCTCTTTACTGCAACAATGGTTCAATGCTCAATGCTCAACAACAATGCTAAACTATGCTATACACAACCCAGTAGAATTATAATGTTAGTTTTTGTGCATTAGTTTTTTACGAGAAATATAGATTTTGTTAGTTCAACAATGTTGCCGGTACCGTAGCCACTCTTATCTACATATATAGTTCACAACGAGATCCGCTAAATCGTGATAGGCAATCGGGACCTTTGGCTGTGAACTGACCGCAAGAAACCACAAATACCTTCCATGTGATCAGTATGTGAGTTGGAGCATCTTCTTTATATTATGATAAAATAGGTTGGTATCACTACATCGTGACAACGGGTACCCAACAATGGTTGTTATGGGTTATTTATTGTGCATTGTTGTCTGTTTATTGCAACAATGGTTCGAACAGGCAGTCGAGAGTCTTCACGAAACAAGTGAAAGTGCTCAGATGTTTTCAGTTCATCGCGTAGACGTCAAGTTTTACACGCGGAAGCCGGAAAAGAACGTACTTATCGATCTCTCTGTACGCGTCTCTCTCTCTCACTCGCTCTCACACGAACACGCATCGCTCTGTCTATCACACTCTCGCACACAAAGCCACGCGTTACACTCTTTTTAGTGAGTGCTCGGAGTTTTTAAGGGTGACCTTTGATTCCCGCCTGAGATAGCAACAGCGTCGGCGGCGTCGTTTATTAAAACATGGTGGACACACGACGCCGTTTGTTGTTGATGAGTTGGATAAGGTAGGTTATACAGGATGTAGTTGGTAAAGAATTAGTATGCATAATCACTGAAATTTATCTCGCATTTTCTGGAATAGAGGCACGCAGAGCCGACGATAATATATATATATATATATATATATATATATATATATATATATATATATATATATATATATATATATATATATATATATATATATATATATATATATATATATATATATATATATATATATATATGTGTGTGTGTGTGTGTGTGTGTATATATATTATATATATATATATATATATATGAATAATATATATATATATATATATATATATATATATATATATATATATATATATATATATATATATATATATATATATATATATATATATATATATATATATATATATATATATATAACAATATATATATATATATATATATATAATATATTGTATTTATTGTATTATATTATATTATTATTATTATTAGTATTATATTGTATTTGATAATACTATATAAACTGGATCCCAGTGGTCAGTAACAATTATTGTGAACAGCTGACAATAAAGTTTTACCTAAAAACTCAGAAGTGATTCATAAAATAATGAGTAGGTCTAGCAATTGATTAAATCTTAATAGTGATGATGATATGATTTTATTTTATTACCAGAACGTATGCGTAATGAGCAATACTCCCTCACACAAATTTTCGTTCCTAGAATCGAGAATTTCTGTAAGACAATCATTTTTTAATATCACGAATTTCTGGAAACGTCGCGTGACACATTTTGTATTCACAAATATGAGAGAATAATATTTTCTTGAACAAAGTATTAATCCAACAAAAAAAATATATTGTATATGTTTTCTCTTTTTATATTTCGTTTAATTTCTATTTCCGTATGTCATCTGTCTGGTTCGGACAGTTGAGGGCGCGGGTTTGAGTCTCTCTGCAGACATGGTTTGTTTACAAGTCTTTTCACTTATCGTTAGTTTATATATCGTCTCTTCATCACCCACTCATTCGTACCCCCATATTACTCAACTGTTGCTGTGGGCTTTGATCACCAGTAAAAAACACCATAATTATCGTTATATCCATGATATCTGAGTAAACAAAAAAAAATTGAAGAACCTTTCATAAACTAATTTTGATATTCATTTATCTGAAAGTGAACTGTGACAATAATCAAATTTGCAATCGTACTTTATTACATTAAGGTCCCGTTTTACGAATAATAAATGTGTTGCGATGATCAGTGGATTAGATTGTTATTACGCTTGGTTACCAATGGTATTTTTCTACCTTAATTAATAAATTAGCTAAATTAACACATTTTTATTATTGGTAATATGGGGTCTAAGAAAAGAAGTTAATCAGTTGTATTCATAAAACCAGTACTATTTTATGATACATATTATCTATTATTATAATTCTGGAAAATTAATTTTAAAATGATTACATTTTTATTCAGTCTATAAATTCTGGTTTGCAACCTCATCCATGAATACATTCAAAAATACTTCCTGATACCATCTCTATGAACTTATCACCCTTCAAAGGTCAAAGGGCAGCGCAATAGTCTTCTCTGATTGGCTGAAAGTCACTGAAAGAAAGCCAATCAGATATATATAAAAAAAAAACGAGATGAAAGCTTCAACTTTATTGGAAACTTTATTGGGAAGTTTTTTTTTGAGAATATTGGTTCTAATTTGGCCCGCGTGTTATTGATTGCTTTATAGGCTTGTTTTTATAACCAAACGAGAGGGAAGTTCACTTTGATAGGTTGGTAAGCCGAGATAAGTTTTTGGGCTGAGCATTGATAATATAATAAAAAGGGAAATTGAGAAGGGATGAAAGTGAAGGGATGGAAAAGGGGAGATGAGGAAGGAGGGTACACTTTAAAAAGATTGGAAGTTGGTTTGGAAGAGAAAATCCATAAATTATTGGACATTTCGACAAATGTTTACGGTCTGAAGTCTTCTCGGTAGCTCACTGACGACTTTTCAGACGGATTTGGTAGATTTTAATAGTAAGTGTTGTGATAAGTCACAGTCTTACTAAAGTCTTTAAGTAGAATCTGATTGAGGGATGAGATTGATTTTCTATAATTTAAACCTTTATTTGCGTGAAAATATTATATTTAAGCTTTCAATTAAACTTTAGAGATGATATTAGATACCATAAGTGATAGGCTCACTTGCTTAAAAAGATCCAATGCCGATTTTGAGAAATAATGTGTACGGAATTTTTAACATTTTTCGATAATTTTCAAAATTTCGTAAATTCACATCAGTTCAAATTTATATCAGTATAAATACCGGAATTACCATTCTGGCAGCAGCTCTAACTGGCAGATTGGACTTGTTATCACTATGGTTACTCATGCTATTGGTTTTTACCAACTCTCGGATAAAGGCTAACTGGACCTGGTGAAACCAAGCCTAAGTTATTTAACGCTTTTCAGAGATGTAGTTGTGTTCACAGTCTTGAATCTCATCCTACCAAATGATGATAATCGCCACACAGAACGGCCATACAGATGTAAGGTGTGCGTGTTGTGTTGGTAAGAGACCGCCCTCTTCTGTGGATATACGACACAAGTATAATGTGATTTTAGTGGTTGTTATGTTGGCAGGTGAATTTTTCAGTTTGTGAATACAAGTATATCCACGGAATATTCAATTATCGAATGATTTCAGATATTTCAGCTGTTGTTCTTTGAAATCTCGATTTGCAGAATGTTCTCCTTTAGATATCGATAACTTAAGGTGATCCCAGTCTCCAGGGAAAAACAAAATCCCGCTAGGGTGATTTTACAGATGTGAATAATCATAAAACTTGAACAGTGCGAGATCCAGAATTAATAAATACATCGAAAGATGCAGACAATCTTTGTAGAAAATGCTAGTGAGTCAAATTTTATAATTACAGAGACGAAAAGATCAACTTGTATGTAACAGTAACAGTCGATAATTTTG
Source organism: Brachyptera risi (assembly GCA_964007535.1). Classification (NCBI taxonomy): domain Eukaryota; kingdom Metazoa; phylum Arthropoda; class Insecta; order Plecoptera; family Taeniopterygidae; genus Brachyptera; species Brachyptera risi. The sequence goes on from OZ023336.1 coordinate 21,511,428, forward strand.
CCATTGATTTTCACCTTACAGCGTACCGTTACATACAAATACAACGTCTTACTGTGAATGTTTATTATGGATTAAAGAGATACTTATCTGAATGGTGTGAAGCAGTTGCACTACAACATGTTGAAACATGGAAAAACATGTTGAACATGTTGAATGGATGTACAACATCCGGAAAGTAACTTACGATCGTTTATATGATATGTAGACACAGAGAATATTAGTCTTTGAGTGAATTTCCTTGAAACCAATTAACAAAGTATGAAATGATATCAAATGATTACTCAATTATCGAAGCATGGAACTAAAACTGGGCCTATAGGCCTACATGATTTCTGGTAAATTCATCTTTTTTAAAATTAATCTAGAAGTCAAAATAAATACATACTTTTACTTGAGTGGTTCATTTTTGGTAGATATTTTATTTATATATTACATCTTGAAAAAAATTATATATAAAATCATGAAAAATAATTACAAGTAAATAATTGCTATTCGAGAATCTATCCTAAAATACAAAATATCATAATATATACTTTAATTCATGTAATTTGAGTTCAAGAATAGAATTATATTCTCCATTACGTGTAGAGCACGAACCATAAAACTACGTCGGAGAAATTCTCAAATCTGTGTTTTATTCCGTGAAAATTTCAAGTTATACGAAAATCAATGATATTATCAACTAATACTCATCAACTTTACATATCTAGCTAATAGAATTAATAATAATACAATATTACAAAACTAGAATGTTAATTGTAAGAATGAGAACACAAATGGAGCACAATATTCGATGAATGGAAGTAAGTTTCACAATTATCATTGGTTTTGGGATTGGATATTGAAAGTTGAAATTAAAATATATACAACATACGACTTGAATTCAATTTTCTATACCAATGTTACAGAACAAAATATGACAATTTGAACCACACTGATTGATTCAATTCAAAATGGTCTATAAAAACATGAAAGTAAATTGTCCAAAATTTACTCGGCCTTAAAATCGATTCACTAATCACCGTCGTAATCTTAAGACATAACGCCCAAGACATGGAAGTAGATTTAGTGACATGGGCTTTTGGTGACATTTTAAAATTGTTCGAATTATATAATAAAAACACATTACTCTTCAATACATTGAAGAAAATTGTTCACATAAAAGAATAAAAGTCATATAAAAGCATTATATTACTTAACGGGACCCAGACTTCAGCCAACCTATGCTGGCAATGTTGAATTTTCCAATTTCATGTACCTTTTTCTGACAAGTGGCTGAACATAAACTCTTGAAAAATTTGTATACATGCTATTCACACCTCAACTCAATTCACATCGAGAGTTGTTTTCTTCAATGTATTTATTTTTTATTTCATCATTTCAAATTTGATTCATTTTTTGATACACTTTTGATATAATGGATTTTTAGAAAAAAAAAATAGTCAACTTATCAGAAATACGATTCGATGTTATCTTAATAATAGTAACAAAACTTCTCTGAAGTTTTTCAATAGTTTGTGTTCAATAGTTTCTGAGAAGAAGATACATGAGTACAAAATGAACCAGTTCTGAGATAACGTAGGTTGATGTTGATCAAGGTAAATTTATATAATGGCCTCAATTCATTACTAAAATCAAAAGCGAGAGTGATCTAAAATAATTCCTATTCACAAACTATTTGACACACGTAGATAGACCAATGATATTGACGTCTTAAGCACACTTCAAAGAAAAGAGATAATAAAAAATATAAAGATGTACAAAACTGTCCAAATCTGCAGTCTGAATCCCATTAAATAAAGAGTACATATAGGCATTGTTCTGGTTCAAAAAGGCATGTGCGAGTCGGTCTAGCAAAATACAATCCCAAAAATCTCAAAAACCAAAGAACAAAACATCGACTTTTCGGTCTTGAGACTCAACGCTCAGCATTGAAGGTCATCATGACCTTGAAACTAGAATCCAATTGATAATGCGTTTATTTATTTCTCTTATTTTAGAGAAAACTAGAAATCACCCTCACAATTTTGGAAATTATAATTACCTCTCTTGTTTTCTAAAGACCATGAGTCATGACGTAGGCATTACCGATTATATATAGAATCAAAAACAGAATCGAGTAATGTCTACGTCACGACTCAGAAACGATGGCGGGTCTTGAAGGACAAATAAAATATTTGTTATTTTTTGAAATTGAGATAATTATTTCTAGTTTTCTCCAAAATCGGAGAAATAAATATCGTCATTAATTTTTGAAATGCAGTTCCAAGATTGTGACGTCATTTAAAACAGAACGTCGTCTTTCAGATCTTTAAGTTTCCTAGGATCAAGACAATTGTAAATCAACCTCCTAATGGTATCAAATTCAATAACTACAATAACTTCAAAACTATTACGAATTTTACACTAGTTAATCAACCCTCTACGTTATCAATCATTCTGTGCAGAGCCCACACTATAGTGCGCGCGCCGGCAATGACACCGCGCGCACTTGACTGACACACAAGTTAAGTCACGCCTATCGGTATGTGCGCGCGCATTAGCCGTTATTCTGCGTGATCTGGCACACGCAACAATGGGGGAACCAGAAGACGTCCGTGTAAAGGTTACCGCCGCCACCTTCCACCGCGACGAGCCGTTTCTGCACGTATTGCTGTTCGCAGCGGGAAGTGTACCCGTTGGGGATCGAACAGAGACCACTGCATTGGCTGTTTCTGGAGCAAGAGAGAGAGAGGTGTCACAGTTATTAGAATTTTCAAGTTATTCCGAGTTGTCCCATTATCAGGTGGTTTTAGAGACAACAATTGAATAAGGCGATGTAAACTACACAACCAATGTGTAGTTTTTGTATATATCCTCTCACTAATCATCACTTCATACATTCATAATCACCAGCTCATTCGTACCCCCATATAACCTAGCTGTTGGTGGGGTCGTTAAGCAAACAATGATCATCATCATCGAAAATTAATAAGAAAGGACATGAAGGAATGCATTCAGAGTGCTTGTAGAAGCAGAGAAATTCAGCATTACTATTTTTCTTCTGTTCTCGAACCAGTGTCATTGAAATAATTGAATAAATATAGTAAATCAACTCGAAGATGATTTTTTTTTTTTTCAAACATCGAAACTTGATACAAAATCATTGTTCCCCAATTAAGGCTAAGGATGAAAAGTAGGATCGTTTGGACGGGGCACCACAAGGGCGATCTTACCACCCCATTTTGATCATTTAAAACCAATGAACTTCAACACCAGGGCTGATAAGATAATTGTATGCTCTTTTATTAACAAGACATTATATTTTTTTGAATTCAATCAATTTCAAGATATTACGTCAATAAATTTCATCACTTGGTACTTATTGACGTATTATCTTGAAACTGACTGAATTCACAGAAATAGAATGTCATGAATTGAAGAGCATAAAATTATCTTGGGGTTGGTATATTCAAAGACACTAGGTCGTGAACATGGACAAAAAAGTGGAGATGAATTTTTCTATCTCTTTAAGCACTCTGAATGCATCCCCTAAACACAGAGATGAACAATAATTGGAATAGACAGACATTTAGGGGCAAACAATCATAGTGTAATGAACGGAAAATTCTTCCATCTTTATAAAATATGATGAACGTGAGCATGATAAGCATGATGCTAGACACAAGTTTAATAAAGTAGGTATGATAAAAATAAGTATAATCAGCATGTCAAGTTTAATAAGTATGATATACATAAGTATGACAAGCATGATCTAAGGTGCAAGTTTAATAAGTATGATATACATAAGTATGACAAGCATGATCTAAGGTGCAAGTTTAATAAGTATGATATACATAAGTATGACAAGCATGATCTAAGGTGCAAGTTTAATAAGTATGATATACATAAGTATGACAAGCATGATCTAAGGTGCAAGTTTAATAAGTATGATATACATAAGTATGACAAGCATGATCTAAGGTGCAAGTTTAATAAGTATGATATACATAAGTATGACAAGCATGATCTAAGGTGCAAGTTTAATAAGTATGATATACATAAGTATGACAAGCATGATCTAAGGTGGAAGTTTAATAAGTATGATATACATAAGTATGACAAGCATGATCTAAGGTGGAAGTTTAATAAGTATGATATACGTAAGTATGACAAAAATGATCCAAGATGCAAGTTTAATAAGTATGATATACGTAAGTATGACAAAAATGATCCAAGATGCAAGTTTAATAAGTATGATATACGTAAGTATGACAAAAATGATCCAAGATGCAAGTTTAATAAGTATGATATACGTAAGTATGACAAATATGATCTAAGATGCAAGTTCAATAAGTATGATATATACGTAAGTATGATAAGCATGGCGCTAGACACAAGTATGATAGTATAAGTAAGTCAAGGTCTATGTGCAGCTACGCTTGGGTAGCCCAATGTCGTAATCCACGACGGGCGTTGCTGCTATTATTGTTGTTGTTGCGAGTAATCTAGATTGTAGGAAGAGTACCTGATCTAACTAACCTGACCAACCTAACCTGAACTAATCAATTATAACCTGGAACTAAGACAATTTTATGAAATAACAATTATACTCTATAACAGTGACCAACAAGGCTGTTTGTAAGTAAATTGCCACTTCGAATAAGCATGACTGATATAAGTATAAAAATGAATGTATGATAAGTATGATGGACGTTAATTAGCCTGTATAATAAGTGTGATAAACGTAAGTATGACGAGCATCACTTTGACGCAAGTATAATAACTATGATATACGTAAGTATGATAAGTATGATGAACGTAAGTATGATAAGTATGGTGGACGTAAGTATGATGAGCATGAACTTTGACGCAAGTATTAAAGTATGATAGACATAAGTATGATGAGTATGATAGATATAAGTGTGATAAGTATGATAAACGTAAGTATGATAAGTATGATAAACGTAAGTATAATACGTATGATAGATGTAAGTATGATGAGCATGAACTTTGACGCAAATATGCCTATAGTAAGTATAAAAGACATAAATATGATGAGTATGAAAGCCTTAAGTATGATAAGTATGATAAACGTAAGTATAATAAGTTTTTTTGTTTTTTTTTCTTTATTAGGTTTTAACGACGCACTGTAATGATTACTAAGATCTATTGGCGTCGGATGAATGATTAATGAGATGATGGGATGATGAGATGAAGGTTTTTATGGGTAGTGGGAAGGATAGTGGGAAGGAAGCGGTCGTGGCCTATATTGTAGGAACCATCCCGGCATTAGCCTAGACTACAGAGGGAAACCACGAAAAACCCCCGTAAAGATGGACGGTGGCGGGGATCGAACCGGGTCCGATATGTCCCTCTAGCTCCCGGATCACGAAGCAAGTGAGCTAACCACTCAGCTACTGTGCCGGTAGTATAATAAGTATGATAAACGTAAGTATAATAAGTATGATAAACGTAAGTATAATCAGTATGATAGACGTAAGCATGATGAGCCTACACTTTGACGCAAGTATAATAAGTATGACAGACGGAAGTGTGATAAGCATGATCTAAGACGTAAGTATGATGCTCTACTTACGCGCACGTCTCCGTGCCGACCAGCTGCGTGTACTTGTCGTTGACCTCGTTCAGGTTGACGACGTACATCCAGTTGCCCCTGTTGTTCATGGCGGCCTTGGGCATAATGAACCGCGTGGTCGTGGGGCACAGCGTGCTCTGGCCCGGCGCCTGCCGCCTCTTGCGGCGACCTTGGACGGGGGGCGGCACGATGTTCACGGCGGGAGACACTTCGGCGTTCTGATTGGTGCGCGCGTATCTGCAGGGATTACAATTATGTGAATGTGGATAAATGGGAATTCTTATGAGAAATTGAGATACGAGGTGTGAAAAAAATAAGGGGGGATAAATGATAGGCATACAAGTTTTGATTTAATTGAAAAACGAACATTTTGATCTCTGACGTCGATTAGAAAAAAATATCGATGATCTAAGACGCAAGTTTGATAAGTATGATATACGCAAGTATGATAAGCATGGCGCTAGACACAAGTATGATAGTATAAGTAAGTCAAGGTCTACGTGCAGCTATACGCTTGGGTAGCCTAATGTCGTAATCCACGACGGGCGTTGCTGCTACTGTTGTTGTTGTTGTTTTTGTTGTTGTTGCGAGTAATCTAGATTGTAGAAAGAGTACCTGATCTAACTAACCTGACCAACCTAACCTAAAGAAAAGGGCTATTATGAGCCAAAAATAACATATTCGCAAAGTAGGCCAACGTACAACTCCAATGAGGAGTTCTAACTCTAATAATTTCATCTATATCCCATACTGAAACTTTTACATTTAAAAGTGATTTTATTAAATGAACTCTTTCTCAATATTAAACTAGTAAATTAAAAATTTTCAAAACAAACTGAATTGCACAGTTACTGCTCAGTGTAAATGAAATGCATAACTGATCAAGTTCTGCTTTGAACTTTCCAGACCTTCCGGTACACCTACTATTTTACAACTCATCTCGCCTAAAATAACGAGAGCGACGGGCGATGTTCGCATGTCTTGGAGCCAAAATCAAATTAACTTTATAAACTTCAATTCTGTTTGGAGTCTTAAGTGGAGTTCTAACTTCAATTCTGATAGATCGATACTATTTTGTTGTCGCTGTGGCGCTGCGGTAGCTGGTCCGATTTTGGACCCCAAGGTCTCAAGTTCGAAACTTCTTTTCGAAACTTTCAAACTTTTTTGGTTAATCAATATCATGATTTTTTTTCTAAAATATCAATTCAAAATATAGGGTAATATTGCCGTAAGAGTTACTATTTCTGAGGATTGATTACGGCACAGAGAAGCTATATGGTTAGAGTTAGTAGAATTGGGTTTCAGTCTTCCTGAATTGTTTCTCCTTCCAGTTTGATTAGATTTGATTGCAGAACGTTTAGCATGCATTTTCTGAAGAAAGAGTTAGTTACAGCAGAGTCGATAAAGCAGTTCTACCTTCTTTAGCCATGCTACTTTATCGACTCTGATTACAGTCTGCTGTTCATTTGACAATAATTGAAACGAGTTCAGTTATTGCGTTGAGGCCGATACGGGAACATTAAAGGACATCACAACACAACCCTGAAATTAGATTTTAATTAAATGGTCACGATATTTATCAATCTAATTAAAGAAACCTTAAAATCATCATCTTAATTTCAGAAATTGTAATTAATGTATTTGTCCTTCAGGACCCGCTATCATTCTGAGTCGTGACGTGGACATTACCCGATTCCACCAATGTTTCTACAAATAATCGGTAATGCCTACGTCATGACTCATGGCCACTGGAGGACAAAAGAATTAATAATGATTACTTAAATTGAGATGATTATTTCTAGTTTTCTCTAAAATTAGGGAAATAAATATCGTATCTTTTCATTAAAATCTACTTTCAAGGTCGTGATAATTATGAAAGGACATATAAATAATTCATGTTTTGAATTCATTTGAAAACGAATAATACAAAAAACGTTAATGATATATGTTAATTAACTCGGTGAGATGAAACTCTTTGTTTGGCACTTGGTTGGCTCGTCTCCTCATGTTATTTTATCAAACGAAAAAATTGTAAATATTTTATTTTTTCCCGCATCAAATAATATCGATTATAGAGGGGCCTTAGATCCAGTCTGTTCTAAAGTCAATGAGCTCAGAAATTCTGTCAAATATTTATATACAAATTTTCATCTTCAGAATCCAGAGAACTCCTACAGGAGCAAGTCCCAACCAGGCGCTTCCACCCCAGTCCACTTCTGTGTGTTGTGTGTGATAGTGGGTGTGTTATTACAATTATTAATCAATCACACATCATCTCAATCCAATATTAAATCATATATAATTTTAATTATCAATCAATTATATATCTTATTTCGATGAATTACCAATGATTAATTATTTCAATAAATAAATTGATACATCATTCTGATAATTTATTTATATTGGGTTTTAACGACGCACTGTAATGATGACTTGGATCTAATGATAATAATAAGACTGATAATTGATGGCCCGTACATTATTTTAGTTATCAACTAATAATATAACATTGTAATTATCAATCGATCATATATTATTTTAATTAATGATTAATTATCTCATTTTGACTATCAATTAATTGTGTATTAATTAGAATCAGAATATCTTCATGGTAAACTGACCAATGAATAAAAAAATATCAGAAATTAATATTAATAAGTCTCACCTATTCCACCACTCCTCCGGGTTATACTGGGTGACAGCCGCCGCTGGTTGTAACAGCGCACTGTACAGGTAGGGGGTGTTGACGTACTCCTGGTTGGGTAGCTTGTACCGCCGGTCAGGGTACGGCCCGCCCGATGACGCGTTGCGGCCCTGCTGCTGCTGTTGTTGTTGTTGTTGTTGTTGCTGTTGTTGTTGTTGGTCGGGGTTGACCAGCTGCTGGATGGGAGGGTAGTACGAGATGGGGACGGTGGTCTTGGCTGGGCCGTACGAGTAGCCGTGGTGATGGTGGGGACCGTACGGTAATGGTGATCTGTGGGGAGAGTAGATTGTTAGTTTGTTTTAAATAACTTGTTTAATAATTAGACCTACACATGAAATCATATACAGTGACATTCACTCATAATCTATGCAAAACACTGTGAGTTTTCAACTTGGATAATGAATTAAAATAGAAATAAAATTGAAATAAAATTGTAGAAAAATAGTGGTACAATATTACATTATTGAACAAAATAAGTAAGAAAACAAATGCAAATGTGATTTTTATCAGAACCCAAAGAAAGAAACCAAATTAAGAACCCAAAAGAACCCAAATAAAGAACCCAAATTGAACAAAGAAGATAAAAATCATTGGAACATTCAACAATGGTCGGCTTATACCGGTACTTACAATAATTATGAATAACAATAATAATAATGATACGTTTCACCGTCAATTTTTTGATTTTACATTTTCTGAAATATAATTTTGACATGTTAATTATATGAACTACAAGATCATCAAAATTACCACAATGTTCAAAATATTATGAATTTTGAAAATCATCATACTGATTACAGGTATCTATATTTTTAAATGTAGTCAGGACAATTCTGGTCATCATTATTTCAAGGGAGGAAACAAAATGCACATATTTTCAACTCAGTATTTTTCAATTCAATTAAATTAATTTTTATTTCATATTAATTGTAATCACAATTTCCGATCAATGATCGCTGATGAAGATAATAGCATTAATATATTGATGATTCTCTTAATTCACTTCTCAAAGCTAGGCAAATAATTGTTTCGAAAATGTCTAGGCAAGTGATTCAAATATGATGCAATAATAGCACGGCACCTCCACCAATATATCGTGTGAGACATTCTATTTCATCTACTTTTTTGATAATTACAATGCCATATTATCTGCATATATCTGTCATTTGGAGGGGCAATATCACCCTTGTGGTGACCAGTTCGAACGATCCTACCTTGTCATCCTTGACCTTCATGACATACGTCAATTTTTTACATTTTATTGAGAAAAATTGTCCCTCTCTCTCTCTCTCTCTCTCACCTGTAATTGAAGTCGTCTCTTGACTCGTCACTGAGGAGACTGTCGTAGTCGTACCCCCATCTCTCGACGAGATACCGAACCAGCTGCCTGAAAACAAACAAACAAACAATAATATATGATAGTACTCCACGACTATCCACGTTGCTAAGCGACCCCAGTAATAAATATACTATTGGGGGTACGACCATGAGCCACCTGACAACAATGATAGCCATAGATGTCGAGAACCTTGACTTTTTTCTAAACGGTCGATTCAACGATTTTTGAAAACAACTCCTAACATATCTATAACATTACTGTAATCGATCTTTTGATTGGTGCTAGAGGCCATATTGCTATTTTTTTTTTTTTAGAATTTTGTGGAAAGTTGAGACTTAACAGTGATTTTATGAATTCAATAGAGATTTCAGCATCAAAAAAGTGTATTACCATTTTGATAAATCATTTATAATTTACACACATTTAAAACATCATTATTCATCATTTGCATTTTAATATTATTTTCATATCACTATTTATACTGATATATACTCTATCATTGTGTTCTACCATCACTTTTTCACAATTATTGTGAATAAATAATCAACCAATGTGTGTTTTTGCTTCTAATTAATTTATATCATGACAAATTCTTCATTCCATACAGATTCAAATATATATTTTGAGATTGGAATATTCATCATAATCATTATTATTTTAATTTATTCCGCAGGACATGAATTGAATGATTTCAAGTGTGAAATGTACGCAAGTTGAACGATGATTGAAAACAATCACACAATAATAAAATTCATGTGATTAATAATTTCCTCTATTGTATACAACACACATTTCTACATACATTACAGTTTGAAATAAAATAGTATAAAAGACGTCATTAATACAAATAATAATAAAAATAATAATAATAATAATAATAATAATAATAATAAAAATAGCTCTGCTCAAGTATTGAAATACCAACTTGATGATCTTAGTTGATTAAATTCATGTCCTATACCAATAAATTTGATGAATTACTTCAAATGTGTTATCTTTTCATGGCATTGCTGTTCATTTGGCCACAAGATGAGATGTAAAACGTATTCTTTTAAAAGTGTTGAATTTTATAAAAGTTATGATATATTTGAAAAGGCTCGTATTTATGTTTACTTATGACAGCAAATGGTTAGAGTTATCTACATAGATTATATACATGATTATAAATATAATTATGAACTAATGAAACAAGAACAAAGTTATCTCTCGTGAGGAAAAAAATCCCGCCAGGGGCATCTAACAGATATGAAACGTTGACTGTGGAAGATAATAAATGATTGAATACGTAATATTAAGGTATAGATAATAATTGTACAAAATGTAAGGAGTCAAATTTAGTCAAGACAAATAAAAATAAAATATATTTCAGAAACAGATATTTTCACAAATTATTCTCACTTCATCCACGAAGCGTCATCTACAATTCTACATATAACATCTGAACTAATGTGAATGTTCATTATGAATTTAATTGAAAGTATTTTATAAGCTACTTCTCAGAATTGTGTGAAACAGTTTCATTGAAATATGTTCAGACGAAAAGTTACGGTGATCGTTTATATGTTATGCAGACGCTGAATGTTACACTCTGTCCAACCCAAATGAAGGATCAGCGGAATGGAATAATAACAAAAGGAAGGATAAAATATAATAAGAAAGTGAAATAAAATGAAGTTGAATATTTATAAGACTACCTGAAAATAATTTCAAGAAACTTTTTTTCTCTTTTCGTTCTCAAAGATTATTACGTACTTTCGTTTAGCTTCTTGTAGGATACTTCCTCAATGAAACCACTGATAGAGTGAAACAGAAACAACCATTACACTTCCTTTGATCTCCTTTCTTTCTCTACACTGACGAGAGAGAGAGGGAGAGGGTGGGAGCACAGAGGGGGTGGTGGGATGTTAAGCAGGAGAGGGGATTGTGACCCAACCCTCTCACATGTCAAGGTCAACGCGGATAAGAGAGTGAACGTTGCGCGGGTTAGTGTGTGACGTCACGGCTCGATTAACCCGGCACCTCCACCAAAACACGGCACCTCCACTAAAACAGCTGATCGAAAAACCTGGCACCTCCACCAGGGAATAGGCTATTCGAGGGAATATAAGGATTTTTAAGGGGATAGACTATGAGATATCTTGGAGTTTAGTTGGTTCAACATTGGAATTGTATAATATAGAGAATGGTAGCATTATTCAATTAACTAATCTGATTGATTATATAGTTTAATTTGTACACGAGCTTCCTTTACCGTCTTTAATGAATGAATTAATCATTAGTTGATTATTAGCTGCAGTGTTATTACAATACATACGTAATTAAGGGTGATAACATGTTGATTCGCTATCGCTACCATGATAGTCAATTTGGAACAAATTACTGTGAATGAAAAGCTGATTATAGGGATGATTTCCAAGAATGCGCATTGAATCGTTCAATGCTGATCGACATACTGCTTTGGTATTCTGAGAACTTCTTCGAAAAAAATCTTTCACAAAAGAGGTGATATAAAAGTAAATTGTTCCACTGGAGCAAACAATTGAGCCAAAAGTATCAGAAAAAATATCTGTTCACCATCAATAAAATATCATATATTAAATATCAGATCGATGAAAATATGTGTTATGATTGACAATAATGTTTTTCGACAACATCACGCCCCAAAACACGTGATGTTCTTGTTCTCAGAACACGTCGGGCACGTCAAGAGGGTAACTGATAACAATCTTAGCTGATGGAGGTACATTTGTGGGCACATAAAGTACGGTAGTCGATCAACTGATCAAGCTACATCAAAATGCACCCTGAAGCATCCATAGATATAGCAAACAATTGGCACTGGTGGTCCACGTATAAGTTTTTTCAGAATGTAAATTTTAATTCAAATAAAAGACGCACATAGTTCATCGAAATTAGTTTTGCGGTCATATTGAATGTAAAGTACACACTTATCCGAAATTTGAGTTCAAATTTGAATAAAATTTAAGCATTATTTACTACTATTTTTTTCATACACTGTACGTCGAATGTGTATATGCATATTTTCTGCCAGTTTCAGTGTGTATCAAGTTGGTAGGCCCACATTGTTTTCAGGATGCATTTTAGCGTGTTTTGATCGACTATACTTTATGTGACCACTACTGTACATACGCACACACGTACAGTCTATTCAGAAATGAACGATCAAAATAATACATTGGTTCCATTTGAATTTGGAATTCGATTTCATAAAATGACATTCGATATTACTACAAATGCACGTACGAATAACGAGCACGTGTACTCGATGTACGTACGAATAGCGAACACGTGTGCAATGAGGAAAGTACCGAGACTTGGTAATTACACTCCTATAATGTGTTTGTCATCACTTATTAGACGCACGTTCCAAAAGCACGTACTTAACGTATCAGTAATGCACACTTGACTACACGTAACAATAGCTGTAACTCCGATCGACCGTCTCCCCTATCCTCTAGCATTAGACGATGAAGGGTGTCGAGCCATCAATAGCGCACACTTGACCGTACTTGACAATAACTGTGGCTCCGATCGACCGTCTCCCCTATCCTATAGCATCAGACGATGAAGGGTGTCGAGCCGTCAATAGCGCACACTTGACTGTACTCAACAATAGCCGTAGCTCCAATCGACCGTCTCCCCTATCCTGTAGCATTAGACGATTAGGGGTGTCAAGCCGTCAGCTCTCGTGTGTAGGTCAGTCCAGTATTAGGCGTATCATCTCACCTGGACTAGGCCATCACAAGGAACTGTATCCATTCATGGCTCCTGTACTTCACATCTAGTGGCAGGCTCAAGTTACAAACAGTCAGGCTACGAGGGTCCAGGCACGGTGTCTGTGCAAATAGAGAGAAATTCATCTTTATTTCTTTCTAAGTTCAAGAATCAAGTGTTATTGAATAAAATGTAAATGGACTTCAAAATGCTCTTTTATTAATATAACATTCTATTTTGGAGAATTCAATCAGTTTTAAGATAATAGGTCAATAAATTTAATTACATTCTTAGTATTCATTCACGTATTATCTTCAAACTGATTGAATTAGAAAAACTATAATGTCATATCGATTAGAGAGCATGGAATTATCTTGAAGTTGGTATAATTTTCCATTTAATTATACTAGTTCGTGAACATGGAAAAACTATTAAAGATGAATGTCTATATTTTACAATCATCGTGCGACCCCCTCAAGTGTACGAGTAAACATTTAATTAGAAGAACGCGTTGATTGAATACAGATTATACTTTTCTGTTTCTCTCTGCGTTCCAAACTTCAGACAGCTAAACTCTTAGATCCGAGCAAGACTAGGTGACAAATCCAAATCAATCCAGGCCAGACTAGTCGACAAATCTTGTAATAGAATCCAGTCCAAACTGGTCGCAAAAACTTGTAAATAATCAACCCCAGGCCCAACTCATCGCCACAACTAGTGAATAATCAAGTTCAGGCACGACTAGTCGCCAAAACTTGTGAATAATCAAGTTCAGGCACGACTAGTCGCCAAAACTTGTGAATAATCAAGTTCAGACACGACTAGTCGCCAAAACTAGTAAATAAACAAATTCAGGCACAACTAGTCGCCAAAACGAGTGAATAATCAACCCCAGGCCCAACTCATCGCCAAAACTAGTGAATAATCATGTTCAGGTACGACTAGTCGCCAAAACTAGTGAATAATCATGTTCAGGTATACGTCTAGTCGCCAAAACCAGTAAATGAACAAATTCAGGCACAACTATTCGCCAAAACGAGTGAATAATCAACCCCAGGCCCAACTCATCGCCAAAACTAGTGAATAATCAAGTTCAGGCACGACTAGTCGCCAAAACTAGTAAATGAACAAATTCAGGCACAGCTAGTCGCCAAATGACCAAGTCCAGACACGACTAGTCGCACAGCTTGCAGGCACAACTAGTCGCACAGCTTGCAAGGCGTCGAAGAGTCGCCGGAGCGAAAAGAAAGCAATGCAAGGCTGTCACAACGTGCGTGAGATGTTCACGACTACTGAACAAAAAACAACATGGAGGTAAATGTGCATGACTTCGTAATACTAATAACGTGTACAGATAAGATGGAACTTGATAAACTTATCAAGTATCTGTTTTATGAGAAAGTAAGGTGCCGACAGTACGTTTCGCTGATGAAGAAAGAGAGAAAGAGAAAGAGAGAGAGAGAGAGAAAGAGATAGAGAGAGAGAGAGAGTGAGAGAGAGAGAGAGAAAGAGAAAGAGAGAGAGAGAGAGAGAGAGAGAGAGAGAGAGAGAGAGAGAGAGAGTGAAAGATATCTTGGGTCAGTGGAACATATGATACGTATTTGGAGCCAATAGTCAATAGACTTTGTGTAAAGAGATGAAATTACGAGACTCAATTGAGTGCAAGCTATATATTATCCACAAAAAAAGTTTTTGTGGTTATCAGCATTCACTGTGAAATAAAATATTCAGGTTGAAATATACTTAATTTCAAAGTTGAGAGTATAGTTATAAATAAATGAATAAATATATATATATATATATATATATATATATATATATATATATATATATATATATATATATATATAAATATATACATATATTTTTATCATTTCATTTCATTTATTTATTAGTCCAAATTGATCATTGCATAGGATTATGCGAACAATATATAGCAAAAGTCATGAAAAATACTTCAAATGAAAAATAGTAGCAAAGTAAGTGTTATTTTGTATAAATACTCGACACATACAACTTTGTCCAGTTGAAAAAAATATGATTTAATGATAAATAATTTACTGTACATGAATATATAATACTAGTGAGTGACTCAATAGTGATATTTCTATAAATGGCGAGATATATGATGAGATGATATTATGATCACTGAAAAATAGCACATCGTCGTGAAATCAAACCCCGGACCTTTTGCTTCATACGCAACTGCTCTCGACCATGTGAGCTAGCGAGGCGGGTATCTTCCAACGATATCAATGTGTGTGATGGAAGTTGAAGGGTAGAGTCATTCTACCTATTTGAGAACTCAGTTATACCATCATATTGATTTACCATGGGCATTCACGACCAATTACGACCAATTATTTGTGTTTTCTCCGTATTGGAATATACACAGTGGTCGAATTGGGACATTTCTTGTAGGGGGATGGTAACTCGAGTCACAAAAGGAAGCGCTAAAAGGATGAATGGGGAGGGAGAGCCCCCGTTCACACAGCCCCGCAGGGAAAATGTGAAATCATGTGTTTTATCCTGTTTCCCAAGTTTTGGGAGTCTGTAAGTAGTCATACACTATTTTACTATATGTATTTAAGTCTTTCATAAATTAAATCAATTGTTAGGATAGGTTGAAGCGAGGAGGAACCAATAATTTGTATATAACATAATAATGAGTCACCGCCTCACTGGTGAATTACCGCGAAATGTGCATGTTTTCGCTCAGAAGTAGGCCTACCGCGACACTGGTAAACTGGACTATGAAGTATAACATGTAAATACACGCAAATTACGCAAGTAAAACGCCGCATTTTAAAATCACTGTGCTAATATAAACTATTAATTAATAATCAAGATACTATATAGGAGGAAAACTAATAACTGGAATGGGGGATGGTGTAAGCAACGTTTTCTCTTTGTGGGATGGTGTAAGTGACTATTTCTCTTTGGGGGGGGATGGCATCCCCCCGCATCCCCCCCCCCATTCGACCACTGAATATACCATTCAAAAGTTATCATCAAAAAAATGATATGTCACTAAATCGACTCCCGTGGACTCTTAAGAAGCGATAAATGTGAGAGTCTCTACTAATGAAGCGATAGTGAAAACGACAAGTCGTATTAGTATGCCACACAGTCACACCTTGCAGCAGTCATTGCTACCCACATCGTGTGCGTACTGGGTGATTGCACGCACGCCACCCACACGGTGTGCCCACAAGGTGAATGTCGAATGCCGTTTAGAGGCCAAGGTGAGATTATTTGTCAAACGTAAAACTGCAGTTTCTTTCCTTGTTTTGTTTTTTTATGTGTCAAAACGTGTGTTAAATTAATGGGATTGTTATTTATTAGTATTCTGAAGAAACAAAACTCAGGGGAAATTTCAGGTAATTATGACAACAATTAATGGTAATTTATTTCTGAAACTTTTTACATTTTAGTCTTGGATTGAACCAATCGATAGCTATAATTCAAGATATAATATACTTGAGATTTTAATATATCGCCTCATCTAATGAAACATATAATATATCACATATAGCCTTAATTGACGACTAGTGATTGACCCGCCCATAAACGTCACAAAACAGAACATCCAATCAAATGGGCTTTGTTATGTGGGAAAATTGACATTTACCTATCAGAGTATCTCTAAATTCCCACATGAAGTATAGATCAAGGTGGCCCTGGCAATTAGCCACGCCTATCACTAGTGGTGAATTAGGGAACAATGATTTTGATTGATTATTGTTTGATTGTGGTTTGCTTAACGACCTCACCAACAGCTAGGTTATACGGGGGTACGAATGAGCAGGTGATTATGAAACTATGAAGTGATGATAAGTGAAAAGACGTTTACAAAAACCCATACCTTATGCGGGACTCGAACCCACGCCCAACGGTGACTTCAGTTTCTAAAGCGGTGCCTCAGCTGACCGAGCTACCGAGGGTGGCACAATGATTTTGTATTATGTTTCGATTTTGGAAAAATGTATGTCTGGATGAACCCTCTCTCAATAACCCAGAGGGAAGATATCATGTTCATCATATTACCATAGCAACTGAAATAATTTGGAGCAAACAAACAAATACTGAAGCTATGATATTTTGTCCACTCTTCTCAGAAATTGGTGACATCATTTGAAAAAATGTGTACTAACATTTGTTCCAATATTACGAGATGATTTGATGGTTGATTTTTCCGAATGCTCATTTTCACATTTTATAAATAAATTGTTCAATAAAAATTGACAAACGAACAATTTTCTATTTTTCATCTTGATAGAATATTAATTGTTTCGCGAGGCAATTCGTAATATATTTATAATTTCTCTTCAATACGTGTTGTATTCCATTAAATTTAATTTCCAAACAATAAATT
>OZ023336.1:21534158-21546658 GCA_964007535.1 Brachyptera risi
TCGTCGTTTGTATCCATTTGCTAATAATACTCCCTTGTATTGTATACAACGACACATTCTTTCATGTAAACCCAAAAGGAACCCCTAATTTGGTTCAGCCAACGTGTCTGGTATGTACTTCCTGTCGACAAGAGACGAGACACGTAGTCGCTCGAAGATATAGTTATGCCGACATAACAAGATCCAAGAGCTACGAATGAAGCGTAGGGATACTGTCACTGAGCGGGTGGAATTCGCCAGGGTGGTCAGACTATACACACCCTTGACTTCTAACAGCGTCAGAGGGCGATTTCATCATGTGGTGAAATCCACGCAGAAAAACTTCGAGAAGCATCGAATGTTCGACCATATATATAGGCTGAAATTCATCGCTCGGCATCAGAAGTCTCTGGCTGGTCGACAAACACAGACGTATCCCCGGGAGGGTGTACCAGTACGGTCAAGATATAACTTTCATCCAGTTCAACGAAAATAACACATAACAATCAGAACCACTATCAAGACTCGAGAACGACGCCGAGGCGGTTTGAAGAAGATGTGATCGACGACAATTACGACAACGACGCAGTAGCGACGAGACGATGACGCACTAGCGACGACAAACCCAGTCGGCCGATAATAAGAGCATCCAGTGGCGAACACGCACCGACGTCATGGAGCAACATTAACTTTGTACACGGTACCGCCAATTCATTTTCTTTTAAAAGGCCTATTTTTTTTGTAACATTTTTTAAATGAAAGATTTTTAAAGTCAAAATTAATTTCTATTTTTTATATGCTTGCTTAGTTAACCGACGGGTTAACTATCCAAGCAAATAACAATTTGATTATTTTTTATGTTTTCGATTTTTTCAGTGTAAGCTTGTTTTTTTTTTGTTTCAAGTAAATTTTGAATTTTAATTTCATTTGAGTAACCACAAGTATTTTAAACCTTTTAATTTCCTAAAAACCTAATTTTTCAGTTCCTACCGACCTTCCTAGTCCACACAATTGTCCGCTAGGAAGTCGTTTTTCAATTTAACTTAATAATTTTATTTGAGTCTCATCTCTCTGGGAGTTGGTGGCGGGGGCAACACATGCGGCGCCAGGTAAGCACCTGGGGGTGTGTGATAATTTGGCGGCCCAACGTACAGGCTCGATTCAGAATTATCATTCAGTGATAATTTTGTGACCCAACGCCTAGACGCGATTTCATTGTTTGAAGCCCATCGTACAAGATCGATTTTATTTCGAATTTCATGTAAATTTACGACTTCCTTGGCATTCCTCGAGATTTTTTCCTTGTGGTTAATTCACTGGTTACTTATCATTTGCATCACTTTATTGGTGCCTGACATTTTTGCTACTGTATAAAAGTTTTGTATTGTGTTTGTATACTGTTTTGTACAATATTTAAAATGGATGTGAATAATGTGCAGATGAAGGAGGAGGGAAATGGTTCTCGAGCATCTTTAGATTTGGGTGAGGCTATGACGTCACCATTGAATGATCTTGATTCTACAGTCTTTGATAGACCCAGTCAGTCTTGGAGTGGTACAGCAGAGGAAAGTAAGGCAGGGGTGAGTCTTCATGATTTTATAACGGGGCTGTTTGTCCAGATGAGCAATCGCCTGGATCAGTTTCAAATGAACCAGTCCAAAGAGATGCATGGTTTGAGCAATCGACTGGATCAGGTTGCTGGAAATGTAGCAGCTTTTGAGGTTAGGCTCAGTGATGGTCTGCAGAAGATGGATCAGGGATTTAGTGAGGTGAATAAGAATTTTGATAGGAAACTCACACGGTTGGAGACTTATTTGAGGCATGATATGAGGTCTTTGGAGATTAGGGTTCGATCAGAATTGTCAGATGACATGTTAAAATTGAGTAATCTGGTTGACTGTTCCGATATTGTTGAGAAGGAAGATTGTGATTTGATCGATTTTAGTGATTGTAACGAAACAATGAAGGAACTAGAGGATTTTTTGGGTTCAGGAATTATTGAGACGAAAGATGTTAATTTGGTTGATTTTAGTGAGTGTCACGAAAAAGTGATAGAAATAGAGGATTTTTTTCCTGAGATTAATTTTGATGAGGAAAATTTCTGTTATATTGATTGTTTTTCTAGCATCGAGTTTGTTACTAGACCTAGTGAGGGTTTGCAGTGTGTTGAGAAGGAGGACTGTTATTTAGAGTGTAAGTTTGATCGAGTAATTTTCAATAAGCGTTTGTTTTCTAGTATGATGTTTGGTGTAGAAGCAGGTAGTGCATATTCTGCGTGTAGTTTAGTAGCATTGTTGTGTGAACAGCGGCGACGCGTGGACGGTCGGCCGAGCGAGGTGCCATGTGAAGAGACATGCGCAGAGCGTAGGGTAGGAGTGGGATAGAGATAGTTGGTTGCAGTTACGGTTGAGCAGGTAGTTTCTTCGCTCACAATTTATGATTCTGGGGATTTTATTTTTCTTGGATGATGCAGGAGAAACTTATCTGCGATGGCCGGTAATAATGCGTACGAGCTTGTCGACAATCGGGGTGTTACCAAGGGTGTGTTTAATGTAACTCTGCTCAAAGCTTATAAAGAAAGAAACCACATCTAGTGGATTGAAAGAAGTAATCATTGGTTTTCCGTCTTGTCACGGTACGATTCACAGGAAAGATGTTCCAGCAGATTGAAGGGACTGTTCATCCAAATATCGTAACGCTTACGACTGTAGTGGTGAGCACCGCGACGTGTTGTTGTACTCGTCGAAGGGTTGTCCGTCCGCTTCCTCTGTCTGCTTCATCATGTATTCGTACTTCTTCTCGTCAGGAAGTGGCGAGTGCCACGTTAATTTGGTCAAATGTTTTCTTTATTTCCCGCATATCCTGGTATCGGACTTCAGACACTTGATCTTTCAATTTCGTCCTTGCGTCAATCCGACGCACTGTTCGTGACAGTTGTAGATGTTACAGCGGAAGCGATAGCTGCCTTTGGGTGGAGTGAAGGATATGGGTGACCATACCTTGAATTGTTCAAGTTGTGGGCTAGGTGTTAATCCTCATATATTATTAGTATTCTATAGACTATAGCAGACTTTGATGTTAGGCTTACTGTTGGCGGGTTGTCCTATCGGACTTTGCTACCATAATTGTTTTTTTTTTACATCGTCAGACTTGATCTAGCAATATCGTGCTAGCAAGTATATGTATATATATATTTTTTGTCCCTATCCAAAATGACAAGACCCCTTAGCTATTACCATCATCGATTTCTGTGTCGTTACACAGAAAACTACAATGCGTGGCTAGTCTTCGCCACCCTCCAGAAGCCCAGATAACCACAATGCGTGGCTGTTCTTCGCTGGCCCTCCGAGATTGTCACAACCAGTTGACACGGAAGGTTTTTTCTCTTACAATTGCAATGATTTACGAAGGATGATGGACTAAGGTTTCCCCCTTTTGGTCAGTGATCGATTTTCGGCGTGGGTCCTTCACTGTCAAATGCCCAACCACTGGAATATCTAAATTTTTCATTGTTATTTTTCCCTTTTTATTAAAATTAAATTAATCTTTAAGTGAAGTATAGTTGTCGCGTAAGACTGATTGCTCGGCGTAGCACAGCACCGACATGTGTGGAAATTGGACAGGAGTGCCAATCTTCCTACTTTGAAGTGAGAAGTTGTCGAAAGAGAGAGAGAAAGAGAAGGTGGTTTTGGTGGTTTCCTTGAGTATGTTAGCCATAGTGGTATTGGAGTTCGGGTAGCTGAACTTGTAAAACTCCTTCATCTTGCCATTATGTGTTATTATTTTAATTAAAGTATTCTCAGTACAACTTCGCCACTTTAATTGGTGAGGCAATTGTAACATATCAAATGATACCGTATATACATTCCATATAAATTCCGAATTATGTCTGTAATATTTTTATACAACCCTTCAAATAATAGCAATATATATATAATTAATATATATAATTATTATCTATGAATCACAAGTCTTATTGATGTATATGTATTTCGTTTTGCTTCTACATTTTTCTGTTTTGTTCCACATGTTAACCCAGAAGGGACCTCCGTTTATTTCGTCGTTTGTATCCATTTGCTAATAATACTCCCTTGTATTGTATACAACGACACATTCTTTCATGTAAACCCAAAAGGAACCCCTAATTTGGTTCAGCCAACGTGTCTGGTATGTACTTCCTGTCGACAAGAGACGAGACACGTAGTCGCTCGAAGATATAGTTATGCCGACATAACAAGATCCAAGAGCTACGAATGAAGCGTAGGGATACTGTCACTGAGCGGGTGGAATTCGCCAGGGTGGTCAGACTATACACACCCTTGACTTCTAACAGCGTCAGAGGGCGATTTCATCATGTGGTGAAATCCACGCAGAAAAACTTCGAGAAGCATCGAATGTTCGACCATATATATAGGCTGAAATTCATCGCTCGGCATCAGAAGTCTCTGGCTGGTCGACAAACACAGACGTATCCCCGGGAGGGTGTACCAGTACGGTCAAGATATAACTTTCATCCAGTTCAACGAAAATAACACATAACAATCAGAACCACTATCAAGACTCGAGAACGACGCCGAGGCGGTTTGAAGAAGATGTGATCGACGACAATTACGACAACGACGCAGTAGCGACGAGACGATGACGCACTAGCGACGACAAACCCAGTCGGCCGATAATAAGAGCATCCAGTGGCGAACACGCACCGACGTCATGGAGCAACATTAACTTTGTACACGGTACCGCCAATTCATTTTCTTTTAAAAGGCCTATTTTTTTTGTAACATTTTTTAAATGAAAGATTTTTAAAGTCAAAATTAATTTCTATTTTTTATATGCTTGCTTAGTTAACCGACGGGTTAACTATCCAAGCAAATAACAATTTGATTATTTTTTATGTTTTCGATTTTTTCAGTGTAAGCTTGTTTTTTTTTTGTTTCAAGTAAATTTTGAATTTTAATTTCATTTGAGTAACCACAAGTATTTTAAACCTTTTAATTTCCTAAAAACCTAATTTTTCAGTTCCTACCGACCTTCCTAGTCCACACAATTGTCCGCTAGGAAGTCGTTTTTCAATTTAACTTAATAATTTTATTTGAGTCTCATCTCTCTGGGAGTTGGTGGCGGGGGCAACACATGCGGCGCCAGGTAAGCACCTGGGGGTGTGTGATAAAATGAATCAATCAACTTGAAACTTTTTCTGAACGTTGGTGTCATACCAGAATAGGTTGGGATTGTTATTCATAAAATCGGTCAGAAGGTTTTTCCGGAAAATAATCGGATAGTTTTGAAAATCCTCATGAGAATAACCCGGATGAAAAATACTTGAAAAACAAGAATGTTTCAAAAGCTCTCAAATTCTCACAGAATATGAAAAATACTATTTCACACCTTTTGAGAGATTTTTACAACAATCGAATGAGAAATAATGAAGAAAACGCAATAAACGTGTACATTTTATTGATTATTTGGATCAATTGGTTTTGCAAAGTGTTTATGCGACAGGTTGTAGCTTACTATAAATATCAACAAGTTGTAGGTGAGGTTTTTGAACGTTTGAAGGAAGTCAAGGTTTGAAGATGTAAATTGAGCTGACAAGTTATTTTTCATTCTAGATTGCCATACTTCTAAGCTCATCTCACAACGCGCATCCCGCGTTTTCCTAGTTAGTTATGGCTTAGTTATTAGTTAGATATGGCTTAGTGAACGAGAGTATGAATTGTATATCTAAATGTATACAACTGATTTGTGACAATAAAAAAAATATATATTGAAATTCCAAATCTCTGAAGTAAGCTTGGAGTTAGAGTCTTAGACCTTCATGGCCAATCAACGTCAAGATGAACAGCCATCACGGAGAAATAACTTTCTTCCATAAGAAAATTACTGAAAGAAGAATGAAAAACTCGGAAGGAAATTAAAAAGTGGTGAAAATGGAAAGGAATAGGAAAATCAGAGATAATTTCTCCTCAACACGAATGATCAAATTATGAGTAGCACTTGAAGCTATCAGGCCAACGTTCACAGGACTTTAAAACAAACGCGTCACATTATTACCAATTTCTTGTGGGGTGTTAAGAGCATATGTGATGTAACGCTCTATCGTCTTGATTGAGAAATGAAGATTCTGTGTACATTTTACATATCAATAACAGAAAAATAAATTCAGACATTATATCTAATATATAGATGAATAATATAAATATATAAAGAGTTATCACATTTAGGCCTGGTATTACCACGGCCAGTTATTATTTATCTGAGAGTTGGTGAAAACAAATACCACAGGTAACCATGGTGATAACAAGTCTGAACTGTCAGATAAAGGCTAACTAGACTTGGTAATACCGGGCCTTAGAGACTTATTTAGAATATGTTTTCAAGTTTAAGGAATCTTTTACAAATTCAACATCCCATAAGTTTCGAACTTTCTTATGTGTGGGGCCTACTATTATTTTTTTTCAAACAGGTGTATTAAACTAACAATACATGCTGTAAAATACAAAAAAAAAGATGATTGATTTATGTAACATATATGAGTACACATCACACGAGAAAACTTTCTTCACTATTTTTTTGAGATATTTTTTCAACTTCCAGGAGGCTTTTACAACTTGAACATCACATAGATTTCGAACTCTCTGAAATGGACCATTGAAATTATTGAAAAAAAGTGTTCAGGACTATATAGACCTATATAAAAAAAAATAATAATAATAATTCCAGTATCATTATATGAGTACACATCATACAATAAAACTTTCTTTACAATTAATTCATCATCAATTTGAATAATTAGTGAATGAAAGTAATCATTTGAACTCGAGTGAGATTAAGATTACAAGTGGATGCTACATGATAATTACTGTACGGCTGATATCTGTGATGGAACAACACGTGACCGGAAGTCAGGTCGCCTGAAATATGATTTATGTGCAACATTTTCACAGAACACGCTGTTGCTTCAATTAGCAACAAGTTAGGAACACTGCCATGCAAATACTAGCGCATTTGTACAAGCTATACGTACATTTCCCGGAGATTGGGATCAGCTTACATTAATTTTATACATACATATGTGTATATAAAAATCATATGTATGTATATATATATATATATATATATATATATATATATATATATATATATATATATATATATATATGTATATATATATATATATATATATATATATATATATATATGTATATTTATATATATATATATAATATATATATATATATATATATATATATATATATATATATATATATATATATATATGTATATTTATATATATATATATATATATATATATATATATATATAAATATATATATATATATATATATATATATATATATTCATATGTATATTTATATATATATATATATATATATATATATATATATATACATATATATATATATATATATATATATATATATATATATATATATATATATATATATATATATATATATATATATATAAGAAGAGAGAGAGAGAGAGGTCTATTCAATTTACCATCGTCGTTTTGTCGAAACACGTTGATGAACATAAAAATAAATATATTTTCAATTTTCCACAATCTCGGGTTCAATTTCTAAATTATGAACATCCAGGGGCTATCTTCTTAGTTAGTGACAAAGAAAAATGACTTTAAAAACGCCATATATATATATATATATATATATATATATATATATATATATATATATACAAATATATATATATATATATATATATATATATATATATATATATATACATATATATATATATATATTTATATACATATATATATATATATATATATATATATATATATATATATATATTATACATATATATATATATATATATATATATATATATATATATATATATACATATATATATATATATATATATATATATATATATATATATATATATATATATATATATATATAGATATATATATATACATAACAATATATATATTGAATTTTGATACATTATTTGTAATCCGTTATTATTGTGATAGCATTTGAAGGAATGGATGTGAAAAATGAAATGAATCTGTTCCTTGCAAGATGCTGCAGAGAGACGATTTGGGCTGACTTATGCATGCAAATATTGGAATGTCGGCCCTCAACAAAATGAAAGCTAAATACGATGCATGCAATTTTGAATCTCTTTTCAAAACCCGATTCCAGTTCCGGTTCATCTTCAATGCTCACGTTTCTCGCACTTATTGATGTACCTAATGTCAAAATCCTAGCCATAAAAAAAAATTGTGAAATGTTTTATTCATTTTATTTTGAAAAAAAAAAAATTGCTAATCTTCTTCAGTACATCATTAACTTTCCCTTCGATCATGTGTTTGATAATATAGCGTTTTTTTTTCTTTCTTTTTTTTCTATCTTGAGTTTTAGCCTAAATGTCCATTATTTCATCTGATTTCGATTTGCCACGACTGTGAAGATACCGCCTTCTCTAGCTGGCAGTGCCTTCTAATGCGGCGTGAACTTGAAACAGCTGATTGTCGCTATGACGTAATAATCAAGTTGGTTTACTTTCATTTGGAGGAATTTATGATGATGCATCCAATTACCTCTCTACATTCTCTTGATGACTTGATTCGATGCTCTGATCGAATGGAGTTGTGAATGTTTCAATTCATTTTTTTGTTCATTTTTGAATACTGGGAAAAAGCAGCATATGCGATTTAAGATGAGCAAGATATTTATGTACCTCAGAATATTGAAACTCTTCACGCCTTCACTCATATAGAATCTATTTCATTCGGTGAATATCGAATCCAGAAAGCCGTCAATTTCGGTAGCATGGGTCAACTATTATTATTTATTTCTATACCAATTTGATGAATAAAAAACATTTGTCAAGTATTTTCTACAAAATGGCTGATATAATGTGTATTAATCACGTGTTCTCATTGAGTGAAAATTCGAGATGTTTTTGAGATTCCATTTTTTTCAAATAGTTTCGCCCGATCTTATGAGGTTTTTAGAAACTTAGTGTTGGTGTTTCTCAAAAATGGTTCAACTCATTTGACACTAAAACTACACAGTTATGAGTTGAATAATTCTGCGTGTGCAGTAAGAGTGTTTCATGTCGATCAGTCGAACAGTGCTGAGTCTGTGAAGTGCTTTGAGAAGAAAAAGAAAAAGCTCCATAAGAGTCGTATGGTAATCTTCACTATCGCTCATTTAGTTATTTCATTTACATTATGGTGATTGATATATAAGATGATGAGATGATGAGATGGAAGGTTATTCTATCAGGTGTTTTTGGATAGTGGGAAGGAGTCGGTCGTGGCTTGTTGTTAAGGAACCATCCCAGTATTGACCTTAACGACAGAGAGAAATCACAAAAAAATCTCTGTCAGCATGGCCGACCATGGCGGGAATCGAACCCTGGTCTCCTAAATGACGGTTCAGTGTGAAATTCACTCGGCCTCACGTCTCAGTACGTTGATATAAATAACTCAATCAAATTGTTTTTCATTTCTTAACTTATCAGTCATCACCATATGCATGTTAATTGTGTTGAATGAGCTTTATTATATATCCAAACATTTATTTGTGGTGTTGAGATCGCCCTTGTGGCACCCCGTTCGAACGATCCTAAACTATCATTTGCCTTTCCAGGTGAACAATGGCTTTGTTTCAAGTTTTCGATCTCAATTAAAAAGAAGTAGTCATATCAATATAATCTGATGACGGAGGTTCATTCACACTGAACTGTAGCATTTAAAATCTTAATTTGTGTATATTCACAAAACACATTTTTTTTTATCTTCAATTTCAAGTTTTTTTGCCATCCATTTCCTACCACAATGTGTGTCATCATTTGAAAGAAGCGTATACGCTCCTTTCTGCTCCTATTAACACGTCTGCGTTACGCAAGGCGGTGAAGTAATTCGCCCGATCGTGCCGGTGACTTGGGACTCTAAGTGGCAGTGGAGGAGATAGTTGTGCAAGCGAATGGTCCACTCAGTTCATCACAACGACATGTCGTTATGAGATTATTATAGTCATTACAGTCACCAGTAATCATTCGGATTCATTTCGTACTCATCTACATACAGCGTGACATTTTCGCTGTCAACGTAACATATAAACGATCGTAGTGGCTTACCGTCTGAATGTATTGGAGTAGAATTGCTACACACCATTTTGGAGAAGTATCTCTTGAAATAATATCGATTCATAATAAACATTCACAATATGTTACGTGTTATTTGTATATGTATATAACGGTACGCTGTGAGGTGAAGATTGATGGTAAAAATGTCAAGTGTTACTGTTACATATAAGTTATCTTTCCACCTTTGTTATTATAAAATTTCATTCATCAGCATTTTTGACAAATATTGTCAGCATCTTCTGATGTCTTTGTTAAGCACATTTCAAGCACGATCTAGTGTTACCAAGTACCAATTACTTTATCATAATTAGACGAGCTTTAGCGAGGATTCAATTTGACATACTGAAAAAAATTGGTGTTCGTTTTTATGTTTTTTTTTTTTTTTTTTTTTTTATGTTTTTTTGTCGGTTCTCCACAGGTCAAACGGCTACAGCTATCAACTTCAAACTTTTTTTCGTCATGGTTCCTCATCTAACTTAGATCTGTATAGTTTTGTGGCATTATCGGGTGGTAACTTTTTTTTTTATGAATTTTAGAAATTTCAAAAATCCCCATTAGAATAACCCAGAGGAAAATACTTGAAAAATCAAAATTCTTCAAGACCTCTCAAATTTTCGCCGAATATGAAGGAAACTATTAAGCACATTTTGAGAGATTTTTCGCATCAATCGGATGAGAAATAACGAAGAAAACGCATTTATAAAGCATTTTCCCATCAATTTAGGCTATTACGGGAACCAATTAAATCTATAGCGACAAGTGTCACCAATTAATTCAAAACGATTGAAATGAATGAAGAGGAAGGCCGTGACATAACTGATTCTCGTAAGGTTTTTGAACGTTTGGAGTGATCCAAGGTCTGTAGATGTAGATTGGGTTGACAAATTATTTTTCATTCTAGATTTCTATACCCCTAAGCTCGTCTAACAACGCACATCCCGCGTTTTCCTAGTATAAAGAAGGTTCACCGACTCCCATACTAATATCATGGACGGTATTTGTGGTTTCGTCAATTCAGAGCCAAATGTCCCGATTGCCTGTCGCGATTTAGCTGATTCTCTCGTGAACTAGATGTAGATTAGAGTGACTAGGGTACCGGTAGAATTGTTTAGCATTGTTGATCGTGTTTAGTTCGAAATAAAAGCGATAGTTGTGCTACAGGCAAATGGGACCATGGACTCAGAATATGACCCCGGAAATATTTCACTCTGAAGACGCGAGTCGGTACACTTTCTCTATATTATAAAGTCTTATAAATTATAACATAAAGTCTTATAAATTATATTATGAATTCTTATTTCTTTATAAAATCTGTTGGTATTACTACATCGTGGCTCAATTTTTATGATAATTTGTGAGCACCATATCGAAACTGCGAGCACCATATCGGAACTACGAGCACCATGACGGAAAATACCGGCGATCGAGCCCTCGACTCCGACCAAGCCGTCAGACGCACGGTCGGTCAAAGGGTCCGTCGTGGTGCTCGTGTAGATCCGGTTATTGCGCTCATCGCATATCTATCTGAAATCACCCTGGCGGGAACTTTTTGCCCTATGCAGACTGGGGACGCCTTAAGTGCGCATGAGAGGTGATTTAGTGAGATGTCATTTTTTGTGATAATATTGAAACGTTATAAGATATCAAAATTGTAATGCTACAGAAACATGGAAATCTTTGAGAACATCGAATCACTATTACAACGCTGTAGGCGAGATAGACATCGAGTCTTCAAAAAAATTTAAGAAATAAAAAAAAAAAAAAAATTTATTAAAAAATTTAAAATTCAGTCATATTGCCTTCGTTTTGAAGCTCTTAATTGATGTACCCACCTTATTGTTTCGATAGATTTGCGCTGTAATCGATTTCACTGATTGATCTTTTCAATAGGTTAATTACCTGAGCAAATACAGTACATTATAATTGTTCCTTCACAACGGCTCAGTCGATTCATGTAAAATTTGAAAGAAATGGTAATCGTTCTTGTGTTTATTTGAACATTTTTTTCTGAGATTTTTTTTTTAATTCCCCCCCCCCCCCCCCCCCCCCCTCCCCGAGTGATTCCTATTTATTTTATTCAGAAATGTTTTAAAAAATTGATTTAGGCGCGGTATTACCAAGTCTAGTTAGCCTTTATCTGACAGTTCAAACTTGTTATCACCATGGTTACCTGTGCTATTTGTATTCACCAACTTTCAGATAAATACTAACTGGACTTGGTAATACTGGGCCTTAGAAAACCAATTGAGAAATTACAAGTTCCACTTTTAGAGATATCAATCTTGGGTTATTTAATTGTTTGTCTCTGATTTTTCAAATTTCATTCATATCAAGTTTAACGACGCACTGAACCGATGACTAAGATCTAT